>JASTWF010001300.1:0-20248 GCA_030390025.1 Squalus acanthias | reverse complement strand
TTCACCCCTCCCTAACCCAGGGGTCACTGGACAAGAATCAGGAGCAGGAACCCGGGCTGATTCACCCCCTCCCTAACCCAGGGGTCACTGGACAGGGATCAGGAGCAGGAACTCGGGCTGATTCACCCCCTCCCTAACCCAGGGGTCACTGGACAGGGATCAGGAGCAGGAACCCAGTGTGTCCGGCCATGATTGACAGATGATGTAATGGTGTGGGTGTGTCCAACCCTGTGACAGGTGATCATAGAATCATAGAATAGTGCAGCACAGAAGGAGGCCATTCGGCTCATCGAGTCTGCGCCAGCTCTTTCGAAGAGCAATCCAGTTAGTCCCACTCCCCCGCTCTTTCCCCATATCCCTGCAATTTTTTCTCCTTCAAGTATTTATCCAATTCTCTTTTTGAAAGCTACTGTTGAATCTGTGTCCACCACCCTATCAGGCAGCGCATTCCAAATCCTAACCACTTGTTGCGTTAAAAGTATTTCCTCATGTCGCCTCTGGTTCATTTGCCAATCACCTTAAATGTGTGCCCTCTGGTCATCGACCCTCCAGCCATTGGAAATAGTTTCTCTTTAAAATCGTGAAGGGTTTAGATCGAGTAAGTAAACACCTCTATCAAATCTCCTCTCAGCCTTCTCTGCTCTAAGGAGAACAACCCCAGCTTCTCCAGGCTATCCACGTAACTCAAGCCCTTCATCCCTGGAACCATTCTCGTAAATCGCTTCTGAATCTTCAGAGCCTTCACGTCCTTCCCTAAAGTGCGGTGTCCAGCTGAGGCCAAAGTGGTCTTTTTAATGATGTGGGCGCGTCCGTCCCTGATTGACAGGCGATGTAAAAGGAGTGAGCGTGGCGTGTCCTGATTGATGGTTCATGTGATGATGTGGATGTGACCAGCCCTGATTGACAGGCGATGTAAAAGCTGTGAGCGTGGCGTGTCCTGATTGACGGTTCATGTGATGATGTGGATGTGTCCGTCCCTGATTGACAGGTGATGTAAAAGGTGTGAGCGTGGCGTGTCCTGGTTGATGGTTCATGTGATGATGTGGATGTGACCAGCCCTGATTGACAGGTGATGTCCTTTCCCCTCAGGTGATGGGAGGATTTGATCGGGTGCTTCTCGATGCTCCCTGCAGTGGGACCGGCGTCATTGCCAAAGACCCCGCTGTGAAAACCAGCAAGGTGAGCATCATCAGGACCCGGGGGTGTCTGACCGTGCCTCCCGTCACAGGCTGTGTTCCCCGTTCCCCGCTAACTGTTTTCCTGCTCTCTCTCTCTCTCTCCTCAGGACGATCGCGATATCAAGCGCTGTGCCCACCTCCAGAAGGAGCTGCTCCTCTCTGCCATCGACTCTCTGTCCGCCTCCTCCGAAACTGGCGGTTACCTCGTCTACTGCACCTGCTCAGTCATGGTGAGAAACCCGCACAGTGCCGGCCCACGCACAGCAAGATCCCACAAACGGCCAGCGAGACCGCGGCCCACTGGTGGTCTCCTGTGCACTAACATTCCAGGTTTCAGAGCGTCTCGTGTGTGTGTGTGGTTAGTTGGAGGCACTCTGCACGGTCTGGCGTTCTGTGCCTCAGTACCTGAGTAAACGGAGATGTGACATCGGTTTAAAATCACCTCTGAACAGGGAGACGGGACCTTGGTTTAACATCCCCCCCTGAACAGGGAGACGGGGCCTCGGTTTAACATTCCCCTGAACAGGGAGACGGGGCCTCGGTTTAACATCCCCCCTGAACAGGGAGACGGGGCCTCGGTTTAACATCCCCCCTGAACAGGGAGACGGGGCCTCGGTTTAACATCCCCCCTGAACAGGGAGACGGTGCCTCGGTTTAACATCCCCCCTGAACAGGGAGACGGGGCCTCGGTTTAACATCCCCCCTGAACAGGGAGACGGGGCCTCGGTTTAACATCCCCCCTGAACAGGGAGACGGGGCCTCGGTTTAACATCCCCCCTGAACAGGAAGACGGGGCCTCGGTTTAACATCCCCCCTGAACAGGGAGACGGGGCCTCGGTTTAACACCCCCCCTGAACAGGGAGACGGTGCCTCGGTTTAACATCCCCCTGAACAGGGAGACGGGGCCTCGGTTTAACTTCCCCCCTGAACAGGGAGACGGGGTCTCGGTTTAACATCCTCCCTGAACAGGGAGACGGGGCCTCGGTTTAACATCCCCCCTGAACAGGGAGACGGGGCCTCGGTTTAACATCCCCCCTGAACAGGGAGACGGGGCCTCGGTTTAACATCACCCCTGAACAGGGAGACGGGGCCTCGGTTTAACATCCCCCTGAACAGGGAGACGGGGCCTCGGTTTAACATCCCCCCCTGAACAGGGAGACGGGGCCTCGGTTTAACATCCCCCCTGAACAGGGAGACGGGGCCTCGGTTTAACATCCCCCCTGAACAGGGAGACGGGGCCTCGGTTTAACATCCCCCCTGAACAGGGAGACGGGGCTTCGGTTTAACATCCCCCTGAACAGGGAGACGGGGCCTCGGTTTAACATCCCCCCTGAACAGGGAGACGGGGCCTCGGTTTAACATCCCCCCCTGAACAGGGAGACGGGGCCTCGGTTTAACATCCCCCCCTGAACAGGCAGACGGGGCCTCGGTTTAACATCCCCCACCCGGCCCCTAACAGGGAGATGGGCCCGTGATTACTGATTCCTCCATTATTTCCACCTTTCTATTCCCCAGGTTGAGGAGAACGAGTGGGTGGTCGATTATGCTTTGAAAAAACGCAACGTCAAGCTGGTTCCAACTGGTTTAGACTTTGGAAAGGAAGGTTTCACAAGGTAAGTGATACTTAAACCTTGTACAATGAGTGACCTTTACCCTCAATAAACGGTGTCTCTGTCCCTGACCATTGACCCGGTCAGGTCTGTCCATTCACAGGTTCCAGGAGCGCCGGTTTCACCCCTCGCTCCGACCCTGATACCTGACCGTGTCTGTCCCGGAGTCTCACTGCCCGTGTCTGTCCCGGAGTCTCACTGCCCGTGTCTGTCCCGGAGTCTCACTGCCCGTGTCTGTCCCGGAGTCTCACTGCCCGTGTCTGTCCCGGAGTCTCACTGCCCGTGTCTGTCCCGGAGTCTCACTGCCCGTGTCTGTCCCGGAGTCTCACTGCCCGTGTCTGTCCCGGAGTCTCACTGCCCGTGTCTGTCCCGGAGTCTCACTGCCCGTGTCTGTCCCGGAGTCTCACTGCCCGTGTCTGTCCCGGAGTCTCACTGCCCGTGTCTGTCCCGGAGTCTCACTGCCCGTGTCTGTCCCGGAGTCTCACTGCCCGTGTCTGTCCCGGAGTCTCACTGCCCGTGTCTGTCCCGGAGTCTCACTGCCCGTGTCTGTCCCGGAGTCTCACTGCCCGTGTCTGTCCCGGAGTCTCACTGCCCGTGTCTGTCCCGGAGTCTCACTGCCCGTGTCTGTCCCGGAGTCTCACTGCCCGTGTCTGTCCCGGAGTCTCACTGCCCGTGTCTGTCCCGGAGTCTCACTGCCCGTGTCTGTCCCGGAGTCTCACTGCCCGTGTCTGTCCCGGAGTCTCACTGCCCGTGTCTGTCCCGGAGTCTCACTGCCCGTGTCTGTCCCGGAGTCTCACTGCCCGTGTCTGTCCCGGAGTCTCACTGCCCGTGTCTGTCCCGGAGTCTCACTGCCCGTGTCTGTCCCGGAGTCTCACTGCCCGTGTCTGTCCCGGAGTCTCACTGCCCGTGTCTGTCCCGGAGTCTCACTGCCCGTGTCTGTCCCGGAGTCTCACTGCCCGTGTCTGTCCCGGAGTCTCACTGCCCGTGTCTGTCCCGGAGTCTCACTGCCCGTGTCTGTCCCGGAGTCTCACTGCCCGTGTCTGTCACGGAGTCTCACTGCCCGTGTCTGTCCCGGAGTCTCACTGCCCGTGTCTGTCCCGGAGTCTCACTGCCCGTGTCTGTCCCGGAGTCTCACTGCCCGTGTCTGTCCCGGCGTCTCACTGCCCGTGTCTGTCCCGGAGTCTCACTGCCCGTGTCTGTCCCGGAGACTCACTGCCCGTGTCTGTCCCGGAGTCTCACTGCCCGTGTCTGTCCCGGAGTCTCACTGCCCGTGTCTGACCCGGAGTCTCACTGCCCGTGTCTGTCCCGGAGTCTCACTGCCCGTGTCTGTCCCGGAGTCTCCCTGCCCGTGTCTGTCCCGGAGTCTCCCTGCCCGTGTCTGTCCCGGAGTCTCCCTGCCCGTGTCTGTCCCGGAGTCTCCCTGCCCGTGTCTGTCCCGGAGTCTCACCTGCCCGTGTCTGTCCCGGAGTCTCACTGCCCGTGTCTGTCCCGGAGTCTCACTGCCCGTGTCTGTCCCGGAGTCTCACTGCCCGTGTCTGTCCCGGAGTCTCACTGCCCGTGTCTGTCCCGGAGTCTCACTGCCCGTGTCTGTCCCGGAGTCTCTCTGTCCCGGAGTCTCACTGTCCCGGAGACTCACTGCCCGTGTCTGTCCCGGAGACTCACTGCCCGTGTCTGTCCCGGAGACTCACTGCCCGTGTCTGTCCCGGAGACTCACTGCCCGTGTCTGTCCCGGAGACTCACTGCCCGTGTCTGTCCCGGAGTCTCACTGCCCGTGTCTGTCCCGGAGTCTCTCTGCCCGTGTCTGTCCCGGAGTCTCCTGCCCGTGTCTGTCCCGGAGTCTCCCTGCCCGTGTCTGTCCCGGAGTCTCCCTGCCCGTGTCTGTCCCGGAGTCTCCCTGCCCGTGTCTGTCCCGGAGTCTCCCTGCCCGTGTCTGTCCCGGAGTCTCCCTGCCCGTGTCTGTCCCGGAGTCTCCCTGCCCGTGTCTGTCCCGGAGTCTCCCTGCCCGTGTCTGTCCCGGAGTCTCCCTGCCCGTGTCTGTCCCGGAGTCTCACTGCCCGTGTCTGTCCCGGCGTCTCACTGCCCGTGTCTGTCCCGGAGTCTCACTGCCCGTGTCTGTCCCGGAGACTCACTGCCCGTGTCTGTCCCGGAGTCTCACTGCCCGTGTCTGTCCCGGAGTCTCACTGCCCGTGTCTGTCCCGGAGTCTCACTGCCCGTGTCTGACCCGGAGTCTCACTGCCCGTGTCTGTCCCGGAGTCTCACTGCCCGTGTCTGTCCCGGAGTCTCCCTGCCCGTGTCTGTCCCGGAGTCTCCCTGCCCGTGTCTGTCCCGGAGTCTCCCTGCCCGTGTCTGTCCCGGAGTCTCCCTGCCCGTGTCTGTCCCGGAGTCTCCCTGCCCGTGTCTGTCCCGGAGTCTCACTGCCCGTGTCTGTCCCGGAGTCTCACTGCCCGTGTCTGTCCCGGAGTCTCACTGCCCGTGTCTGTCCCGGAGTCTCACTGCCCGTGTCTGTCCCGGAGTCTCACTGCCCGTGTCTGTCCCGGAGTCTCACTGCCCGTGTCTGTCCCGGAGTCTCTCTGTCCCGGAGTCTCACTGTCCCGGAGACTCACTGCCCGTGTCTGTCCCGGAGACTCACTGCCCGTGTCTGTCCCGGAGACTCACTGCCCGTGTCTGTCCGGAGACTCACTGCCCGTGTCTGTCCCGGAGACTCACTGCCCGTGTCTGTCCCGGAGTCTCACTGCCCGTGTCTGTCCCGGAGTCTCTCTGCCCGTGTCTGTCCCGGAGTCTCCCTGCCCGTGTCTGTCCCGGAGTCTCCCTGCCCGTGTCTGTCCCGGAGTCTCCCTGCCCGTGTCTGTCCCGGAGTCTCCCTGCCCGTGTCTGTCCCGGAGTCTCCCTGCCCGTGTCTGTCCCGGAGTCTCCCTGCCCGTGTCTGTCCCGGAGTCTCCCTGCCCGTGTCTGTCCCGGAGTCTCCCTGCCCGTGTCTGTCCCGGAGTCTCCCTGCCCGTGTCTGTCCCGGAGTCTCCCTGCCCGTGTCTGTCCCGGAGTCTCCCTGCCCGTGTCTGTCCCGGAGTCTCCCTGCCCGTGTCTGTCCCGGAGTCTCCCTGCCCGTGTCTGTCCCGGAGTCTCCCTGCCCGTGTCTGTCCCGGAGTCTCCCTGCCCGTGTCTGTCCCGGAGTCTCCCTGCCCGTGTCTGTCCCGGAGTCTCCCTGCCCGTGTCTGTCCCGGAGTCTCCCTGCCCGTGTCTGTCCCGGAGTCTCCCTGCCCGTGTCTGTCCCGGAGTCTCCCTGCCCGTGTCTGTCCCGGAGTCTCCCTGCCCGTGTCTGTCCCGGAGTCTCCCTGCCCGTGTCTGTCCCGGAGTCTCCCTGCCCGTGTCTGTCCCGGAGTCTCCCTGCCCGTGTCTGTCCCGGAGTCTCCCTGCCCGTGTCTGTCCCGGAGTCTCCCTGCCCGTGTCTGTCCCGGAGTCTCCCTGCCCGTGTCTGTCCCGGAGTCTCCCTGCCCGTGTCTGTCCCGGAGTCTCCCTGCCCGTGTCTGTCCCGGAGTCTCCCTGCCCGTGTCTGTCCCGGAGTCTCCCTGCCCGTGTCTGTCCCGGAGTCTCCCTGCCCGTGTCTGTCCCGGAGTCTCCCTGCCCGTGTCTGTCCCGGAGTCTCCCTGCCCGTGTCTGTCCCGGAGTCTCCCTGCCCGTGTCTGTCCCGGAGTCTCCCTGCCCGTGTCTGTCCCGGAGTCTCCCTGCCCGTGTCTGTCCCGGAGTCTCCCTGCCCGTGTCTGTCCCGGAGTCTCCCTGCCCGTGTCTGTCCCGGAGTCTCCCTGCCCGTGTCTGTCCCGGAGTCTCCCTGCCCGTGTCTGTCCCGGAGTCTCCCTGCCCGTGTCTGTCCCGGAGTCTCCCTGCCCGTGTCTGTCCCGGAGTCTCCCTGCCCGTGTCTGTCCCGGAGTCTCCCTGCCCGTGTCTGTCCCGGAGTCTCCCTGCCCGTGTCTGTCCCGGAGTCTCCCTGCCCGTGTCTGTCCCGGAGTCTCCCTGCCCGTGTCTGTCCCGGAGTCTCCCTGCCCGTGTCTGTCCCGGAGTCTCTCTGTCCCGTGTCTGTCCCGGAGTCTCTCTGTCCCGGAGTCTCACTGTCCCGGAGACTCACTGCCCGTGTCTGTCCCGGAGTCTCACTGCCCGTGTCTGTCCCGGAGTCTCACTGCCCGTGTCTGTCCCGGAGTCTCACTGCCCGTGTCTGTCCCGGAGTCTCACTGCCCGCGTCTGTCCCGGAGTCTCACTGCCCGCGTCTGTCCCGGAGTCTCACTGCCCGCGTCTGTCCCGGAGTCTCACTGCCCGTGTCTGTCTGTTTGCAGGTTCCAGGAGCGCCGGTTTCACCCCTCGCTCCGCCTCACTCGCCGATTCTACCCGCACACTCACAACATGGACGGGTTCTTTGTGGCCAAGTTCAAGAAATTCGCCGACTCGGTGCCGCCTTCGGCTCGAGCAGCGGAGGTCCCAGCCGGCGAGACGGAGACGGAGACGGCGCCGGCGGCCACCACCGAGGCTCAGGGGGAGAAGGCCGCAGAGCCTCCCCGCGCCCCCACCTCTGGGAAGAAGCTGAAGAAACCCCAGCAGCGCCGGAAAGGGAAACCGCGGAGGGTCGGGGGTCAGGGGCCGGGGGCCAAGGTCGGGGGTCGGAAAGGCGGGGGGAAATTGAAACTGCAGAAAACGCTGCGCGGCTCAGGGGTCAGAGGTCGGGGGAAGGTCAAACCGCAGAAGACTCTGTGAAGGTCGGGGTTGGAGGTCAGGAGGTGAATTCAAACAAGATTCAGAGGGTCAGAGACCAGGGAAAGCCAAGCAGAAGATGCAGTGAGAAGGTTGGAGGTTGGGGTTATAGGACTTGCGGGGGTGACAGGAACGGCCCTCGAGTGAACACGTTACCCCTTCCCTCACGACCCCCTCGGGTGAGCCGGTTTAATGTCTGACGTTGGTTCTGTAATTTTATTCTGATCCGTTTTTACAATAAAACTCGGCAATTCTCACCCCGCCTCTCTCTCCACTGAATCCCTCTCCCTCTACCCCCCCCTCCTCCACCCACACGGAAACGCCACGTGCGGGGGCACAACACTACACACGGAGACATCACGGAGGCCGTGGGTGGAGCCTGGGCCTTTCCTGCTCTGTGGGAGGCTCAGTCTCGCACTGAGTGAGATCAGGCTAACTCAGCTCGTGAGAATTATCGTCGGTACGCTTTTACCGGCACCAACACCTTGTGCTTGCAAACATCGCACTACCGCACCTACTCCGTGAATATGCAATCTCCAGAGAATACAACCGCTGCACCAGCAAAGACATGCCGATCCAGGCCTCGATCCTGGAGAGGTCACAGCGGATTGGAAAATCGCAAATGTAACGACCCTATGCAAGAAAGGAGGGAGACAAAGCAGGGAACTATAGGCCAGTTAGCCTAACATCTGTCAGTGGGGAAAATGCTGGAATCCATTATTAAGGAAGTAGTAGCAGGGAATTTAGAAAATCACAATACAATCAAGCAGAGTCAGCATGGTTTTATGAAAGGGAAATTGTGTTTGGCAAATTTATTAGAGTTCTTTGCAGATGTAACGAGCAGGGTGGATCAAGGGGAACCAGTAGATGTCGTGTATTTGGATTTCCAGAAGGCATTTGATAAGGTGCCGCATAAGGTTGCTGCACAAGATAAGAGCTCGTGGTGTTGGGGGTAATGTATTAGCATGGATAGAGGATTGGCTAACTAACAGAAAACAGAGTCGGGGATAAATGGGTCATTTTTGGGTTGGCACACTGTAACTAGTGCAGTGCCGCAGGGATCAGTGCTGGGGCCTCAACTATTTACAATCTATATTAATGACATGGATTAAGGGACTGAGTGTACTGTTGCCAAATTTGCTGACGATACAAAGATAGGTGGGAAAGCAATTGGAAGGAGGACACTCTGTGAGGGATATAGATAGGTTAAGTGAGTGGGTAAAGATTTGGCAGATTGAGTATAATGTGGGAAAATGTGAGGTTATTCATTTAGGTAGGAAGAATAGAAAAACAAAATATTATTTAAATAGAGTGAGACTATTAAAATACTGCGGTACAGAGGGATCTGGGAGTCCTCGTACAGGAAACACAATGGCCCAGAAATTGATCTCGCTCTGTTCCCGCGGGGGTAAGCCTTCCCCGCGATCTCTCACTCCGCTTGTGCTTTTTCAGATCCAGCTCGCACGAACTTGATGTTCCAGACATCAGCCGGGCAGTGCTTGCGTATCCCACCGGCGTAGTGAATTCGTGCGAGCTGTGGGATCACGTGACTCAGTTCGAGCCAATGGCAGCACACCATCTTCCATTCATAAGTTTCACATACGTGCTGTGAAATCTATGAATCTTACACCCCCCCAAAATAACAGCTAAACCTCAATTAAATTAAAAAAAAACCATCACATTAATAAAATAAGTATAGTTAAATAAATTTTAAATAAAAAATTAAATTTTTGAAAAAATTTAAAATCTTTTTAAAAAGTTATAAAAAATAAACTTACCTGTCTTTAAAGTCTCTAAAAAAGATATACCTGTTAAAAAAAAATTCAAAAAAATACTTAATTCACTACTTACCTTGTTAAAAGTGGGTCTTACTCCTTTTTCCATTTCTAAAATCTTCAGTACTTACCTGCGCGTCCAAAGCATGAAGTGCACAGCGTGCGCGCAGCCTGTAGCGCGCACGCGATGCACCGAGGAACCGCCCCCTTTTCAAAAGAGCAATTGCCGGTTTTCAGCGCATGCGCAGGGCATGCAGAAAACCGGCAATTGCAGAGGGAATACGCGAGAGTACGCACTACCGGGATGAATTTTTGGCCCAATAAGTTAGCACGCAGGGACAGCAAGGAATTAGGAAGGCTAATGGAATGTTGGCCTTTATTGCAAGGGGGATGGAGTATAAAAGTAGGGAAGTCTTGCTAAAACATTACAGGGCGTTGGTGAGACCGCACCTGGAGTACTGCGTACAGTTTTGGTCTCCTTATTTAAGGAGGAATATACTTGCATTGGAGGCAGTTCAGAGAAGGTTCACTCGGTTGATTCCTGAGATGAAAGTGTTGTCTTATGGGGAAAAGTTGAGCAGGTTGGGCCTGTACTCATTGGAGTTTAGAAGAATGAGAGGTGATCTTATTGAAACATATAAGATTCCGAGGGGGCTTGACAGGTAGATGCAGGGAGGATGTTTCTCCTCGTGGGGGAATCTAGAACTAGAGGGCATAGATTTAGGATAAGGGGTTGCCAATTTAAGATGGAGATGAGGAATTTCTTCTGAGGGTCGTGAATCTTTGGAATTCTCTACCCCAGAGAGCTGTGGAGGCTGAGTCATTGAATATATTCAAGGCGGAGATAGACAGATATTTGAACTGCAGGGGAGTCGAGGGTTATGGGGAACAGGCAGGAAAGTGGAGTTGAGGCTGTAACCGTTTATTGCGGTGGCCAATTTCCTATGGGCCCTGCTGCAATCGCCAATTATTGTAAGTGGTGAGCATTGCCAAGCCTGCACACCCACAAGATCACTTAGCTGTGTGAGGGGGTGCCTGTATGTTCCTACCAAACCAGGGGGTTTAGCGTTGGAAGGGTCCACACTTTATACAACAAATCACATCATAGTTACGGGTATATATACAAACAGAGTCAACTATTCTTTAATCAAAGCTTGCCACTGGTTTCGGAGTGTTTTACTTCGCTTTCTGCATAACAACCGGAGAAGGTAAAACACTAACACCCATTGAACTACTGCAATCAGATGAGAAATCACACGAATCCATGGGGTATCTTGATATTCAGACCGATGTCCCACATATCTCATCCCCCGTTTCCCTGTTCTGTTGCTCGAGGGCTTTTGGGAGAGTTCAACTTCCTTTATTAATTTTGTGAGGTGTTCGGGCAGAGGAGGAATTTCATACCCAAACCGTGTTGTTGCAGGTCTTGTATTGTACCATTCACCGTGAGCTGTACCGTGGTGGGCTCTGGAATGATGCGCTCTTGAGCCACCTGAACTTCTGTGTGGGGTTTGAAGCAGAAAGTCTTATCGGTGACCGGGCACCAAGTGTCGTTGTGTACCCGGTACTGGTCCACGCTTGTCGTGACGCAGTACGTCACTCTGCCCACATATGCTACCTGGGGTGGAACGTGGCTTTGGGCCATCACCTCCATGGTGCAATTAATGGGCTCCGCACCCTCTGATTCAAACCCGCACACCGGCCGATTAAACGCATTCAAATGCTGGGGACACAACACCACGTGTGCGCCCCTGCTCTGGCATCCATTGAGGTCAGTGCCGGTCATGGCGTGCTCCCACTTTACAACAAACGGTGGGGCCCCATGATGTCGCACATGCACCCCGTCCCTTAGGACGCCAATATTCTCTACTCGGTATACCGGCGCTGGCCGCGGTGACCCGCCCATTACCGGCATGCCCACGACAGTGTGGTTGGACTGGCCACAGTCAACTGGGACCGGGTATGCCTCTGAGGCCAGTCGGAGTTGGCACGGGCTCATTAAATTTTCGTACGGGCTGAGCGCAGTGAGGCACCGGTTGCTGACCCACGAAGGGACGTGACCTTACTGTAGGTCCTCCAAATTACTGCACCCTTCGTTCAGCAGCCACGCACCGTACAACACACACGCATCGTTTTTCGCTGCCTGCGCCGAGGCATTCTGATCCTCCCGGATCAGACTGGTGACAGTGACCATCATTCGGTGAGATTTAAGGTAGTCATGGAAAAGACAAAGATGGACCGGAAATAAAGGTTCTAAATTGGAGGAAGGCCGATTTTAATATGATAAGACAGAATCTGGCCAAAGTAGACTGGGATCAGCTACTTGTAGGAAAATCCACATCAGAGCAGTGGGAGTCTTTCAGAAAGGAAATAGAGAGAGTGCAACGGCAACATGTTCCCGTAAAGGTCAAGGGTGGGACCAACAAGCCCAGGGAACCCTGGATGTCAAGGGATATGCAAGAATGGATTAGGAAAAAAAGGGAGGCTTTTGGCAGATACAAAGGGCTGGATTTTCATCAGGCCGTTGAGGCGGGATTGGAGGCGTGTGGGGGGTTAAAATTGCAGAAACTGGCGGGCGGGCCCGATCCCGCCTCCATGCAATTTTGATGAAATCGTGTCTGCTGGTCCCGACTCCGTCCCGCCTCCAAGAGGCGGGAGAGGCCATTAATGCCCTTAACAAGCCCTAAATTGGCTCTGTAATGCCATTTTGATAGTTTTTAGCTAGTTTGACCCTTTTCCCACGTGAAGCACGCCTGATCTGAAACACGCCAGTGAAACCTGGTGGGAGCACAAGTGGATTGCTGACTCTCAGCTGCAGCTCAACCATTAAATAGGAGATTTGATCAGCCATCATTTGCAGGTGGCAGAACTTTGTTGTCACAGGTCTGGGGAACTTTTCGAAGGCATAACCACAGCTCTGGAAGTTTGGAGCCTGACACCCATCTCCAGTGTGACCTCCTGGGAAACCCCTCTCGCCACCCTCATTGAGCGCTTCCTCAACTGAGGCATATACCAGAGGCATGGCAGCCATTTATTTCCTTCCCTTCTGGACATCAGATGAGGTCAAAGACCAGCCGCGGCACCAGCAGAACCATGAACAACAGCAGCACCAACAGCAGCAGCAACAACAGGAGCGCCAAGTTGCTGCTCACCCGCCTGAAGCTGCACAGGACAGAAGGGGCCAGCGCATGGAAGGCCGTCGGCGCAGGGGATACCCCCAAACAGGGTCTACAGACAGAGGGTCAGCTACCTCAACATGTCTGAGCAGCAGTGCCAAAGGCGGCTCCGAATTTCGCGAGAGGTAGTGGGTGACATCTGCGCAGTGCTGCAACAAGACCTGGAGCCCAGAGGACCAGGTGGACACCCCTTACCAGTGGCCGTCAAAGTCACCACCGCACTCCACTTTTTTGCCTCAGGGTCATTCCAGGGATCAGCAGCAGACATCAGCGGCATCTCCCAGGCGGCCGCACACACCTGCATCACGCAGGTAACCCTCTTTGCCATCGCGCACACTCACATCCATTTCACCAAGGATCGAGCAAGCGCGTGCGGTTGGATTAGCTAATCTGGCAGGCTTTCCAAGGGTGCAGGGCGTCGTTGACTGCACACATGTGGCCCTTAAGGCACCCCATCGCAATCCAGGTATTTTTGTCAACCGCAAGGGCTTCCACTCCCTCAACATTCAGCTGGTGTGTGACCACAAGAAGGAAGTTCTGCATGTTTGTGCCAAGTACCCTGGCAGTTGCCATGCCTCCTTCATACTGCGCCAGTCTAGTGTGCCTCCGCTATTCAGTCCACCAGACCAACTTCACGGATGGCTACTTGGAGACAAGGGCTATCCCCTGAAGACGTGGCTAATGACGCCGTTGAGGAGCCCATCCAACGCAGCTGAGGAGAGCTACAACTCCAGCCACATTTCCACCAGAGCCATAATCGAGCAAACCATCGGTTTGCTGAAGATGCGCTTCAGATGCCTTGATAGATCAGGTGGAGCCCTGCAATACTCAGCAGCCAGGGTCTCCAGAATCGTCGTGGTTTGCTGTGCACTTCACAACATGGCACAGCGTCGTGGCTTGCAGATGCCAGAGGACCAAGTGGTTCGTCACATATCCTCCTCAGATGAGGAGGAGGAGGAGGAGAGCGAAAACGAACATCTTGCAGAGGCCCATCAACCAGCGGCAGCAGTACGCGAGAACATTGGTGCCCGGGATGCAAGGAACGCACTCATCTTGGCCAGATTTGCTTAGCCTAGCCAATCAAGCACTTTTGCCTCGCAGCTTCTTACCTGAGCATCAACAATGGCCAAGAACCAGCGGATTCCTAGCAATTTGAACACCATGCTGACAATTGCAAGTAATCCTAAGCCCTCAATGTGGAAGTCCCATTCGCGAAATGACACACGCCACAACTACAGCAGTAGCCATCAGAATTTTTATTTACAGTAATTGTCTGATGGCTTTTTAACATAAAACATCAAAATTCACCCAAGTGACTACCCTTGTGACTATTTGTGCAGTATCTTTCTCTTACGCGTGCTCCTACGTGGTGCTTCCCCTGTGGCTTCAGCAGAGGTGGAGGCCCCCTGCTCAGTTTGTTGCTGCTCCTGTCTCAACACCTTTGGCGGGCGTCCTCTGGGATTGCTAACCTGAGAGGGCTCGGCAGCAGTCTGCTGCTCCTGCGGCTGGGCAGGGGTTGAGACGCCGATCTCAGTTGGGTGCGGACTCTGGTGGGGCTCTGACCGAGGACTTGTCAGTGGCATGGAAGTGTGAGTGCTTGGAGAGGAGCCCCCACCTCCTTGTTGTCTGCCACCAACATCCCTCTCATGGGTCAGGTCCACCTCAGCGCTTGCAAGTGGATTGAGAGCACCTTGCTGCACATCAGGGGGGCCATGGGGACCCGTATCTGCACTGGCAGTCCTACTCAGAAGGACTTCCATGAAGGTCTGGTTTCTCTGTTCAATAGATGTCCCTCACTCCTCCAGAGATGTCATTCTATTCAGAACACTCACCATGTTTTCTGCACTCTGGCGACTTATCACCTCCATGGAGGTTGCCATCCTTTCCATGGTGATGCGTTCATGCGCCAATGACTCCACAAAGGCTCTGCTCATGGTCGATATGGACTCCTCCATTCGCTCCACACTCGCAGTGACCCTGGAGACAAAACCTGTCAGAGACTCCTGCATCTGTTCCTGGAGTCCCAGCACCGCTGATCTTATGGATGGCCCCAGAGGCAGAGGGTCGACATGCAGCTGAGCCGAGCTAGGAGAGTCCTGCGCCCTCCGACTAGGACTCTCCACTGCTGTCCCTGTCTCCACCATCTGCTGATGCTCACTTGTGAGCTGTGATACACCAGGTGACAACACTACTCTATGTCCCGAAGGTCCCACCGAGGTGTGAGTGTCTGCGCTGGTGCTGGGTGCGCTGAGTTCTGCTGACGCTGCGCCCTCAGAGGTTCCAGCTTCCTCTGAGGAGTCTGGATGCTCAGGCTGGTCCTCCTGGCTAGTGGGGACGGGTGCTTGCGATGGTCCTGTGGGGGAGTAAAGGACAGAGTCAGAGATGTGATACCAAGGTTACATGCACATTGCATATTGCAGATGATCATAAATTCAGATTCATTATCAGCGACTCATGCAATGTCAATGAGAGAGATGGAACGCTATTTAGTCACCAGTTTGCTGTGATGCACCCGTCTGTCCGTCCCCGACTTCTGTATCGTCCTCCACTCCCACGATCTCCAGGACCGCATCCTCCCAGGGGGTGAGCTGGGCTAATGATGGTGGCCCTCCTCCTGTCCTGGCTCTCTCCCTTTTATTGTGAGCTCTCTTTTCCTACAATGAGGGAGACAAGTGGAGTTTGAGTGAGATTGAAGGAGTGAGTGTGGAGAATCCATAGCATAGATGCTTAGAAGGAGACAAAGATGGAGTGAGGTGGCGAGACCAAGGGCCCTCCCTGTGTGTTGTTAGTTGTTTTCATAGCATCACAGCGATAGGGAGTGTGAGGGCTGCATAGTCGAATAGTAAGGTGAATGTGACCATAGAGGGAGAGGGAATGGGTAAGGGTGCATGGATGTCAGTGTCAAGTGGGATATGGAGGAAGAGGTTGCTAAAGCTGAGTGCTGGTGAGGAGAGGCAATGGGGATCAGATTGAGGGTGAAGGGAAAGTCATACTCACTTTTGCAGTGCGTAGAAGGTCATGAAACCTCTTCCTGCACTGGAGCCAGGTTTTGCGGGTGATGAATAAAGAGTTGACCTCCTGGGCGACCTGGACCCACACAGCCTTGGTCTGCTGGGGAGGCTTCTTCCTCCCTGATGAGGGGAAGAACACCTCTCTGTTGGCTCTTGCTCCATCCACCAAAGCTTGCAGGGCAACGTCATCGAACCTGGGAGCAGACCTGGGTCTTTGGCTGGCCATTCCTCCTGCAGTTGCCTCTAAGATACAAGCCCAGAAGCTTGGCAGTCTGCAGAAGAAACAAGGCTTTTAGCAGACCTTAAATGCAGCAGCAATGATGACGTCATCGGAGGCGACTTTCAGACTGGAATAACTCATTGGCCATGGGTTCCCACACGTTGGAACTCAACTGGCCAATTAAGTTAAAATCGCATCACTCTCCCACATCGATCTAGATTCGGGTGGGCAACACGAAAAGCGGATAACACGACCCCAACCCGCCCCAGTATCAAAATCCAGCCCAAAGGACTAAAAACAGTGGAAGCCCTAGAGATCCCGGCAGACTGGAAAACTGCTAATGTAACATCCTTATTTAAAAAGGGCAGTAGACAGAAGGCTGGAAACTATAGACCGGTTAGCCTAACATCTGTGGTAGGTAAAATTTTGGAGTCCATTATTAAGGAGACAGTAACGGGACATTTGGATAATCATAATTTAATAGGACAAAGTCAGCATGGTTTTATGAAGGGGAAGTCATGTTTGACAAATTTGCTGGAGTTCTTTGAGTAAGTAACATACAGGGTGGATAAAGGGGAACCAGTGGATGTGGTGTATTTAGACTTCCAAAAGGCATTTGACAAGGTGCCACACAAAAGATTATTGCTTAAGATAAAAAATCACGGGATTGGGGGTAATATTCTGGCATGGATAGAGGATTGGCTATCTAACAGATAAATGGTTCATTCTCAGACTGGCAATCAGTAACTAGTGGTGTTCCGCAGGGGTCAGTGCTGGGTCCCCAACTCTTTACAATCTATATTAACGATTTGGAGGAGGGGACCGAGTGTAACATATCAAAGTTTGCAGATGATACTAAGATGGGAGGGAAAGTAGTGAGTGAGGAGGACATAAAAAATCTGCAAGGGGACTTAGACAGGCTAAGTAAGTGGGCAGAGATTTGGCAGATGGAATACAATACTGGAAAGTGTGAGGTTATGCACTTTGGCAGGAAAAATAGTAGAGCAAGTTATTATCTAAATGGCAAGAAACTGGAAAGTACTGAAGTACAAAGGGATCTGGGGGTCCTGGTGCACGAAACTCAAAAGGTTAGTATGCAGGTGCAGCAAGTGATTAAGAAGGCCAATGGAATGTTGGCTTTCATTGCTAGGGGGATAGAATATTAAAAAGAGAGAGGTATTGCTTCAGGTGTACAAGGTATTGGTGAGACCGCACCTGGAATACTGCATACAGTTTTGGTGTCCATACTTAAGAAAAGACATACTTGCTCTCGAGTCAGTACAAAGAAGGTTCACTCGGTTAATCCCGGGGATGAGGGGGTGGACATATGAGGAGAGGTTGGGTAGATTGGGACTCTACTCATTGGAGTTCAGAAGAATGAGAGGCGATCTTATTGAAACATATAAGATTGTGAAGGGGTTGGATCGGGTGGATGCGGGGAGGATGTTCCCGATGATGGGTGAAACTAGAACTAGGGTGCATAGTCTTAGAATAAGGGGCTGCTCTTTCAAAACTGAGATGAGGAGGAACTACTTCACTCAGAGGGTAGTAGGTCCATGGAATATGCTGCCCCAAAAAGCTGTAGAAGTTACATCATTACATAAATTTAAAACAGAAATAGACAGTTTCCTAGAAGTAAAGGGAATTAAGGGTTACGGGGAGCGGGCAGGAATTTGGACATGAGTCTAGGTTCGGATCGGTCATGGCCCTGTGGGTAGCGGAGCGGGCCCAGGGGCCGTGTAGCCTGATCCTGCTCCTATTTCGTGTGTCCAATTCTGTTAGATTCAGGAGATGGTTCTGTGATAGTAGATTGGCGGTTAGGATCAGATCAGCCATGATCTTATTGAATGGCGGAGCAGGCTCGAGGGGCCAATTGGCCTACTCCTGCTCCTATTTCCTATGTTCTTATGTTATGTAGTATAGAAAGTGCAGGGATGTACTTAAAAAAGAAATTAGGAGAGCGAAGAGGGGGCGTGAAAAAACACTGGCGGGCAAAATAAAGGAAAATCCCAAGGTGTTTTATCAGTATATTAAGGGCAAGAGGATAACCAGGGAAAGAGTAGGGCCCATTAGGGACCAAAGTGGCAATCTGTGTGTAGAGCCGGAATATGTAGGTGAGGTTTTAAGTGAATATTTTGCATCTGTTTTATTCTATTTTATTCTATTCTATGGCATAGAAATCAGGCAGGGGGATTGTGATATACTTGAACAAATTAGTATTGAGAGGGAGGAGGTACTAGCGGTTTTAGTGGGCTTAAAAAGTGGATAAATCCCCAGGCCCTGATGGGATGTATCCCAGGCTGCTGTGTGAGGCAAGGGAGAAGATTGCAGGGGCTCTGACACAAATTTTCAGAACCTCTCTGGCCACAGGGGAGGTGCCAGAGGACTGGAGAATAGCTAATGTAGTACCATTATTCAAGAAGGGTAGTAGGGATAAACCAGGGAATTACAGGCCAGTCAGCCTAACATCAGTGGTAGGGAAATTATTGGAAAAAATTCTGAGGGACAGAATTAGTCTCCACTTGGAGAGGCAAGGATTAATCAAGGATAGTCAGCATGGCTTTGTCAGGGGGAGATCATGTCTGACCAATTTGATTGAATTTTTCAAGGGGGTGACTAGGTGTGTGGATGAGGGTAGTGCAGTTGATGTAGTCTACATGGACTTCAGTAAGGCTTTTGACAAAGTCCCACATGGGAGGCTGGTCAAGAAGCTAAGAGCCCATGGGATCCAGGGCAATTTGGCACATTGGATCTAAAATTGGCTTAGTGGCAGGAGGCAGAGGGTGATGGTCGAAGGTTGTTTTTGTGACTGGAAGCCTGTGTCCAGTGGTGTACCGCAGGGATCGGTGCTGGGTCCTTTGCTGTTTGTAGTGTACATTAATGATTTAGCTATGAATGTAGGAGGTATGATCAGTAAGTTCGCAGATGACACGAATATTGGTGGGGTGGTAAATAGCGAGGAGGGACGCCTCAGGCTACAGGACGATATAGACGGGTTGGTCAGATGGGCAGAACAGTGGCAAATGGAATTTAACCCTGAAAAGTGTGAGGTGATGCATTTTGGGAGGACTAACAAGGCAAGGGAATACACAATGAATGGTAGGACCCTAGGAAGGACAGAGGATCAGAGGGACCTTGGTGTGCATGTACATCGATCCCTGAAGGCAGCAGGACAGGTAGATAAGGTGGTTAAAAAGGCATATGGGATACTTGCCTTCATTAGCCGAGGCATAGAATATAAGAGCAGGGAGGTTATGATGGAGCTGTACAAAACGCTAGTTAGGCCACAGCTGGAATACTGTGTGCAGTTCTGGTCGCCACACTATAGGAACGATGTGATTGCATTGGAGAGGGTGCAGAGGAGATTCACCAGGATGTTACCTGGGCTGGACAGGCTGGGGTTGTTTTCCTTAGAGCAGAGAAAGCTGAGGGGGGACCTGATTGAGGTGTACAAAATTATGAGGGGCACAGATAGGGTAGATAGAAAGGAACTTTTCCCCTTAGTAGAGGGGTCGATAACCAGGGGGCATAGTTTCAAGGTAAGGGGCAGGAGGTTTAGAGGGGATTTGTGGAAAAACTTTTTCACCCAGAGGGTGGTTGGAATCTGGAACTCACTGCCTGAAAGTGTGGTAGAGGCAGGAACCCTCACAACATTCAAGAAGCATTTAGATGAGCACTTGAAATGCCATAGCATACAAGGCTACGGACCAAGTGCTGGAAAATGGGATTAGAATAGACAGGGCTTGATGGCCGGCGCGGACACGATGGGCCGAAGGGCCCCTTTCTGTGCTGTATAACACTATGGGGGAAAAATTCAGTCGCGCCCCGTTTGGGGCGCAAATATCGTCCAGGCGCAAAAATTAGCGCCTGGCGCTAATTATCGCCACCGACTGCAAACTTGACTTTTATCGCCCCTGGAGGTGATTGCAGCGCTAAATCAGGCGCTTCACACCTGTCTTAAGGCGCAAAGGCCGAGGAGCGAGGCGCTACCTCAGAGCGCTGGCGAAGCTCATGTGATGTCAGTCAGCAATGGAACACACACAGAATGGCACGGGCCAGTTCTTAAAGGGGATGGTTAATCTTGCTTTCCATCCACATCCTGTTCATTGCAGCCTTGAATCTCGGCCTGGAGAGACCTGCAAATCAAATGTGCTGGAAAGAACAATGGAGAGTACCAGGCAAAGAGCTCAGAGTGCAGCCCCCACTGTCTCTGCTAAATCGATACAAGGAATGGCAAATCAAAATGAACCTGCAAAGTGCTGCTCAGTACCCAAAACTCCTTCACACAACGTTGAATTTCTCCAGAAGTCTCTCCCTCTCTCTCTCAGAATGCGTAGTTCAAAAATGGCACCAACAATAAAAGGCAGGAAGCGGTCACCTTTAAATAGCGCTCCCCCTTTCCCTTCATGACTGCAGAACGCTCCCCTCAACCTGTCGTTGCTAGCGTCAGGTGGTAAGGCAGGGGGCGCCACTCAATATCCGCTCCGGGGCGTTACCGGGGCGTTGCGCACTCGAGTGACGTCATGATCTGCCGGCGCAGGAGA
>JASTWF010000130.1:800930-1017902 GCA_030390025.1 Squalus acanthias | reverse complement strand
GAGAGAGAGAGAGCGAGTGAGAGAGAGAGTGTCGGTGAGTGTCAGAGAGAGAGAGTGTGTGGGTGAGTATCAGAGAGAGAGAAAGAGAGAGAATGTGTGAGTTTCAGAGAGAGAGTATGGGTGAGTTTCAGAGAGAGAGAGAGAGAGAGTGTGGGTGAGTGTGAGAGAGAGAGAGAGAGTGTGAGTGAGTGTCTGAGGGAGAGAGAGAGAGAGTGTGGGTGAGTGTCAGAGAGAGAGAGAGAGAGAGAGAGAGAGTGTGGGTGAGTGTCAGAGAGTGAGAGAGAGAGAGAGTGTGGGTGAGTGTCAGAGAAAGAGAGAGTATGGGAGGGTGTCTGAGGGAGAGAGAGAGAGAGAGAGAGAGAGAGAGAGTGTGGCTGAGTGTCAGAGAGAGAGAGAGAGTGTGGGTGAGTGTCAGAGGGAGAGAGGGAGAGAGTGTGGGTGAGTGTCAGAGAGAGAGAGAGTGTGGGTGAGTGTCAGAGAGAGAGAGAGTGTGTGAGTGAGTGTCAGAGAGAGAGAGAGAGAGAGAGGGTGAGTGTGGGTAAGTGTCAGAGAGAGAGAGAGAGAGAGAGAGTGAGTGTGGGTGAGTGTCAGAGGGAGTGAGGGAGAGTGTGGGTGAGTGTCAGAGAGAGAGAGAGAGAGAGAGTGAGTGTGGGTGAGTGTCAGAGGGAGTGAGGGAGAGTGTGGGTGAGTGTCAGAGAGAGAGAGAGAGAGAGAGTGAGTGTGAGTGAGTGTCAGAGAGAGCGAGAGAGAGAGAGAGAGCGTGTGTGAGTGTCAGAGAGAGAGAGAGAGAGAGAGAGAGTGTGAGTGTGAGTGTGAGTGAGAGAGAGAGAGAGTGAGTGTGAGTGAGTGTCAGAGAGAGAGAGTGTGGGTGAATGTCAGAGAGAGAGAGAGAGAGAGTCGGTGAGTGTCAGAGAGAGAGAGTGTGTGGGTGAGTATCAGAGAGAGAGAAAGAGAGAGAATGTGTGAGTTTCAGAGAGAGAGAGAGAGTATGGGTGAGTTTCAGAGAGAGAGAGAGAGAGAGAGAGAGTGTGGGTGAGTGTGAGAGAGAGAGAGTGTGTGGGTGAGTGTCTGAGGGAGAGAGAGAGAGAGTGTGGGTGAGTGTCAGAGAGAGAGAGAGAGAGAGGGTGAGTGTGGGTGAGTGTCAGAGAGAGAGAGAGAGAGAGAGTGAGTGTGGGTGAGTGTCAGAGGGAGTGAGGGAGAGTGTGGGTGAGTGTCAGAGAGAGAGAGAGAGAGAGTGAGAGTGAGTGTGGGTGAGTGTCACAGGGAGAGAGAGAGAGAGAGAGTGAGTGTGGGTGAGTGTCAGAGAGAGTGTGGGTGAGTGTCAGAGAGTGAGAGAGAGAGTGAGTGTGGGTGAGTGTCAGAGAAAGAGAGAGTATGGGAGGGTGTCTGAGGGAGAGAGAGAGAGAGAGAGAGAGAGAGTGTGGCTGAGTGTCAGAGAGAGAGAGAGAGTGTGGGTGAGTGTCAGAGGGAGAGAGGGAGAGAGTGTGGGTGAGTGTCAGAGAGAGAGAGTGTGGGTGAGTGTCAGAGAGAGAGAGAGAGAGAGAGAGTGAGTGTGAGTGAGTGTCAGAGAGAGAGAGAGAGAGAGAGAGAGCGTGTGTGAGTGTCAGAGAGACAGAGAGAGAGTGTGGATGAGTGTCAGAAAGAGAGGGAGAGAGCGGGTGAGTGTGAGAGAGAGAGAGAGAGAGTGTGGGTGAGTGTCAGAGAGAGAGAGAGAGAGAGAGTGTGGGTGAGTGTCAGAGAGGGAGAGAGTGTGGGTGAGTGTCAGAGAGAGAGAGAGTGAAGGTGAGTGATAGAGAGAGAGAGAGAGAGAGAGTGTGTGAGTGTCAGAGAGAGAGAGAGAGTGTGGGAGAGTGTCAGAGAGAGAGAGAGAGAGAGAGAGAGTGTGGGTGAGTGTCAGAGAGAGAGAGAGAGTGTGGGTGAGTGTCAGAGAGAGAGAGAGAGAGAGAGAGAGTGAGTGTCAGAGAGAGAGAGAGAGTGTGGGTGAATGTCAGAGGGAGAGAGAGAAAGTGTGGGTGAGTGTCAGAGAGAGAGAGAGAGAGAGTATGGGTGAGTGTCAGAGAGAGAGAATGGGTGAGTGTCAGATACAGAGAGAGAGAGAGAGTGTGGGTGAGTGTCAGAGAGAGAGAGAGAGAGGGAGAGTATGGGTGAGTGAGAGAGAGCGAGAGAGTGAGCGAGAGAGAGTGTGTGTGGATGAGTGTCAGAGAGAGGGCGAGAGAGAGTGTGGGTGAGTGTCTGCGGGAAGAGAGAGAGAGAGAGAGTGTGGGTGAATGTCTGCGGGAAGAGAGAGATGCGAGAGAGAGTTAGGGTGAGTGTCAGAGAGCGAAGAGAGTGTATGGGTGCGTGTCAGTGAGAGAGCGTGAGACGAGAGAGCCAGAGAGTGTGTAATGAGGGTCAGAGAGAGAGAGAGAGAGAGTGTGGGTGTAAGTGTCAGAGAGAGAGAGAGAGTGTTGTGGGGGTGTCAGAGAGTGAGGAGAGTGTAGTGAGTGAGAGTAAGAGAGAGAGAGTGTGGATGAGTGTAGAGAGTGAGAATCTGTGAGTATCAGAGAGAGGAGGACAGAGAGAGAGTGAGGGTGAGAGAGAGTGAGGGTGATTGTCTGGGGAAGAGAGAGGAGAGAGTGTGTGACGGTGAGGTCAGAGAGAGAGAGTGTGGGATGAGTGTCAGCGAGAGTGAATCATCGTGGAGTATCAGAGAGAGAGAGAGACAGAGGACGAGAGAGAGAGAGAGAGAGAGGAGAGAGTGTGGGTGAGTGTCCTGCGGGAAGAGAGAGAGGAGAGAGAGTGTGGGAGAATGGTCTGCGGAAGAGAGAGAGAGTGTGGGTGAGTTGTCAGAGAGAGAGAGTGTAAGGGTTGAGTGTCAGTGAGACAGCGTGAGAGAGCCAGAGAGTGTGTAATGAGGGTCAGAGAGAGAGAGAGAGAGTGTGGGTAAGTGTCAGAGAGAGAGAGAGAGTGTGTGAGTGAGTGTCAGAGAGAGAGAGTGTGGATGAGTGTCAGAGAGAGAGAATCTGTGAGTATCAGAGAGAGAGAGAGACAGAGAGAGAGAGAGGAGAGAGAGAGAGAGAGAGTGTGGGTGAGTGTCAGAGAGAGAGAGAGAGAGAGAGAGAGAGAGAGTGTGTGGGTGAGTGTCAGAGAGAGAGAGAGACAGAGAGAGAGAGAGAGAGAGTGTGGTGAGTGTCAGAGAGAGAGAGAGAGAGTGTGGAGTGAGTGTCAGAGAGAGAGAGAGAGAGAGAGAGAGAGAGTGTTGGTGAGTGTCAGAGAGAGAGAGAGTGTGGGTGAGTATCAGAGAGAGAGAGTGTGGGCGAGTGTCAGAGAGAAAGAGAGAGTATGGGTCAGTGTCTGAGGGAGAGAGAGAGAGAGGGGGAGTGTGGGTGAGTGTCAGAGAGAGAGAGTTTGGGTGAGTGTCAGAGAGAGACAGAGAGAGAGAGAGAGAGAGTGTGGGTGAGTGTCAGAGAGAGAGAGAGAGAGTATGGGTGAGTGAGAGAGAGAGAGAGAGGGTGATGTGTCAGAGAGAGAGAGAGAGAGAGAGAGAGAGAGAGTGTGGGTGAGTGTCAGAGAGAGAGAGACAGAGAGAGTGTGGGTGAGTGTCAGAGAGAGAGAGAGAGAGAGAGAGAGAGAGAGAGAGTGTGTGGATGAGTGTCAGAGAGAGAGAGAGAGTGTGGGTGAGTTTCAGACAGAGAGAAAGAGAGAGAGAGAGTATGGGTGAGTTTCAGAGAGAGCGACAGTATGGGTGAGTTTCAGAGAGAGAGAGAGAGTGTGTGGGTGAGTGTCTGAGGGAGAGAGAGAGAATGGGTGAGTGTCTGCAGGAGAGAGAGAGAGAGAGTGTGGGTGAGTGTCAGAGAGAGTGAGTGTGGGTGAGTGTCAGAGAGAGAGACAGAGGGAGAGAGTATGGGTGAGTGTCAGAGAGAGAGAGAGAGAGAGAGAGAGAGTATGGGTGAGTGAGAGAGAGCGAGAGAGAGAGTGTGTGTGGGTGAGTGTCAGAGAGAGAGAGAGAGTGTGGGTGAGTGTCAGAGAGAGAGTGTGGGTGAGTGTCAGAGAGAGAGAGAGAGAGAGAGTGAGAGAGAGAGTGTGGGTGAGTGTCAGAGAGAGAGAGAGAGAGTGTGGGTGAGTGTCAGAGAGAGAGAGAGAGAGAGAGAGAGTGTTGGTGAGTGTCAGAGAGAGAGAGAGTGTGGGTGTGTATCAGAGAGAGAGAGTGCGGGCGAGTGTCAGAGAGAAAGAGAGAGTATGGGTCAGTGTCTGAGGGAGAGAGAGAGAGAGAGGGGGAGTGTGGGTGAGTGTCAGAGAGAGAGAGTTTGGGTGAGTGTCAGAGAGAGACAGAGAGAGAGAGAGAGTGTGGGTGAGTGTCAGAGAGAGAGAGAGAGAGTATGGGTGAGTGAGAGAGAGAGAGAGAGGGTGATGTGTCAGAGAGAGAGAGAGAGAGAGAGAGAGTGTGGGTGAGTGTCAGAGAGAGAGAGAGACAGAGAGAGTGTGGGTGAGTGTCAGAGAGAGAGAGAGAGAGAGAGAGAGAGTGTGGATGAGTGTCAGAGAGAGAGAGAGAGTGTGGGTGAGTTTCAGAGAGAGAGAAAGAGAGAGAGAGAGTATGGGTGAGTTTCAGAGAGAGCGACAGTATGGGTGAGTTTCAGAGAGAGAGAGAGAGAGAGTGTGGGTGAGTGTCTGAGGGAGAGAGAGAGAATGGGTGAGTGGCTGCAGGAGAGAGAGAGAGAGAGAGTGTGGGTGAGTGTCAGAGAGAGTGAGTGTGGGTGAGTGTCAGAGAGAGAGACAGAGGGAGAGAGTATGGGTGAGTGTCAGAGAGAGAGAGAGAGAGAGAGAGAGAGTATGGGTGAGTGAGAGAGAGCGAGAGAGAGAGAGAGTGTGGGTGAATGTTAGAGAGAGAGAGAGACAGAGCGAGAGAGAGAGAGAGAGAGTGTGGGTGTGTCAGAGAGAGAGAGAGAGAGTGTGGGTGAGTGTCAGAGGGAGAGAGAGAAAGTGTGGGTGAGTGTCAGACAGAGAGAGAGAGAGAGAGTATGGGTGAGTGCCAGAGAGAGAGAATGGGTGAGTGTCAGATACAGAGAGAGAGAGTGTGGGTGAGTGTCAGCGAGAAAAAGAGAGAGAGAGAGAGAGTGTGGTGAGTGCCAGAGAGAGAGAGAGAGAGAGAGTGGGTGAGTGTCAGAGAGAGAGAGAGAGAGAGAGAGTGTGGGTGAGTGTCAGAGAGAGAGAGAGAGAGAGAGTGTGTGGGTGAGTGTCAGAGAGAGAGAGAGAGTGGGTGAGTGTCAGAGAGAGAGAGAGAGAGAGAGTGTGTGGGTGAGTGTCAGAGAGAGAGAGAGAGTGGGTGAGTGTCAGAGAGAGAGAGAGAGAGAGAGTGTGGGTGAGTGTCAGAGAGAGAGAGAGAGATAGAGTGGGTGAGTGTCAGAGAGAGAGAGAGAGTGGGTGAGTGATGAGTGTCAGAGAGAGAGAGAGAGAGTGTGGGTGAGTGTCAGAGAGAGAGAGAGAGTGTGGGTGAGTGTCAGAGAGAGAGTGGGTGAGTGTCAGAGAGAGAGAGAGAGAGAGAGAGAGTGGGTGAGTGTCAGAGAGAGAGAGAGAGAGAGTGTGTGTGAGTGAGTGTCAGAGAGAGAGAGTGTGGGTGAATGTCAGAGAGAGAGAGAGAGAGTGGGTGAGTGTCAGAGAGAGAGAGAGAGAGAGTGGGTGAGTGTCAGAGAGAGAGAGCGAGAGAGAGAGAGAGAGAGTGTCGGTGAGTCAGAGAGAGAGAGTGTGTGGGTGAGTATCAGAGAGAGAGAAAGAGAGAGAATGTGTGAGTTTCAGAGAGAGAGAGAGTATGGGTGAGTTTCAGAGAGAGAGAGAGAGAGAGTGTGGGTGAGTGTGAGAGAGAGAGTGTGTGGGTGAGTGTCTGAGGGAGAGAGAGAGAGAGTGTGGGTGAGTGTCAGAGAGAGGGAGAGAGGTAGAGAGAGAGAGAGTGGGTGAGTGTCAGAGAGAGAGAGAGAGAGAGAGAGAGAGAGAGAGAGAGTGGGTAGTGTCAGAGAGAGAGAGAGAAAGAGAGAGTGTGGGTGAGTGTCTGAGGGAGAGAGAGAGAGAGTGTGGGTGAGTGTCAGAGAAAGAGAGAGTGTGGGTGAGTGTCGGAGAGAGAGAGAGAGTGTGGGTGAGTGTCAGAGAGAGAGAGAGGTAGAGAGAGAGAGAGTGGGTGAGTGTCAGAGAGAGTGTGGGTGAGTGTCAGAGAGTGAGAGAGAGAGAGAGTGTGGGTGAGTGTCAGAGAAAGAGAGAGTATGGGAGGGTGTCTGAGGAGAGAGAGAGAGAGAGAGAGAGAGAGAGTGGGTGAGTGTCAGAGGGAGAGAGGGAGAGAGTGTGGGTGAGTGTCAGAGAGAGAGAGAGAGAGAGGGTGAGTGTGGGTGAGTGTCAGAGAGAGAGAGAGAGAGAGAGTGAGTGTGGGTGAGTGTCAGAGGGAGTGAGGGAGAGTGTGGGTGAGTGTCAGAGAGAGAGAGAGAGAGAGAGAGTGAGTGTGGGTGAGTGTCACAGGGAGAGAGAGGGAGAGAGAGAGTCGGTGAGTGTCAGAGAGAGAGAGTGTGTGGGTGAGTATCAGAGAGAGAGAAAGAGAGAGAATGTGTGAGTTACAGAGAGAGAGAGAGTATGGGTGAGTTTCAGAGAGAGAGAGAGAGTGTGGGTGAGTGTGAGAGAGAGAGAGAGAGAGTGTGGGTGAGTGTCTGAGGGAGAGAGCGAGAGAGTGTGGGTGAGTGTCAGAGAGAGAGAGTGTGGGTGAGTGTCAGAGAGAGAGACAGAGGGAGAGAGTATGGGTGAGTGTCAGAGAGAGAGAGAGAGAGAGTATGGGTGAGTGAGAGAGAGCGAGAGAGTGAGCGAGAGAGAGTGTGTGTGGATGAGTGTCAGAGAGCGGGCGAGAGAGAGTGTGGGTGAGTGTCTGCGGGAAGAGAGAGAGTGTGGGTGAATGTCTGCGGGAAGAGAGAGAGAGAGAGAGTGTGGGTGAGTGTCAGAGAGAGAGAGAGAGTGTATGGGTGAGTGTCAGTGAGAGAGAGTCAGAGAGCCAGAGAGTGTGTAATGAGGGTCAGAGAGAGAGAGAGAGTGTGGGTAAGTGTCAGAGAGAGAGAGAGAGTGTGGGTGAGTGTCAGAGAGAGAGAGAGAGAGTGTGAGTGAGTGTCTGAGAGAGAGAGAGTGTGGGTGAGAGAGAGAGAGAGAGAGAGGGTGAGTGTGGGTGCGAGAGAGAGAGAGAGAGAGAGGGTGAGTGTGGGTGAGTGTCAGAGAGAGAGAGAGAGAGTGTGGGTGAGTGTCAGTGGCAGAGAGAGAGAGAGAGTGTGGGTGAGAGAGAGAGAGAGAGAGAGAGGGTGAGTGTGGGTGCGAGAGAGAGAGAGAGAGAGAGAGGGTGAGTGTGGGTGAGTGTCAGAGAGAGAGAGAGAGAGTGTGGGTGAGTGTCAGTGGCAGAGAGAGAGAGAGAGAGTGTGGGTGAGTGTCAGAGAGAGAGAGAGAGAGAGAGAGAGTGTTGGTGAGTGTCAGAGAGAGAGAGTGTGGGTGAATGTTAGAGAGAGAGAGAGAGACAGAGAGAGAGAGAGAGAGAGAGAGAGAGTGTGGGTGAGTGTCAGAGAGATAGAGAGAGAGAGTGTGGGTGAGTGCCAGAGAGAGAGAGACAGAGAGAGCGAGAGAGAGAGAGTGTGGGTGAGTGTCAGAGAGAGAGAGAGAGAGAGAGAGAGAGAGAGAGAGTGTGGGTGAGTGTCAGAGAGAGAGAGAGAGAGAGAGAGAGTGTTGGTGAGTGTCAGATAGAGAGAGAGTGTGGGCGAGTGTCAGAGAGAAAGAGAGAGTATGGGTCAGTATCTGAGGGAGAGAGAGAGAGAGAGAGGGAGTGTGGGTGAGTGTCAGAGAGAGAGAGTTTGGGTGAGTGTCAGAGAGAGACAGAGAGAGAGAGAGAGAGTGTGGGTGAGTGTCAGAGAGAGAGAGAGAGAGAGAGAGAGTGTGGGTGAGTGTCAGAGAGAGAGAGACAGAGAGAGTGTGGGTGAGTGTCAGAGAGAGAGAGAGGGAGAGAGAGAGAGAGAGTGTGGATGAGTGTGAGAGAGAGAGAGAGAGTGTGGGTGTGTCAGAGAGAGAGAGAGAAATAGAGAGAGAGAGTGTGGGTGAGTTTCAGAGAGAGAGAAAGAGAGAGAGAGTATGGGTGAGTTTCAGAGAGAGAGAGAGAGTGTGGGTGAGTGTCTGAGGGAGAGAGAGAGAATGGGTGAGTGTCTGCAGGAGAGAGAGAGAGAGAGTGTGGGTGAGTGTCAGAGAGAGTGAGTGTGGGTGAGTGTCAGAGAGAGAGGCAGAGGGAGAGAGTATGGGTGAGTGTCAGAGAGAGAGAGAGAGAGAGAGAGTATGGGTGAGTGTCAGTGAGAGAGAGTGAGAGAGAGTGTGGGCGAGTGTCAGAGAGAGAGAGAGAGAGAGAGAGAGAGTGTGAGTGAGTGTCAGAGAGAGAGAGTGTGGATGAGTGTCAGAGAGAGAGAATGGGTGAGTGTCAGAGAGAGAGAGAGAGTGTGGGTGAATGTTAGAGAGAGAGAGAGAGAGAGAGAGAGAGAGTGTGTGTGGGTGAGTGTCAGAGAGAGGGAGAGAGAGAGTGTGGGTGAGTGTCAGAGAGAGAGAGAGAGAGAGAGAGTGTGTGTGGGTGAGTGTCAGTGAGAGAGAGAGAGAGAGAGTGTGGGTGAGTGCCAGAGAGAGAGAGAGACAGAGAGAGAGAGAGAGAGAGAGAGAGAGTGTGGGTGAGTGTCAGAGAGAGAGAGAGAGTGTGGGTGAGTGTCAGAGAGAGAGAGAGTGTGGGTGAGTGTCAGAGAGAGAGAGAGAGAGAGAGAGACAGTGTGGGTGAATGTTAGAGAGAGAGCGAGACAGAGCGAGAGAGAGAGAGAGTGTGGGTGAGTGTCAGAGAGAGAGAGAGACAGAGAGAGAGAGAGAGTGGGTGAGTGTCAGAGAGACAGATAAAGAGAGAGAGAGTGTGGGTGAGTGTCAGAGAGAGAGAGAGAGAGAGAGAGAGTGTGGGTGAGTGTCAGAGAGAGAGAGAGAGAGAGAGAGAGTGTGGGTGAGAGTCAGTGAGAGAGAGAGAGAGAGAGAGAGAGTGTGTGGGTGAGTGTCAGAGAGAAAGAGAGAGTATGGGTCAGTGTCTGAGGGAGAGAGAGAGAGAGGGAGTGTGGGTGAGTGTCAGAGAGAGAGAGTTTGGGTGAGTGTCAGAGAGAGACAGAGAGAGAGAGAGACAGAGAGAGTGTGGGTGAGTGTCAGAGAGAGAGAGAGAGAGAGAGAGAGTATGGGTGAGTGAGAGAGAGAGAGAGAGAGGGTGATGTGTCAGAGAGAGAGAGAGAGAGAGAGAGTGTGGTGAGTGTCAGAGAGAGAGAGAGAGAGAGTGTGGGTGAGTGTCAGAGAGAGAGAGAGAGAGAGAGTGTGGGTGTGTCAGAGAGAGAGAGAGAGAGAGAGAGAGTGTGGGTGTGTCAGAGAGAGAGAGAGAGAGAGAGAGAGTGTGGGTGTGTCAGAGAGAGAGAGAGAGTATGGGTGAGTTTCACAGAGAGAGAGAGAAATAGAGAGAGAGAGTGTGGGTGAGTTTCAGAGAGAGAGAAAGAGAGAGAGAGAGTATGGGTGAGTTTCAGAGAGAGAGAGAGTATGGGTGAGTTTCACAGAGAGAGAGAGAAATAGAGAGAGAGAGTATGGGTGAGTTTCAGAGAGAGAGAGAGTGTGTGGGTGAGTGTCTGCAGGAGAGAGAGAGAGAGTGTGGGTGAGTGTCAGAGAGAGTGAGTGTGGGTGAGTGTCAGAGAGAGAGACAGAGGGAGAGAGTATGGGTGAGTGTCAGAGAGAGAGAGAGAGTGTATGGGTGATTGTCAGTGAGAGAGAGTGAGAGAGAGAGTGTGGGTAAGTGTCAGAGAGAGAGAGAGTGTGAGTGAGTGTCTGAAAGAGAGAGTGTGGGTGAGAGAGAGAGAGAGAGAGAGAGGGTGAGTGTGGGTGAGTGTCACAGAGAGAGAGAGAGAGAGAGAGAGAGTGAGTGTGGGTGAGTGTCAGTGGCAGAGAGAGAGAGAGAGTGTGGGCGAGTGTCAGAGAGAGAGAGAGAGAGAGAGTGTGAGTGAGTGTCAGAGAGAGAGAGTGTGGATGAGTGTCAGAGAGAGAGAGAGAGTGTGGGTGAATGTTAGAGAGAGAGAGAGAGAGAGAGAGAGAGTGGGTGAGTGTCAGAGAGAGAGAGAGAGAGAGAGTGTGGGTGAGTGCCAGAGAGAGAGACAGAGAGAGATAGAGAGAGAGAGTGTGGGTGAGTGTCAGAGAGAGAGAGAGAGAGAGAGAGAGAGAGTGTGGGTGAGTGTCAGAGAGACAGAGAGAGAGAGAGAGAGAGAGAGAGTGTGGGTGAGTGTCAGAGAGAGAGAGAGAGAGAGAGTGTGGGTGAGTGTCAGAGAGAGAGAGAGACAGAGAGAGAGACAGAGAGAGTGGGTGAGTGTCAGAGAGACAGAGAGAGAGAGAGAGAGAGAGTGTGGGTGAGTGTCAGAGAGAGAGAGAGAGAGAGAGAGAGAGAGAGTGTGGGTGAGTGTCAGAGAGAGAGAGAGAGAGAGAGAGAGAGAGTGTGGGTGAGTGTCAGAGAGAGAGAGAGACAGAGAGAGAGACAGAGAGAGTGGGTGAGTGTCAGAGAGACAGAGAGAGAGAGAGAGAGAAAGTGTGGGCGAGTGTCAGAGAGAGAGAGAGAGAGAGTGTGGGTGAATGTCAGAGAGAGAGAGAGAGAGTGTGGGTGAGTGTCAGAGAGAAAGAGGGAGTATGGGTCAGTGTCTGAGGGAGAGAGAGAGAGAGAGAGGGAGTGTGGGTGAGTGTCAGAGAGAGAGAGTTTGGGTGAGTGTCAGAGAGAGACAGAGAGAGAGTGTGGGTGAGTGTCAGAGAGAGAGAGAGAGAGAGAGAGAGAGTATGGGTGAGTGAGAGAGAGAGAGAGAGAGAGGGTGATGTGTCAGAGAGAGAGAGACAGAGAGTGTGGGTGAGTGTCAGAGAGAGAGAGAGAGAGAGAGAGAGAGAGAGTGGGTGAGTGTCAGAGAGAGAGAGAGAGAGAGAGAGTGTGGGTGTGTCAGAGAGAGAGAGAGAGAGAGAGTGTGGGTGAGTGTCAGAGAGAGAGACAGAGGGAGAGAGTGTGGTTGAGTGTCAGAGAGAGAGAGAGAGAGAGAGAGAGAGTGAGTGTGGGTGAGTGTCAGAGAGAAAGAGAGAGAGAGAGTGAGTGAGTGTGGGTGAGTGTCAGAGGGAGTGAGGGAGAGTGTGGGTGAGTGTCAGAGAGAGAGAGAGAGAGAGAGAGTGAGTGTGGGTGAGTGTCACAGGGAGAGAGAGGGAGAGAGAGAGAGAGAGTGTGGGTGAGTGTCAGAGAGAGAGAGAGAGTGTGTGAGTGAGTGTCAGAGAGAGAGAGAGAGAGAGAGAGTGAGTGTGAGTGAGTGTCAGAGAGAGAGAGAGAGAGAGAGAGAGAGAGAGTGTGTGTGAGTGTCAGAGAGAGAGAGAGAGAGAGAGTGTGAGTGTGTGAGAGAGAGAGAGAGAGAGAGAGAGAGAGTGTGGGTGAGTGTCAGAGAGAGAGAGAGAGAGAGAGTGTGAGTGAGTGTCAGAGAGAGAGAGTGTGGGTGAGTGTCAGAGAGAGAGAGAGAGAGTGGGTGAGTGTCAGAGAGAGAGAGCGAGAGAGAGAGAGAGTGTCGGTGAGTGTCAGAGAGAGAGAGTGTGTGGGTGAGTATCAGAGAGAGAGAAAGAGAGAGAATGGGTGAGTTTCAGAGAGAGAGTGAGTATGGGTGAGTTTCAGAGAGAGAGAGAGAGAGTGTGGGTGAGTGTGAGAGAGAGAGAGAGAGTGTGGGTGAGTGTCTGAGGGAGAGAGCGAGAGAGTGTGGGTGAGTGTCAGAGAGAGAGAGTGTGGGTGAGTGTCAGAGAGAGAGACAGAGGGAGAGAGTATGGGTGAGTGTCAGAGAGAGAGATAGAGAGAGAGAGTATGGGTGAGTGAGAGAGAGCGAGAGAGAGAGCGAGAGAGAGTGTGTGTGGGTGAGTGTCAGAGAGAGGGCGAGAGAGAGTGTGGGTGAGTGTCTGCGGGAAGAGAGAGAGAGAGAGAGTGTGGGTGAATGTCTGCGGGAAGAGAGAGAGAGAGAGTGTGGGTGAGTGTCAGAGAGAGAGAGAGTGTATGGGTGAGTGTCAGTGAGAGAGAGTGAGAGAGCCAGAGAGTGTGTAATGAGGGTCAGAGAGAGAGAGAGAGAGAGAGAGGGTAAGTGTCAGAGAGAGAGAGTGTGGGTGAGTGTCAGAGAGAGAGAGAGAGTATGGGTGAGTGTCAGAGAAAGAGAGAGAGAGAGTGTGGATGAATGTCAGAGAGAGACAGAGAGAAGAGAGAGTGTGGGTGAGTGTCAGAGAGAGAGAGAGAGTGTGTGGGTGAGTGTCAGAGAGAGAGAGAGCGAGAGAGAGAGAGAGTGTGAGTGAGTGTCAGGGAGAGAGTGTGGATGAGTGTCAGAGAGAGAGAATGGGTGAGTGTCAGAGAGAGAGAGAGAGAGAGTGTGGGTGAATGTTAGAGAGAGAGAGACAGAGAGAGAGAGTGTGGGTGAGTGTCAGAGAGAGAGAGAGAGAGAGAGAGAGAGTGTGGGTGAGTGCCAGAGAGAGAGAGACAGAGAGAGAGAGAGAGAGTGTGGGTGAGTGTCAGAGAGAGAGAGAGAGTGTGGGTGAGTGTCAGAGAGAGAGAGAGAGAGTGTGGGTGAGTGTCAGAGAGAGAGAGAGAGAGAGAGAGAGTGTGTGGGTGAGTGTCAGAGAGAGAGATAGAGCGTGGGTGAATGTTAGAGAGAGAGAGAGAGAGAGAGAGAGAGTGTGGGTGAGTATCAGAGAGAGAGAGAGAGACAGAGAGAGAGAGAGAGAGAGAGAGAGAGTGGGTGAGTGTCAGAGAGAGAGAGAGAGAGAGAGAGTGTGGGTGAGTGTCAGAGAGAGAGAGAGAGAGAGAGAGAGTGTGTGGGTGAGTGTCAGAGAGAGAGAGAGAGAGTGTGGGTGAGTGTCAGAGAGAGAGAGTGTGTGGGTGAGTGTCAGAGAGAGAGAGAGAGAGAGTGTGGACGAGAGTCAGAGAGAGAGAGAGAGAGAGTGTGGGTGAATGTCAGAGAGAGAGAGAGAGAGAGAGAGAGAGAGAGAGTGTGGGTGAGTGTCAGTGAGAGAGAGAGAGAGAGAGAGAGAGAGAGTGTGTGGGTGAGTGTCAGAGAGAAAGAGAGAGTGTGGGTCAGTGTCTGAGAGAGAGAGAGAGAGAGAGTGTGGGTGAGTGTCAGAGAGAGAGAGTGTGGGTGAGTGTCAGAGAGAGAGAGAGAGAGTGTGTGGGTGAGTGTCAGAGGGAGAGAAAGAGAGAGAGAGAGAGAGAGAGTGTGGGTGAGTGTCAGAGAGAGAGAGAGGTAGAGTATGGGTGAGTGAGAGAGAGCGAGAGAGAGAGCGAGAGAGAGTGTGTGTGGGTGAGTGTCAGAGAGAGGGCAAGAGAGAGTGTGGGTGAGTGTCTGCGGGTAGAGAGAGAGAGAGAGAGTGTGGGTAAGTGTCAGAGAGATAGAGAGAGAGAGAGAGTGTGGGTGAGTGTCAGAGAGAGAGAATGGGTGAGTGTCAGGGAGAGAGAGAGAGAGAGAGAGAGTGTGGGTGAATGTCAGAGCGAGAGAGAGGGTGAGTGTCAAAGAGAGAGAGAGAGAGTGTGGGTGAGTGTCAGAGAGAGAGAGAGAGAGAGAGAGAGTGTGGGTAAGTGTCAGAGAGATAGAGAGAGAGAGAGAGTGTGGGTAAGTGTCAGAGAGAGAGAGAGAGAGAGAGAGTGTGGGTGAGTGTCGGAGAGAGAGAATGGGTGAGTGTCAGGGAGAGAGAGAGAGAGAGAGAGATAGTGTGGGTGAATGTCAGAGCGAGAGAGAGGGTGAGTGTCAAAGAGAGAGAGAGAGAGTGTGGGTGAGTGTCAGAGAGAGAGAGAGAGAGAGAGATAGTGTGGGTGAGCGTCAAAGAGAGAGAGAGAGTGTGGGTGAGTGTCTGGAGGGAGTATTGCTGTGACTAATAGGGAAAGGCTTTTATGACAATCAACAGGGAGAGTTATTATATAAATAGATCCACAAGATGGAGCATGGAGAGGTAAGATTGAATGGAGCTTTAAGTTAGGTCAGATTTTGGGTTCACCCGAAATTGAGCCTTGGGCCCCATCAGCTCATTGCTGGTGCGCTGCGGATACCAACCAGGCATCCAGAGACAGCTCGTTGGAGTCATGAGGACAACGTTGGGCCGGCTGCCTCACTGGGCCGGGGGCGGGGGTGGGGCGGACAATGGGAGAAGGCGATTGTGGTCCAGCAGCTAACCTCAGGAGTGCTGTGGAGCCAGGAGGAGCACTCCTGCTCCCCTAACTCCTCATAAAAGTTTTTTTTTAAATTACTTATCTTTAGGCTGCATTAGGAACCAAAAACTAAGCAGAGCAGGCCTGACCAATTTAATTTAAAAAATCCTTAAACAGGCATTAGGTCAATCATTAACATATTCAAGGGACCTAACACATGTTTGAGATGACCATCTGAATATTGAGAGAGGCCAATATGGCTTTGGACATATTCCAGGTGTCCTTGGGACACAGGACATAGCCCTGCGAAATTGGTCCTTTTTGCCACCTTTCCCACCCGGAAAAGAAGTGCAATGAGGACCAATTTCTCCCCCAATGATTGTCTGGTTCAGGGCTAAAGCAATGGTGAGGGAGGGGTGAAGTTATCTGTAGCATTCAGTATGTCAGGTTAAATAATGCCGATATAAATATTCTAAAATTTTAGTTGATTACCTTGAGGAAGTAATTGTGTTACACTTTCTCCCAGGTGATTAATTGGGCAATATAGTGTCCATGACTGGGTAGAGTTTAAGGGGTAAAAATTGAGTCGCGCCCCATTTGGGGCGCTAACCTCGCCGGGGCGCGACTTTTAGCGCCCCGAAAAAATTAGCGGCCCCGCGCTGGAACTTCAGTGGTTGCGCCCCAAGAGGGAAGCGGGGCGCCGCGGTATTGCAGGCCTTCCTCCCCTGCGCAGCGCGAACCGGGGCCCAGCTGGGCCCCCAGGGATCGGGAGTGCCGGCAAAAGAGCCCGGCACTCAAGAGAAGTGCCGGGCTCTTGGAGCGCAGCCGGCACTTCACGGTGGGGGGGCTTCACGGGGGCCGGGGACGGCAACGGGGGCAGGTGCTGGCAGGCGGCCAGCAACAAAAATGGCCGCCTGCCACCTCCCCTTTAAATATCGCCGCCCCGGCCGCACGTACGCCTCCCTGAACCCGTCGGACATAGCGTCTGGCGGTAAATCAGGGGGCGCGACTGAAGATCACGGCCGGGGCGCGAGCGGGGTGCTGCGCACGGCGATGACGTCATCGCCGGCGGCGCAGCGCCACAGGGCGCTACCGGCTGCCGCCGCCGCTAACCTCCCGCTGAATTTTTCGGGAGGCGTGGGCGGCGCTGCGCCCGGGCGTTAGCTGCTTTACGCCCCATTAGCGCCCTCTTAAGGTGCTAACGGGAGGCGCAAGCAGCTGAATTTTTCCCCCTAAGTGTCCTGTGGAAGGTGTGGGCTGGATGACTTTCTCATTCTATGCTCTTTATGTTCTTGTGCATCACAAGCTCAAGCTCCTTCTTGTGCCTTTTAACAGATGTTTAAGAAAACAATTTTCAGATGTGTGTGTCAGATCCATTTACATAAAATTGTATACAAATCTAATTCCCCTGCCATCATCGCATAGCGGAAAATCGCAGGCACACTGCACAGGAACAAGAGTTCTGTGAATCTGTGCCATTCTTAAACATCTTTGTTTAATGGCTGCCCAGACAGTACTGAAAGACTATGGGCTGGATTTTGAATCTGGGGTCGGGTTGGGGTCGGGAATCACACATTCTGGCTTGTGAACCCGCCTCCATCGAGATGTGGCCAACCCACTGTATTTTCCCTTGATGGACGTTGTTGAGCCCGCCCAGTGAGCTCAGCAGGCCAATTAAGGGCCACCCGGCAACAGGTGACGTCACAGACTGACATTTCATCTGTCAAGAGCTTTTGACAGATGAAATATCAGCATTTGAGAAGCTGTCAAACACTCACAATATGATTTCTAACTTCAGTCCTTCCTTTCAGGCTGAGTTAGAAATCATTCCACCACAGAAAACAGAAGGCTGCCGTTTCTGACAGAACCACGGCTTTCCTGCTTTCTGTGCCGGTGAGATTTCTAACTCCCGAGAACTGAAGGGCTGACACCTGCAGGAGGAAGTTAAGGTAAGTAAAACTTTTTCCCACACTTAGCACTTACCTTACACACTTACCTCTGCACACATGCACCCATCACTCACCTGCCCACCGGACATATCGACTCCTCCAACCCCTGCAGACTCACGGCCCGACCCGATAACTTGGAGTGGTTGCCACCTGTCGGGAAGCCCACACTTTTCCTTTTAAAATAGGGATTATGCAAAAAACTGCCTGTTAACTACCTGTTAACAGGCAGTTAATTATCAGTAATCCCTTCCCGCCTCGGGGAGTCGGGTCTCAGACCAGGTCGGGTACCCGCCGCCAGAGAAACTGGCATGGAGGCGGGTTGGAGTCGGGATGGGGTCGGGACCCCCGAATCTGCAACTTTAACCCCCCCCAACTCCAAACCCAACTCCATGGGTCATTGAAAATCCAGCCCTAAGTGTCCTGTGGAAGGCGTGGGCTGGATGACTTTCTCATTCTATGCTCTTTATGTTCTTGTGCACCACAAGCTCAAGCTCCTTCTTGTGCCTTTTAACAGATGTTTAAGAAAACAATTTTCAGATGTGTGTGTCAAATCCATTTACATAAAATTGTATACAAATCTAATTCCTCGGAGTCCACACTGTTGGTGAGGAACTTCACCTGCCATCATCGCATAGCGGAAAATCGCAGGCACACTGCACAGGAACAAGAGTTCTGTGAATTTGTGCCATTCTTAAACATCTTTGTTTAATGGCTGCCCAGACAGTACTGAAAGACTATCACTTTTTATGTTTTAAGTTTTGCAGCACAACATAAGCACCAGCTCCCCACTAACTGGATCATTTTACTATTTTATTACCTAGATGTGAACAGATATGGCATTGTGATCAGGCAGATCAATTTAAACCATTAACCTTGTCCATTACGGCAGTAACTAACAGATTCGCCTATCCCTTGGCGTAGTAGATATATTTTATTGGTTCCTTTCTGTCATACCAGCAGGTAGTCTTTATATCAAATCATTTCCACTGTGGACAGAAAACCTAGTACAAAAGGATAATCTGAGCAATTTAAGGTACAGCCTAGCATTTTTATTAATAATTTAAGGTGGAGCTCAAAAATTTAGTTAATAATTGAAATCCTATTTTCACAGTTCGCAGATTTTAGATCTGCAGCTAGAAACTATACAGAAACATTTCTTGCTGCAGATACATTAGTGATGCTGAGTGCATTCTTAAGGTGATGGGCAGTTGGTACCTTTACTGATTTATTGCATCGGAGTCAATCAGTTTGTTAATTTTACATAGAATTTACAGCACAGACGGGCCATTCGGCCCAACACGTCCATGCCGGTGTTTGTGCTCCACACGAGCCTCCTCCAACCTTACTTCATCTCACTCTATCAACATATCCTTCTATTCCTTTCTCTCTTATCTAGCTTCCCCTTAAATGCATCTGTGCTTTTCGTCTCAACCACTCCATGTTGTAGTCAGTTCCACTCTGAGTAAAGAAGTTACTCCTGAATTCCTTATTGGATTTATTAGTGACTATTTTATATTTATGGCCCCTAGTTTTGGATTCCTTCACAAGTGAAAACATCTTCTCTACGTCTACCCTATCAAACCCTGTCATTAACTTAAAGACCTCCATCAGGTCACCCCTCAGCCTTCTCTTTTCGAGCAGAAACTGATAGCCAAGTTCCGCACTCATGAGGACGGCCTCAACCGGGATCTTGGGTTTATGTCACGATACATGACGTGATCCAGACTCGAGTCGTCGTTGGCTTGTTAACAGATGTGATTCCCAGTAAAAAAGTAAAAATTTTAAAGTTTATCGTTTCCCATACTGCGGCTTTTGACACATTGGACCCCCTGTGGCTCCACCTCATTGTCTCAGTTGTATCTTGCTATGTCTTTGATGTGGTACTTTCCTGGCTGACCTGATTGCCTTTTGTCACACCTCGGCAGATAAACAGTCAGGATGATTTAAATGTAGTCGTCTGCTTTTGTAAGTAACACATCTATCTATATATGCTTTGGCGATTCTGTATCTCTTTACTTCACCTGAGGAAGGGGCCACGTAAGCTCCGAAAGCTTGTGATTTCAAATAAAACTGTTGGACTATAACCTGGTGTTGTGCGACTTCTCATTTTTCTCTTTTCTAGAGAAAGGAGCCCCAGCCTGTTCAGTCTTTCCTGATGGTTATATCCTCTCAATTCTGGTATCATCCTGGTAAATCTTTTTTGCACCTTCTCCAGTGCTTCTATATCCTTCTTGTAATATGGATAACTGTGCACAATATTCCAAGTGTGGTCTAACCATGGTTCTATGCATGTTTAACATAACTTCTCTGCTTTTGAATTCCATTCATCTAGCTATGAACCCCAGTGCTTTGTTTGCACTTTTTACGGCTTTTTTAATCTATGTTGCTCCTTTTAATGATTTGTGAATCTGTACCCCTAGATCTTTTTGTGCCTCTACCCCATTTAAACTCTTATTTTCCAAGGAGTTGGTGGCCTCCTTATTCCTCCTACCAACATGCACCATCTCACACTTATCTATATTGAAATTAATTTTCCATTTACACGACCGTTCTGCAAGTTTGTTAACGTCTTGTATTTTGTCGCAGTCTTCCTCAGTATTAACTATACCCCTCAATTTTTTAAATTTAGAAACTGTACCAAACTCAACCTTTATTCAAGTTCGGTAGCATGAATTACAAATCTCAGACCACAGTACGCGAGCACCACAGGATAACAAAGCCAAATTTAGGACCTTCAGTTTTTGGATAGCTGTGCACTTACAGACTGGACTTTTAGGACAATGCAATAAGTTTTCAGCACCAGGATCACAATTACAAGCTGTACACTTTTGTTAAGAATGGCCGCAAACTAAAATGGTATTCTACTTTACTACACAAGTGGATGGAGTATCTGTCAGTAAAAATCCATAAAATAAATTTCCAACAAAGACTCACTGAAAATAACCAACATATAATCGTAGCAATGCTTCCTAAGGCAACTTTTCACAAGAAAGTCTGCTGAATTTCTTTCCCTTGTGGGAAAATTATCTTCAAAAGGCATTAATAAGATTCTACGATTCCAGTCTAGGTTTTCTAGTTAATATGTTCTCCAGCAAAATCTACAGAATTCATGCTATCTCTTTCTAAAACTGAAGTGATGGGGGCTGAGGCAAAGAAATGTAGGCAATATGGGAATATTGCCAAATAGACAAGTTCTTTCTGGAAAATATCAAAAGTTGACAGCAACATCTTAGGAGTGGATGGTGAATGTTCAACACAAACAAATCAAAATACTGTTATTTTATAATAGAGTTGTGATCCCCAATAAAGAATCAGAGCATTGCCTTATTGCATGAAAAGATTACTGAATATGAGTGGCCATGTTACATGCCTTTCCAAAGCTACCCTTCTGTATGGTTTTCTTTCTAATGTACAAACTTGTAAGTTCCTCCACAACAATCACTTCCCTTGCTGTCATTTCTTGCTGGTAATGGTTTTACTGTCTTGTTGCTGAGATCACTGGTGTCTTAAGGCTGCATTTGAATAAACAGGGCTATAGGGATGACAGTTAAAAAAAGAAAGACTTACATTTATAAAGCGCCTTACACGACCTCAGGACGTCCCAAAGCACTTTACAGCCAATGAAATACTTTTGAAGCGGAGTCACTGTTGAAATGTAGGAAACATGGCAGCCAATTGCGCACAGCAAGCTCCCACAAACAGCAATGTGATAATGACCAGATAAGTTTTTCATTTCAACATGCACATCTACCAAGTAAAGGCCTTCCATTCAGGAATTCAGAACAACCATGTACAAAATTGGGTGGAGGAGGGAATAATTGCTTAATAATTAAAGCTACCAAAATATATGTGCATAGATTGTGACAAATGTGTGATGGTGAGGTGGAAAAATCAGAGGTGGAAAAATGCTGGGTTCTAGTTAGAGAGATGATCAGAGCAAATATGGTCAGGTAGTGCCACTAATTCAAAGGTAGATAAAATGATTATTAATTGATTTTAGTCAGCAGACAGATTTTTAACAGTGGGAAATTGCAAAGGATTTTAAGTTGTGAATGCTATTTCTCACTATGTTTGAAAGTGTTGTTAATGAATCTGAAGAGACTGAAGTGTTTGGTGTATACAGAGTGGGTGGTTTATATAAGAATTAATTTGGTTTACGGAGAGCAAACACTGGTTTCTACAGCGTGGAGGATGCATTTTATTTTATTAATAATCCAGCTCTTATTGCCTCAAGCAATGACATTTGTCATCTCCTGATTCTGCAGCATATGGGTTCAATTCTCTTGATTTTGAGTGCTTGATAATTTGAACTGGCATTTGACAGCATGTAATTCCTGTCTAAGTACCATAATGCGGGTGTGGCCGGTTATGGTGCACAAGCATGTCTACCTGTACCTCACTTTACATTAAACCGGGATCAGACTGCTGTAAGTGAATCCACTGTGACCGCTGGGGTATAAATGAGGAGCAAGTCGTCAGTTATTGGTAGATCTGAGAAAAGAGAGTTTTGCAGTAACGCTGAAGCTGAGGCTACAATTTATTTTGGGTCTCATAAAAAGATGGCAGTCAAGTTTCTGTCCAATAGGAAAGGCAGGAAGGGAGGGATACATTTTACAAATTGGCTGAAATGGGGCTGTGCCTTTATGAAAATGTTTCAGCCTTTCTGTGGGAGGAAGAGGCAGCTAGAAGAACCAATCATCATTTCTGTAATACCGACATCTGGGTAAATTTTCAGATTACAAGCTCCCGGTGCATATTGGGAAATCTTGTTTGTGTGTGATCTTCCAATATGTGCTCCCAGAGGGTGAGGCTTCACGCCAAGAACAAGCAACTGGAAAATGTACCCCATCATCATGTCCAGATGATGCAATGATGTGCTTCAGCACTAGGTTATTGTGCCACATGACTATTAAAAAAGGAAAAATGGTTTGTTGAACCCTATCTTATGAAGACGGCACCCTGCTCAGCTGCAGTTTACATAAAAATGGACAGTAACTAAAAGAGAAAGTGGACTTGTGGTTTTTAAATGTGTGAATACTTTTGCTCCCCTGATGGCTTAGTGGATAAATGCACCTATTGTTATGTCATAAAGAGCAAGGCATGTCTGGGTTTGATCCCTATTCTGCGCTCAATTAGGCTGTCTGAGCTGGGGTTGTTGAGAGGAAACGATATAATTGACACTAGTATCTCTAACTATGGAAGGAAGAGTTGATCATTTACTGATTGTGACCCCCCTCCCCCCCAGATGAAAAATGTGTTTAAGTGAATGCCAGGTGAGGAAAGGATTGGGCTTGTCTGCGATATCTCACATGGTTGAATTGCTTGCCGCCAATCACTGCCTGGGCGCTCACATAAAGATTTGTCATTTGCGGGGGTGGGTACCAGAGAGTTTCCAGGACTTTGTCCCCCAACAAGAGTTGCCATCTTCAGAAGTATAGAGAAAAATTTGAATATTTTATTCACTCTGTGACCACAGTAAATTAAGAGTTACTGTGAGTCAGTTTTCCTGAAGGAATAGTGGAATCAGAGTGACCTATGGTAGGTGTAAGTATTAGATTAAAGCAATAGTAATTAGTACTGATACAGTGAATGTAATTAGATAATCTGTATTGTAAATTTAGTTGTTGGTTATATGCATTCATTATTGGCGAGTGCTGTAATTAAATAATTATCTTTTTAGTGTATTTTTTAATTTGCTAATTTTGAAATTAATTTTTCCCAGCTGCTCTCTGAATTAATTATAATAAAAGATGGTAAAGAATATAGATTAAACACTGATTATTGTAATTTGCTTTTTATTGATGCATTGTAGATAGAGGCATAAATACATTGTACTATCTAGAAAAAGGGTACTTTTATTTTATTAAATGTTATTACTGAGATATCTTCACTGCTCTCCTCCCTCAGCCTCTACACCGAACGACTTCTCACCCTCGGTGATTTCAACCTCCATCTCAATTCATCATGCTCTCTATCCTCTGAGTTCACTAGCTTCCTATCCTCCCTTAATCTCTCCCTCCATGTAAACTCCCCAACCCATATTCACAGCCACCCGCTCGAACTTGCCATCTCTCGTGGCCTTGCTACTCGCAGATAAGGCCATCTCTGACCACTTCCTCGTATCGCTCTCCACCCACATCCCCCTTCCACCACAACCCTACTTCCTTCTGTGTCCTCCCCATGAAAAAACTCTCTCCTAACTCTCTTATAACTGCAATTATGAAATTCCAACTGTCCAGCCTTTGGCCCTCCATTCACCATGACATTTCTGCAGCTACTGATCTGCTCAACCACATCCTCACCACCACCTTTGATGCCCTAGTCCCTATTAAGACAATTATTCTCTCTCACCCTGGCCATTCCCCCTGGTATGGCTCTCATCTTCGCTCCCTTAAGTCCAAGGGACGCAGACTTGAATGGATATGGCAGACAACTGGTTTAGCCATTCACCGCCAGATCTGGCTGGACCACAAAGCATTATCGGGTCCTGCTCTCATCTGCCAAAATTGCTCACTATTCCAGAATCATTCTGGAATGCAAAGATAAACCCCGGCTCCTATTCTCTACTGCTAACCGTCTTATTAAACCCCTCTCCCCTGTCTCCTCCACCCTCACCTCCGATAACAAGTGTGAGGAGCTCATGGACTTCTTTGTCTCTAAGATTGAGACCATCCGTTCAGCTGCCTCTGCCACTTCCCTTCCTTCCCCTAGCCCACCGGGCCAAACATCCTCTGAGGTTCCCCCCTGCCCTAGCCCTGAACTCTCATCTTTCTCTAGTTTCTCTCCAATCTCCCCTCATGACCTTTCCGCGCTCATCTTGTCCATGAGACCCACCTCCTGCCCCCTCGACCTTATTCCCACCAAACTGCTGACCACCCAACTTCCTTTTCTGGCTTCCATGTTAGCTGACATTGTTAATGGTTCTCTCTCCTCAGGTACTGTCCCCCTCTCCCTCAAATCTGCCGTCATCACCCCTCTCCTCAAAAAACCAACCCTTGACCCCTCCGTCCTTGCAAACTACCGCCCCATCTCCAACCTCCCTTTTCTCTCTAAAGTCCTTGAACGTGTTGTCGCATCCCAAATCCGTGCCCATCTTTCCCACAATTCATGTTTGAATCCCTCCAATCAGGTTTCCGCCCTTGCCACAGTACCGAAACAGCTCTCATCAAAGTCACAAATGACATCCTTTGTGACTGTGACAAAGGTAAACTATCCCTCCTCGTCCTTCTTGACTTTTCTGCAGCCTCTGACACGGTTGACCACTCCATCCTTCTCCAACGCCTCTTCACTGTATTCCAGCTAGGTGGGACTGCACTCGCCTGGTTCCATTCTTATCTATCTAATCGTAGCCAGAGAATCACCTGCAACGGCTTCTCTTCCTGCTCCCGCATCGTTACCTCTGGTGTCCCCCAAGGATCTATCCTTGGCCTCCTCCTATTTCTCATCTACATGTAGCCCCTTGGCGACATCATCCGAAAACACAGCGTCAGTTTCCACATGTACGCTGGCGACACCAAGCTCTACCTCACTACCACTTCTCTCGACCCCTCCACGGTCTCTAAATTGTCAGACTGCTTGTCCGACATCCAGTTCTGTTTGAGCAGAAATTTTCTCCAATTAAATATTGGGAAGACCAAAGCCATTGTTTTTGGTCCCCGCCACAAACTCCGTTCCCTAGCCACTGACTCCATCCCTCTCCCTAACATCTGTCTGAGGCTGAACCACACATATTTGAACCTGAAATGAGCTTCTGACCACATATCCGCAACATAAAAAGACTGCCTATTTCCACCTCCATAACATCGCCCATCTCTGCCCTTGCCTCAGCTCATCCGCTGCTGAAACTCTCAGCCATGCCTTTGTTACCTCTAGACTTGACTATTCCAATGCACTCCTGGCTGGCCTCCCACATTCTACCCTACATAAACTTGAGGTCATCGAAAACTCAGCTGTCCATGTCCTAACTCGCACCAAGTCCCGTTCGCCCATCACCCCATTGCTCACTGACCTACATTGGCTCCCTGTTAAGCAACGCCTCGATTTCATAAGAACATAAGAAATAGGAGCAGGAGTAGGCCATTCAGCCTTCCGAGCCTGCTCTGCCATTCAATGAGATCATGGCTGATCTTCTGCCTCAACTCCATTCACCAGCCCTATCGCCATATCCCTTGATGCCCTTACTAGTCAGAAATCTATCGACTTCTGTTTTGAATATGCCCAATGACTGAGCCTCCACAGCCCTCTGGAGTAGATAATTCCAAAGATTCACCACCCTCTGTGAAGAAATTTCTTCTCATCTCAGTCCTGAATGGCCTACCCTTTAATCTTGAAGTTGTGGCCCCTGGTTCTAGACTCCCCAGCTAAGGGAAACATTCTCCCAGCATCCATCCTATCAAGCCCTGTAATAATTTTGTATGCTTCAATGAGATCCCCTCTCATTCTTCTGAATTCAAGAGAATACAGGCCTAATTCTCATCCTTGTTTTCAAATCCCTCCAAGGCCTCGCCCCTCCCTATCTCTCTAATCTCCTTTAGCCCCACAACCCCCCCAAGATATCTGCGCTCCTCTAATTCTGCCCTCTTGAGCATCCCTGATTATAATCGCTCAACCATTGGTGGCCGTGCCTTCTGTTGCCTAGGCCCTAAGCTCTGGAATTCCCTGCCTATACCTCTCCGCCTCGCTACCTCTTTTTCCTCCTTTAAGACGCTCCTTAAAACCTACCTCTTTGACCAAGCTTTTGGTCACTTGCCCTAATTTCTCCTGATGTGGCTCGGTGTCAAATTTTTTGTCTTATAATACTCCTGTGCAGCGCCTTGGGACGTTTTACTACGTTAAAGGTGCTATAGAAATACAAGTTGTTGTTGTTGTTTATAACCAACATACAGGGACCTGTAATTTAATTTTGTTAATGCCTGTTGGCTTGTCAGTTTGATTCCTTGGTTTAATCTGTTAAACTCAAACTAATACCAGGAGCAGCCTTTCTCCCTGTCCCATTTACCAAACCTGCAGATTATCCTCAGGAAAGAGCCACTTGAATAAATTACTCAAGAGGCCCACAATCTTACAAATTGGTGGGTAATTAATTATATTGTTCTGCAAGGTACAGTACAGAAATTAAACAACACCAGGTAGCTAGTCTGACTAACCTGTCTGTAGAAATGTAGGGCTGGATTTTACCAGCCCTGAGGAGGCGGGTTTGGAGGCGGGACTGCTGGGAAAGTCAAAAAGAATGGGAGCGGGTCCTGAACCCGCTCCCAACCCGCCTCCAACCAATCTTCCCGGGAGTCGGGTCCCCGATTTGCACAGGGACCCGACTCCTAGCGGCGGGAAGAGGATTATAGCCACTTAGCTGCCTGTTAACTAGTAGTTAACAGGCAGTTAAGAGGCTTTTTCCAATTTTTAGACTTCGGCTGTGGACTTCCCGAAGTTAGGGAACCCCGCCAGGGTAAGTGAGGCGTGCTGTGGGTCTGTTGTACTGTTGGTGTACAGATGACAGCTGCAGAAGTGGTGTGAAGGATGCAATGGGACCCTGGTGAGTATCAGAGGTAAGGAAATGTTGGGAAAGTCATTTTTAATGTGTTTAGATTTTTCTGTAGGTGACAAGCTTTGAAGTGTATGTGTGGCCTCACCTCAATGGGAGAAGTGACAGATCGCTTCTGTACTCTCACCTGCAGCTGCCATCTGTTTCATCCTAAGGAATAAGTCATTGGAGAGCCTGAGTGCAAGGGCTCACCTTTGTACAGTGATTGTCAGTGTTTGACAGTACCTCAATGCTGTCAAACCATCTGTCAAAAATTTATGGTTCATGTGCCTTTAAGAAAACCAGCAGATGAAGCGTCATCAACTGAAGTCATCTGACACTGGCTTTCCCTTAATTGGCCAATCAGGGGAAAATAGTGTCTGTGTGTCGGACGTCGCTGGGGGCGGGACTAGAACCCGGAAGGCAGCAGTCCCGCCCCCAACTCGTCTCGGTGAGTAAAATCCAGCCCGTACAGTCCAACTAATCATTTATATATAAGAGTAAATTCACGGATCCTGTGCTTCCAGTGCGGAACTGCACTTGATGCAAGGGCGAGTCAGAGAAATGCCAATAGTGTTGTAGCCCTATCTCTGATCCACACTCCCTTTGATCATGGCTCCCTGCTGGGAATGTGGAATCAGTGGCCCTGATTTTAACACTAGGTGCGATCGGAACAGACAGGGTGCGAGGTGGTTGGGAATCCCCCATGGAAAGTTGAGCATGAGGCTCAGGCCATTTTAACTCCCGGGCCTCATTTAAATATATCAGCAAGGTCTCCTGCCCAAGCCGACAGGAATGCTGTCTGAGACAACAAGCGGGAGCTGGAGCGGGATATTGGGCAGGAGGTCGACACCACAGGGGACTCAAGGGAACGTTCCCCGGCATAAGGTTCGTGCTGGGAGGGGGGAGTTCTCCAAAGAGCTGCCGATGGTTGGAGGAAGAGGGAAGGCCAGAGCTGGGAAGGACCAAGGATTCCTTCCAGGGCCTGGAGCAGCACTCCTTCTCCTCCTGGCCTACAAGGAATTTAAAAAAAAACTTACCTTGGCCTCTTCTGGCCACTCTGCTGTGTCCCGCTAGGTTGAGCTGCCGTGTTTGGTGCCTTGCGGGACTCCTGCAATTTCAAGTAAAAACCACATTGCAGCGCCAATCACACCATTGGGCTACAACATCATTATATTAAGTAGTTCCCCACTTGCCTGGGGCAGGCGGGCGGCCCTCCCGTGCCTGAAATATCCCTCGTTAGAATGGCAGTGGGCGGGAATGTGTTGGAGCCACTGTAAGCAAACATTACCAAACAGATTGGCATAAATTGCAGTCCTGAAGTGTGATGTCATTGTGCCAAAAAAGATGCACAAATATTTTTCAAAAAGATAACAGCCCTTTAAAACTATATTTCACCGAATTTTTAAAAATTCCCAGCCTTTAATTGAGGAATATTTGATGCTAATAGTTAGTTAGAGTGCTGGATAAATCAGAATAGGAATTTTAAATAGACATTACCCTATAAGCTTAGCACAAGAGTTGTAACCAATGTTCCCTCCAATTTTTTTTTTAAGTGGGCGGTCCCTTTAACTGGGTGCACGGCCCATTCAAATTTTCATGCATGCGCGGTTTCTTTCCCAAAGACTCCAGACTGCTGCACGGCCGCACAGTTTAGCGGCAACGTTGGTTGTAACTCACATTTTGGTGATAGCTGTCTTAGAATCTAGTCATCAGTTTATTAACTTAACAGAACAAAGTTGACACTGCACTGTCAACGTACTCATATTAAATATCGTTGCCTGCTATTCTAACTAAAGCATTAACACCTTCAGTAAATTATTGGATAGAATACATTTATTATTACTTTTACGCAAGTAATCAGCCTGTATAAATCAGAGGAAATTGTGGTCAATTTACAGAGTGCTCTGGCCAGACCACACTTTGAGTACTGTCTCCAAGTTTGGTCGCCAAGACACAAGGGAAACATTTAAGCACTGGATACAGTGCAAAAAAGAGCCACAAGGCTGATTCCTGGTGCCAAAGATCTGAGTTATGGAAAAAAGACTGGAGAAAGTTGGGCTTTTTAGCCTGGAAAAGAGGCATCCAAGAGGTTATTATACGGAGGCAGGTAGGATAGTTAAGGAAATGTAAAAGGTAAATTCGGAGTATTTTAAGTTAATTTAACAGAGTCGGACAAAGGGAACAGAGGTTCAAGCTTGTAAAGGTAAATTTAGGACTGATAAAGAAATTCTTCTTCACACTAAGAGCGATCAATGTGTCGAATAGACTTCCAGATAGAGGAGTGAAAGTGAAAACCCTGAAATTATTTCAGAACCAATGGGATGCTGCAGTGGGAGAACTTTAAGGTCTTTCTAGATGGATGAGCTAAGATGGGCTGAATGGTCTTTCTCATCTGTAATCATGTTGTGATCTTGGAAGTCTGTGATCTTGTGCGGAAGCTTCTAGGTGCCATAATTTGAGATAAAATCAATACTCTTATAGAAAGATATGGCAAGTCATGTCTGACAAATTTAATAAGATATTTTTGAGGAAATAATGGAGTGTATTGATATGGGAAATGCAGTGGATTTTCAAAAGGCATTTGATAAAGGTGTCACGTAGGAAGCTTCTTGACAAAATTAAGGCACATGGCATTAACGGAAATGTGACAACATATATAGTAAGTTGGTTAAAGGTCAGAAAGTAATGTCTATTGGATGTTTTAAGGATTAGAGTAATGTACACAATGGTATCTCCCTGAGGTCAGTGTTGGAAACATTGTCCATCCATCTCACATGTTTATAAATAATCTAGATTTGGGTATAGGAAGCACAATAGCAACATTTGCAGACAACACAAAAACAGAGGGGGCAATTTTAACCTAACCTGTCCATCGGGAAATTGACGGGATCGGGTGCAATGCCGGTTTTACACCCCGGACGACTTTACTCTCCGTTGAAGTCAATGGGGAATAATATTGGGCGGGGTGTAAAATTGCCGATCCACCCGATCCAGTGGCCTGGAGGGTTAGGTTAAAATGATCCTCCGGAGAGTGTGATTAACTGTCAAGAGGGGACTGTATGCGACTTTAAGAGGACATAGGCAAAGATTGGGGGTGAATACAGGTTAGATGAAATTTAATGTACAAAAATGTGAGATGATACATGGTAAAACTTTAAAAGGAATAGAGGAGCAGAGACACTCAGGGGTTCAGATACACTTTAAAAGTGGGAGGACAACTTGATAAAACTGTAAGAAAAAGCATATGGGATCCTGATTTTTCTAACTAGAACACAAAAGCAAAGGGAGAATGATAAATTTATACAAATCATTGGTTAGGCCACAGTTAGAAAAGTTTTGGGCACCTTTTTAGGAAGAATGTCAAAGCCATAGAGAGGATGCAGACGAGATTAACTAAGTTGATACTAGGGATGAGAGGCTTTGAGTGTAGTCAAAGACTAAAGAAACTAAGACTTTTTTCATTAGAACAGAGATGGATAAAAGAAGGTCTGAAATTCAAAGTTATGAAGAGTTTTGATGAGGTAAATAGAGGAAAAAACTTACAGTAGTCAGGGATTTGGTAACCAGAGCGCATAAACTTAAGACCGTCAACAAAAGGGAGGCTAAGTAAAATTATTTTGCGTAGTGGATTGTTAGGACATGGATGCTGTCTAGAAACAGCAGTGGAAGCAGAATCAAACATAGTTGTTAAAAAGGGAGTAGATAAATAAGTGCACAAGTCCGAGGGCCACAGACGAGCACATCTGGTGCACAACTAGATTAGGCATCCCTCACCAGATCTGGCTGGACCATACCAAGTGCTATGGGGCCTCACTCCTGTGAAAAAACACCCACTACTCCAGGATCATCCTGAAAAGCAAAGATACCCTTGGCTTCATTTATCCATGATCATTCATCTTCTTAAAGCCCCCTACTCTACCCCCTCCACCCTCACCTCCAACAAGTGCGAGGAGCTCACAGACTTCTTTGTCACTAAGATTGAGATCATCCATTTAGCTGCCTCTGCCACTTCCCCCTTCCTGCCAAGCAAAACCTTCCCCCATGCACCCCGCTTCCATAAACCCACGTATCTCTGTAATTTTTCTTCTATCTCCCCACATGCCTTCTCTACGCTCATTTTGTCCAGGAGGCCCACCTCCTTCTCCCTTGATCCTATTCCCACTAAACTGCTGACCACCTAACTTCCCTTGCTGGTCTCTATACTAGCTGACATTGTAAATTGCTTTCCTCTCAACAAGTACTGTCCCCCTCCCTTTCAATACTGCCATCATCACCCCACTTCTCAAAAGAGCTACCATCGACCCCTCTGTCTTTGTAAGCTACTGCCATCTCCAACCTCTCTTTTCCCTCTGAACTCCTTAAATATATTATTGCCTCCAATTTTTTTATTTTACTGAGTATTACACAAGAATGAATGAATAATGTAATATCAGTTATACTTAGGGAATTAATACTGTGCAATACAAGCAGGTATTTTAAAATAATACTCCAGCTTTAAACCTTAGAATGGATTGATTCTTGAGTTTCAAAATTATTTGGAAGATAAAAAAAGAAGTTTTTAAACAAACTCCCATGTAGTGGCTGCCTTCCTGATTAGAGCTGCCATTTCGAAAACAGGAATTGAAACATGTTGCTTTGTGGCTTAGCATTAAATCCTATTATTCCCTGGCTCCTCTACTCAAAGTAATGAACAGTTTAAAATTTATTTTTAAATGATCAAATATATGGTAGTACTTTTTAGACAAACACTCATGGATAAGGCCATTGTAGGAGTTTATTCTGGAGCATTCACTGCTATCCCTTGTACATTCACAAAAGCAAGCCTCCAGAAAGGCGAGGTACGTTGTAGGAGGCCAGAACAATATTAATGTAATCAAAAAAGATCTCTGCTGCAATCAAGGCTGCCTAACACGACTTTGATGTCAGATGCCAATGCTTTGCTTTGCTTCTCTGATGATAATTGATATCCAAGTCTTATGAAACCAGATGCCTTAATAAACACAGCGAGAGCATAAGTTAGGGGATTATAGGATCAGGGCTCATTCTGCTGTAACCAATAGAGGCCATGGTTGGATTGGTTCTAATGTTAGGTAGGACAGCCTACAAATAGTTAACAGTTTTCCTAATAACATCAAGTAACACATTGGTACTGACAAATAATGGGGCATAGCATCAAAATTACAGTTGCTGCCTTCAAAGCTGGTACTACCCCTTCGGGACTAGCTCTCCTCCTCCCAATAAAGATTTCCTCTCCAACTGAGGGGAGGACTGGTCACTGCCCCAGCAATATTACATTAGTGATGACCCCTATCGTGCCGTCTCTACACTTTCCAATAGTGACCATGCCATTTCTGTAATTTCCAAGACAGTAGCGATACCCACCAGAACATCCAATGATGCCAACTGTGGTAAAGAAGTTCACTGCACAAATGTCCTGACCATGACTCCGTTTCAGAAACTTCTCTGATACTGATGTAAAGAAAAGAAAGAAGTTGCATTTATATAGCACCTTTAATGACCTCGGGACGAACCAAATTACTTTAAAGCCAATTAACTACTTTTGAAATGTAGTCACTGTTGTAATTTAAGAAACACTGCAGCCAATTTGAGCACAGCTACAAACACCAATGAAATAAATGACCAAATCATCTGTTTTTTTTGCTGGTTGAGGGATAAATGTTGGCCAGGACACCAGGAGAACGCCCCTGCTCTTCCTCGAATAGTGCCATGGAATTTTTTATGTCCACCTAAGAGAGCTGCCATGGCCTCGGTTTAACCTCTCATCTGAAAGACGGCACCTCCGACAGTATAGCACTCCCTCAGTACTGCATTGAAGTGCCATCCTAGATTATGTGTTCAAGTCTCTGAAGTGGGACTTGAACCCATGACCTTCCGACACAGAGGCTAGAGTGCCACTACTGAGACAAGGTTGACATGTAGTATGAAAGCTAGAGGATTTGATACGAGTTGCAAATTGATTCCTTCCTCATGGTATTTGGATATGTAAACATGCAAGCTGATACTGTCTAAGACACTGGACATAATTGACAGTGCACACTTGGTCCCTAAGGAAGAGCATTTTGTTTTATGTATCTTTGCCAATGCTTCCTTACTACTTTTCCTTCATGGAAGTGAAAAAGGACATGGGGAGAGAGAGAGTTGCACGCTAACTTTTCATGTTACTTGCATTTAAAAATAAAATGAAGTCCCATTTAATCAATTTTGCAGGTTGATAAGACCTTTGAGATATTAATATCTTTTCTTCAGCTTTCTCTGGAAGCTCCAACAGCATTTATACAACAAAAAGAAAATCATGTTCTTTTCTTGAAAGGGACCAGGGGACTAATTATTGGTTACAAGTAAGTTTTTTTCAGCAGAAGTGGATTTAAAATAGGAACTTGACATTAATCAAGCATCTGAAGTAAAATATATAGAACAAATTCTGTGATCTTGCCTCCCAATGGGAAAGCTGCACTCAAAAGGGACTAAAGAGTGCAGACGCTCAGGCCCAAATCACAAATTTATTTTGTTACCGATGATAATTCTAATTCTCCTTGTTGAGCATGTCAAAAAGATGGGGATATTAACAATAATATACTGACAAAAGGAGAAATAATTTGAACTGACCACAAAAGGTACAAGGAGAAGATGTTGTTCCATATTTCCAATTTCTTTAGGAAAGACAGATGCCAATTGTGACTTCTACAATTGAGGTTAGCCACTGAAGAATAATTAATGGAAACCTACATTTGGGACATTATTTCATTACATACTAGAATTTTATTAGATATTCTCAGCAGTCTTCTCACATCGCTGAAGTGAAATTCTACAATCTAAAGTCAATACACTTTCAACATAGCAATGTTTATAATCCCCTAAAACTCCAGTAAAACGAAAATGTAAATCTGCAATTAATTCAGGTCAGTCAATAATACCTTCTAATTCTAGGTTGAACACAAAGAAGTGTCAGGATCTCTTCTATGATAATGTTGGTTCTTTTCTAATAAAAGAACTATACCTGATAACCAAAATAAAAACAGAAAATGCTGGAACTAAAATTAAAACAGAAAATGTTGGAAATACAGAGCAACTTTTTAACATCTAAATAGAGAAAAGACAGATTAACATTTCTGGTGCCGACCCTTTCAACTGGCCTGTTCTGACCTGGGCGCGATCTTGCCAGCCCTGGGGAGGCGAGTATGGAGGTGGGACTGCCGGGAAAATGGCAGAATTTGGAGGCGGGTGCCCAACCCGCCTCCATGCCATCTTCCCAGGAGGCGGGTAGCCGTCCCGCGCCGGGTCCCGTCTCCTTGGAGGCGGGAAGGGATTAAAGCTTAGTAACTGCCTGTTAACAGGTAGTTAACAGGCAGAAAATAAGATTATCCCCTTTTTGCCCTCACAAGTGCGGGCTTCCCGAAGGCTCTGAAACCCGCCAGGTTAGCGAGGTGAGTAGTGCGTCTGCGGGGGTCAGGGGAGTGCAAAAGTGTGCTGTGAAGGTAAGTGATGGGTGCAAGAGTGGAGAGGTGAGTATCTGAGGTAAGTGCAAAGTGTTAGAAAAAGTGTTCTTATCTTTGTTTCTTCCTGCAGGCTTCAGTCGGTGTGTATGCGGAGAGTCTCGCACTTCCGCGTTGGAGATGACAGATGGCCGTTGCATTTTCCAATGCAACAACCATTTCATTTCTGCAAAAGAAAAAAATTTGATGAGGTCTTGAATTCAAGACCTCATCAAACTATAGAGAATGTCACTATTTGACAGCTTCACAGAGCTGTCAAACGATGACAATTCATCTGTCAAAAATTTTTGACAAATGAAACATCATACGTTGACGTTCTCTGCAACCGCCCAGCGGGCTTAGCAGGCCAATCAAGGGAAAATAGCGTTGTTTGGCCAGAAGTTGATGGAGGCAGGACTGAAACCTGACAAGTGGGAGTCCCGCCTCCAAAAGCTCCCCATTGGCAAAATCACCCCCAGGGTTTGCATCCAAAACATTAATTTATCTTTTCTATTTTCAGATGCTGACAGAGCTGATGTACGTTTCCATAATTTTTTGTTTTTACTTCAGATTTCCAACATTCAAACTTTTCTTTTTATCTGTATTAGAAAGCCAGATTTTTCATTAACGTTTTTAGTGATATTAAAAACCTGTTGAAAAGGACAAGGACATTGAATTCATTACATGTTAATGTTTGAGTCGCAGCTTGAATTCACCCAAAAAGCAAGATAAAGTGCGTCTGTTGCTTTATCGAACAAAATCCATAAATCTCGCTGAGAAATGACTGCGTGCAGTTCAGCTCAGCAGCCTTGTAATATTAATTCATTAAAATTAAAGGAACCCAACCAAAAATTAATCGAAACACGCAGGAGTGTTTAAAGTAAGGAGGCTTACTAAACCTGATACCATTGCACAGATTGCGAGCCTTACTAACAGTGTGATCCTGTCAGTGCCAGGTGTAGGATTGACAAGAGTCACTTATAGGACATAACAAGGAGTGGGAATCAGCAGCAGCAGAGAAGAGTGCTGCTGCTGAGCCTCCTCCAAATGCAGGCCTCTCTATAATGCGAGGTTGTGCAGGATGCAGCACACCAGCACGATACCAGAGACACTTGGAGGGGCATATCGTCAGGAGCCCCCAGACCAGTTGGAACACCTCAAACTCTGCTTCAGCTTCCCTATGGTGTGTGCTCAATAATAATCCTGGTGGTCCCCTGGCTTGGATTATACCTGTATAGAAGCATAGAAGATAGGAGCAGGAGTAGGCCATTCGGCCCCTCGAGCCTGCTCCGCCATTTAATGAGATCATGGCTGATCATCCAAATTCAGTACCCTGTCCCTGCTTTCTCCCCATATCCCTTGATCCCTTTAGCCTTAAGAAATATATCTAACTCCTTCTTGAATATATTTAATGAATTGGCCTCAACTGCCTTCTGTGGTAGAGAATTCCACAGGTTCACCACTCTCGGTGAAGAAATTCCTCCTCATCTCAGTCCTAAATGACTTACCCCTTATCCTTAGACCTCTGGTTCTGGACTCCCCCGCCATCGGGAACATCCTTCCTGCATCTAGTCTGTCTAGTCCTGTTAGAATTTTATAAGTTTCAATGAGATCCCCTCTCATTCTTCTAAACTCTAGCGAATATATAGAAGTAGATAGATCCAAGAAAGTGACTCTTGGCTGATACACCATGTGTGCTAGGTATGAAGTGAAGAACGAAGCGATATGGAAACTGTAAACTCTCCTGGAAATCCAAACAGTACAATGGCATGCATATCCTATGAGGGCCCCTTTAAATACTGTTTCAGTGGCTCTGAGAGGGCTGGGCATTGGGTTGGCGGGGAGGGGGGACCTTCAATGATTTGTAGTTAAAATGGTGTTGGGGCATTAATTGCATCATAGGACTCCGATTTGACCCTGCCTGCCTCAGGTGCCCGCCTCAGACAGCTCCAAAAAGTGCTCGGTTAAAATGGCGGCGGGTGGGAGCGTGTCAAGAACACAGCCATAAATACTCTACCGATATTTTAACCACCCACCTGCTCTGTTCCCTTTGGGCAGGCAGGGTTAAATTCAGGGTTTTTGTGTATATGAACTAGGCTTTTATGACGATTTTTTTGTTCAGTAAATTCTGCTGTTTTTTCATCCTTGGTTTGGACAAGTGTCTAGTTATCCCATAGCAAAAATGGTCCACAGCAGGGGTGGAAATTTCAAATCCGACAGTTTTATAACTAGGAGGCTATTTTCCAGCATGTTATGTCTTCACCCGTGAGATTCAAATAGATACTCTGAATTAACAAATAGACTGGGAAACATATAGGGGGAAAAATTGGGTTGCTTTGCGCCTCCCATTAGCGCCCTAAGAGGGCGCTAACGTGGTGCAAAGCAACTAGCGCCCGGACGCGGCGCTGCCCACGCCTCCCGCGAAATTCAGCGGGAAGTTAGCGGCGGCGCTAACCGGTAGCGCCCCGCGGCGCTGCGATGCTGGCATCGCCGTACGCAGCGCCCCGCTCGCGCCCCGGCCGCGATCTTCGGGAGCGCCCCCTGACTTACCGCCGGACGCTATGTCCGACGGGGTCGGGGGGGCCTACCTGCGGCCGGGGAGGCACTATTTAAAGGCGAGGTGCGGGGCAGCCATTTTTGTTGCTGGTCGCCTGCCACCACCTGCCTGCGCTCCCGTCCCCGGCCTCCTGAACGCGCCCCCCCCCCGCGGAGTGCCAGCTGCGCTCCAAGAGCCCGGCACTTCTCGAGTGCCGGGATCTTTTGCCGGCACTCCCGATCCCCGGGGGCCCAGCTGGGCACCGGGTTGCGCTGCGCAAGGCATCTCCCTTTTAAGAAGGGGAGGAAGGCCTGCAATACCGCGGCGCTTCCAGTAGCGCCCCGCTTCGCTCTTGGGGCGCAACCACTCAATTTCCGGCGCGGGGACGCTAATTTTTCCGGGGCGCTACTCAATTTTTAGCCCATAGTACTTAACAGTCTAGTTTTTCAGGTTTCTAAACTTTCACGATTAAGTATATTATTGATAACATCAACAAATTATTTTGAAATCAAATGTAACTGTAAATGTTCATTAGGAGACCGTTCCACCTAAACTGCCCCTAGTTTAAAAGTTGATGGTTGCCATTACATTAATGGTAATTGATGTTTGCTAGCTTCTTTACTATACTGTGCATCCACGACAGACTTTACTAGTATAGTGACTATCACTAATGGTGAAGACCGCGACTACAAGAACAACAGCAATAGCAAAATGTCACAAGGTGGATCATAGGAGATAGAAATGGAAAACAGACACCAAGCAGGAGTTTGGAGTTAGGGAAGGTAACCAAAAGTGTGGCTGAAGAGATGGGTTTTGAGGAGGCTTTGACATATGGAGTGACATGTAAAGGGTGGAAGGTTTAGGAAAGAGAATTCAGAATGCAGAGGCTGTAATGTTGGACGGTTCTGCCATTGAGGATGAAGGAGAGGAGAGGAAGATGCAGAGTATCAGAAAAGCAGAGGGTGTCAACTAGGGCTGGAAGAGTTTACAAAGGAATTTGTAAAAGGTCTAGGATTTTGAAATCAATATATTTGCAAAAGGGAACCGATGAAGGTCAGTAAGACATGGGCAATAGGTGGGCAGGGTTCAGTACGTGAGAAGATACAGATGGTGAAGTTTTGAATGAGTTGCAGCCTTTGTAGGATGGTGCTCGAGAGGCCAGTGAAATAGACTATCTTTGAGATGCATAGGTTGTGGGATTTGAAGCTCAGCTCGGGTTAGATAGAGCCCCAAGGTTGTGTACTGTAGGGTTCTGCCTGAGTGAGCAACTGGGGATGGGTGAAATCAGAGACTAGAATATGCAGTTTCCAGTGGGAGCCAAAGAACTATGTATTAGAGAGTGAAATGAAGCAAGAAAGGTTATATTTACACTGCCCTACAAGTCTTTATATATGTGCAGCACATACCAAAATTAATAATCTTTCCATTATTAGCAGCAATTAATATATACATTGATCACATTTAATCTCTCTGGTCCTTCTGAAAACTTCAATCGATAAATTTTCGAATTCCGTAATTATTCTTTGGCAAATTTCCAGCCTCATTACAAGTATAGTGCTAGATAGACCTGCTAACAAATTAGAGTATTGATTATATTTTACAATTATGAGAGATCAGCCTTTTGGTCACCAATTTTTTTTTTAGGAGATAGCATAACAGATGATCAAATACGCTGTGGGATAGACAGTATGCCTCATGGGAATGGAACTCAAAGTCTCAGCTTCATTGGACGGTTTCTCTTTAGTCTTATCTCCACTTGTTAGTAATTTACCCTTAAAGTTGAAGGCGTTGAGTTACACAGCCTTCATTTTTCCTCATTCTTGTTTCCAGTGTCCACGTTGGCCACATTATTCTGAGTAATACTGTTGAGTCGCCAGAGTCTATTTTTCTTAGGACAGGACTTCTGCAAACTGTGCCGAGTTTAATAGCTGGTGAATAGCTGTTTCATAAAGCCATGAAAAAACATCGGTGATTCTACTTTAGAGACTAAGCAACAACATTTTCAGCCTTTTTCCAGTGTTTGTGTCCCAGAAGATGGGGGACAGTATGTACTGATGGCAGGGAAAGAAACTTCTGATAATGCAGCAGGGGTATTGTTACACTGCAGGTAGTGATTTGAGACTGTTAACTTCTGACAGCGACGTGGGACTGACAATCTTTGGGCTCTATCTAACCCGAGCTGAGCTTCAAAATCCCACAACCTATGTGTCAATCTTTAAGCAGGCAACGTGGTGCTCTACATTTGTGCTTACACACACACACACACACACAAGTCTTGATTACTAGCATCTGAATACCATTTTTTACCACTGTCCTTCAGCTCTTAGTTAATATTGAAAAGATTTAAATTTCACTTTTAGACTTGGCTTTGTACCAGCTGTACTAAAGTTATACTTCAAGTGATTAAAACAGAAGCAATTGGAGACAACCTGCTAGAAGTGATCTCATAATGCTTCACTAACTTGTATATGGACAAGTTGATGCCTGCATTACAGTATATATTTTACATGGATACGAAGGTGAAACTACTTCACATCAACACAAACTTTGCTGCATATCGATGCAATTAGGCAAGGTCATATGATCCCTTTGCATAAAGGGTCAGACCTCATAGCTTATCCAGGCTGTACAGAGTATAGAAGTCAAGATTTTATTTTACTACATATTTTAAAAAGCTGCTTATTCAAAATAAGTTATATTGGCGCATCTTTGAGTGATATGATCTAAAAATATTAACCGAAAGTTAGTTTAAAAGACTATTGTTATAGGCAAACATTCAACTTCCCTTTTAATTTCACAAATTCTATGTTATCCTCGGCTTATAATTTTCTGCCACTTTTCATTACTTGGCTATGACTAAGACAACTGCAATTCTCTCTCTCTTGGCCTATCTGTAATTTACGGAAAACCTATTTACATTTATCAGGTCATTCTTTATTGTTAAAGGCTGCATTTTTTTTCATGTGTATACTCTGTCATCATGTTAATTAAAAATTTATATTTCAAACAACAATAACTTGCATTTATATACCCAAAAAGGTCAGCTTTTTATTAGTGACTAGAGGTCCACAAATTCTGCGACTAAATCTTGCAGGCAAATATTTATCAGAACTGCAACTTGTGTGTAAAACATTCATAACCACCATATCCAAAGTGTAAATAAGTCACATCATGACAGCAGAAAGTAACAGATTGCAGTCAACCTTCAAATACATCCTTCAACAATGTTACTGCTTTTCTTATCTCAGTCTGTGATTCACAAGCTGAAGGATAAGGGTAACCGATTAATGAGAGAAATGAAGTATCCAGTTAAAACATTATAGTAACACTAAATGCAGACAGTGATTTCAATACTTTTTTCGACAACATGCAGCAGGTTGTGGGAGGGAGTGCAAATGTAACTTATAGCAGAATGTTTTGCAAATAATAGGATTGAATAGTGATTGATCTACTGAAAAACATGTGCCAGGGGGTGATTTTAATTTCAGGCACCCACCCATCGTTACCACGGTGAAGCCTGAGCCTCATTTATGGTGAACTGTGGGCCTCAAACCGGTGCTCTGAGGCAGCCAGTCGAGGAGGGCAGGAAATCAGCTGGCTCCTACACCTCGCGTGGCCAATAGTGGGCCGAAGTTTTTCTCTGGGTCCAGGAGCAGCAATATTGTTCCTACTGCCCCACAAAAGGTAAGAAAAAACTTCCCTACATTTGTTCTACAGAATTGCAATCAGGGCCCTGTCTATGTCATAGGACCTCAATTTGCATATTACAGGTGGCTGCCTGCCTAAAATCGCCGGGTGCTCTGGTCACCCGTCTCAGGACTCTACCCAATATGGCAGCGGCCAGAGTGCAATCATAAATGCGGTGGTAAGTGACCCATCGCCATTTTCAAACCGCAACCACCCAGTTTATGCCAGGCGGAGGCACGTAAAATGGCCCTCTAGATATTTATGTTTTACATCACCTGAACTCAGTTTAGTATCTTGTCCAAAAGACAGTTCCTCCAACCAATGCAGCACGTTCTCAGTATTGCCCTGAACGGTCAGCCAAGATAACATGCTGAAGTCCTCTAGTGGTGCTCTAACCCAGGAGCTTCTGACCGACAGGTGAGAGTACTACCACGGAGGTTTGACTTGGTGGGGAAACCACCACTGCTCCCCTGCCTCGGCCTCAGGTTAAAATCACAGATCGGGCTCCGATATTGCTCGAACTGCATATTTAAAGTGGACCGCCCCCCTCCACCCCCACGCCAACTTGGGTCAACTATCCTTGCCACCTGCAATTTAAAAATTGCAGTTGGTCAGTTCAGGGTGGGAAAGGAGTGGGAAAGTGCCCCGTTCCATTTTAACTGGCCCAATAGGCAGGAGGGGGGCTGGGGGAGTTAAATCGCAGCCCAAGTCTCAACAAACATCAGAATCACATACCTATATGGATGAGTTCTCACCTAAGTTCTCGCCTGTGCCACTATATGGATTTTTCCAGGGTAATTGAACTGAGAGAAAAAAAAATATTTCCACCTGACAAAAAACTTCCTCTGGTCAGCCTATCACACAGCAGTAGTCATATTTCCTCTCTCAACTGAAGAAGAAATAAAGGAAGCACATTGGGCAAGATAGGCTACCCCACCAGTCCACCACTGATCAGGGATCAAATCCAAGGCCTCCTAGGTCTATTTGGTTTAACATCATACTGCATGATGTACTTACTTACTGTGTCATCAGGGGAGCAGATACATTATGCTTCTATACAAATTATATTGTGAGGATGTAAGCATTGGTAGAGCAGACAATGTTTCCTGAAATGGGATTCCCTCATCTATTTTTTGGCATGACATCTTTACGTTTCGGTGTATACAAATGAGATTGGCAGGAATTTTTGGTGTAAATAGACAGCGGCAGATTGGGCGTAATTATGGGTGTAACCCCCATATTTACTAGGGGCAACACCTTTGTCACTTTTATTGTGAAAAGGAGGCATCAGCTGGACAGAGGGGACAGCTTTCACAAAGTAGCAGAGTTCCCTCAAGTGCAGCGTGTTATAGAGGGCACCCATGTGGGCATCAGAACTCTTCACATCAACTCATGACCCAAGAGTGTTTGCAATCAATTACAGTTCAGGTGGTATTTGACCACACAAACATCAATATGCGTGCTAATGGCCATTATCTAGGAAGCAGAAATGATACCTTTGGTCAGAATTTTGCCAGCGTTCCGAGGGCGGGTTCGGAGGCGGGTCCACTGTCAAAATCGAAAAGATTGACAGCGGGTCGGGATCCTGCTGTCAACCCGCCTCCATGTCAGTTTCCCAAGTGTCGGGTCTGTCTGCGCTTTACAGACCCGACACCAAGCGGCCGGTGAGCCAATTCAGATACTTAAGAGCTTGTTAAAAGGTACTTAAACACCATTTTACCATGTACTTACCATTTTACCAGCTTTTTCACGAGGTTCCCGGCACTCGAGGATCACGTCAGGTAAGTTGATCGGGCTGTCAATGACTCTCCATTCCTCTGAATAGCTGACAGCTGCAAAAGTGGTATAAAAACTACCATTTCACAGCTGTTCACTTTCCAATCTGAGAAGCTGGAGCCTTCAGGATTTGGAATACACTTTTCAGCTTTATGCAGTTTGAAAGTGTTTGGAGTAAACTCTCTATCCACTGTCACCTCCTTAGAGCAACCTCTCTCACCATTGACAGATCGCTTCTGTCATCTCAACTTCAGCTGCCATCTATTCCAGCAGCATCGGTGCCCTTGAAAAAATCTCACCTTGGTCCTCAGAATTCCACCACGATGAGCCCCAACACCAACATCACCAGGCACACCAGCATTACCAACCTGCTCCACAATCACCTGATGCTGCACAGGACACAGGGCATCAGCACCCGAGCACATTGCTGCCCGGGAGGCCAGGGATGGCTTCACCATTGCCAGATTTAGTTCATTTGATGCTGTACACCCTGGCTGCCAGGGATGATGCACCAGGTTGGCACCACCCCACACCATCACCATAAAGCATCCCTGCAATGCCCAAGCCATTCCTTTCACACACATCACCATTGCGGGTAATATTATGTCTCACCATTCACTGCAACTCACTAAGCCACTTCCAAAGGTGCACACAAATCTGTCCAAGAAGGCAAAGTGTGGAAAATAAAGATTTCAATGTTTGGCAACACATCAACAGAAACTTTACATGAACATTGGCGAAAACACCCAAGTGCCTACACTTGTGTGTTGTTAGTTGGTATGATTGGACATGGATGAGGATGAGTGTGTGGGGTGGCTAGTGAGATGGGGATGTGATGATGTAGATAGAGAGAGAGGGACGGGTGGAGGTGCAAGGTAAGTTGGTGTGAGTAAGGATGTGCAGGAGTAGGGTAGGGAAGGCAGAGTGATGGGGATGTGATAAGTGGCACAGCAGGATGTGAAAAGGAAAAGACTGGCGAAGGTAAATGTAGGTCCTTTACAGTCAGAGACGGGAGAAATTATAATGGGGAATGAGGAAATGGCTGAGAAATTAAATGAATACTTTGTTTCTGTCTTCACGGAGGAAGACACAAAAAACCTCCCAGATATACGAGAAAACCAAGGGTATGGCGAGAATGAGGAACTTAAAGAAATTATTAGTAAAAAAACAGTACTAGCAAAATTAATGGAACTAAAAGTCGATAAATCCCAAGGACCGGATGACCTACATCCTAGGGTTTTGAAAGATGTGGCCTTTGGGATAGTGGACGCATTGGTTGTCATCTTCCAAATTTCTATAGATTCTGGAACGGTTCCTGCAGATTGGGGGATAGCAAATGTAACCCCGCTATTTAAGAAAGGAGGGAGAGAGAAAACGGGGAACTACAGACCTGTTAGCCTCACATCAGTAGTTGGGAAAATGCTGGAATCTATTATAAAGGATGCAATAACTGGGCACTTAGAAACTAATAGTAAGATTGGGCAGAGTCAACATGGATTTATGAAAGGGAAATCCTGTTTAATAAACCTATTGGAGTTCTTTGAGGATGTAACTAGTGGAGTAGACAAAGGGGAACCGGTAGATGTGGTGTATTTGGATTTTCAGAAGGCCTTCGATAAGGTCCCACATAAGAGGTTGGTGAACAAAATTAGGGCACATGGAATTGGGGGTAATATACTAGCATGGATTGAGAATTGGTTAACAGACAGAAAACAAAGAGTAGGGATAAACTGGTCTTTTTCAGGATGGCAGGCTGTGACTAGTGGGGTACCAAAAGGATCGGTGCTTGGGCCCCAGCTATTCATAATCTATATCAATGATTTGGATGAGGGGACTAAGTGTAACATTTCCAAATTTGCTGATGACACAAAGCTAGGTGGCAGTGTCAGTTGCGAAGAGGACGTGAAGAGGCTTCAAGGGGATCTCGACAGGCTCATTGAGTGGGCGAGAACATGGCAGATGGAATATAATGTGGATAAATGTGAAGTTATCCACTTTGATAGAAAAAACAGAAAGGCAGAGTATTTCCTAAATGGTGAAAGATTGGGAAATGCAGATGCTCAAAAGGGACCTGGGTGTCCTTGTACATGAGTCACTGAAAGTGAATGTGCAGGTGCAGCAAGCCATTAGGAAGGCAAATGGTATGCTGGCCTTCATTGCAAGAGTGTTTGAGTACAGGAGTAAAGAAGTCTTACTCCAATTATATAGGGCCTTGGTGAGACCACACCTGGAGTACTGTGTACAATTTTGGTCTCCTTACCTAAGGAAGGACATACTTGCCATAGAGGGAGTGCAACGAAGGTTCACGAGATTGATTCCTGGGGTGGCAGGACTGTCGTATGAGAAGAGATTGAGTAAACTAGGCCTGTATTCTCTTGAATTCAGAAGAATGAGAGGGGATCTCATTGAAGCATACAAAATTATTACAGAGCTTGATAGGGTGGATGCTGGGAGAATGTTTCCCTTGGCTGGGGAGTCTAGAACCAGGGGCCACAGCCACAGGATAAAGGGTAGGCCATTCAGGACTGAGATCAGAAGAAACTTCTTCACTCAGAGGGTGGTGAATCTTTGGAATTCTCTACCCCAGAGGGCTGTGGAGGCTCAGTCATTGGGTATATTCAAAACAGAAGTCGATAGATTTCTGACTAGTAAGGGCATCAAGGGATATGGCGATAGGGCCGGTGAATGGAATTGAGGCAGAAGATCAGCCATGATCTCATTGAATGGCAGAGCAGGCTCGAAGGGCCGAATGACCTACTCCTGCTCCTAGTTCTTATGTTCTTATGAGGTTGAGTGTGGCTTTGCAGTAACATTTTGTGATCTACTGAGATCATTGAAAGGTTTGCGCCACTGCAGCCTGGTCCTCATGATGACATCCCTGCATGTGCCCTCCTGTGCAATGTGCCCTCCTGTGCAATGTGCAACCAGGCTGCATTGGTGTTCTGGGGAGGTCTCTTCCGCCCATTGGAAGGGAAAAGAACCTCCCTGCGTGCTGTGACATGGGAGAGCCTGGGTGCAGCCCTGTTCCTTTATGCAGTGCTTGTCAGTATTTGCAGCACCTCAATGCTGCGGAACACTGACAGCACAACTGTCAAAATGAATGTGGGCATGGTCCCTTTAAGGAAACTGGCTGATAACGCATCATCAAATGATGTCATCAGGCCCGCTTCCTTTTAATTGGCCGGGAACCTCGCAGGGCAGGTTTAACAAGCCCAATCAATGGAAAATTCTTCTCACAGAGCGGGATGGAGCCGGGAGCAGGGTCCCAATCCGTCACCTACCTCCGCCGCACTGAGCCCGCCTCAGTAGGTGAAATCGCGGCCTTTGTGTGCGACAGTCCACTGTGCCTGCATTATTTGAAGGAGAAGAAACTAGGTGGATGACTTTTAGAGGTTATCCTCTGCATCCATGGCTGCTGACTTCACTAAGAAACCCCCTGACAGGAGAACAGCACATCAGCATGGAAGCTTCAGCACCTGTTTGGGGTTCTTCGCTACCACCTCCATCATCAAGAAAAATACACCATACAGTTTTGGCACAATTTAAGAGTGTGTGCAAAATGGCAGTGGTTGTGTACAATGGTACATCACAGAGGATGTGGCCATTTCCAACTTATGTTGTGTTATGGTCTTTGTAGTGGACATTTTCTCAGCACCCAGTTCATTTCACGCAATGGTTGATTGGCTCACATTTCTTACGGAGCCTAACAGTGGAGTGCAATTACTTTGACCAGCAAACTTCCTCAACTTCAACCAACTAAGTGGATGACTGCATTGACTCAGTCAGTGACTTTCCACCATGCAACAACAACTTGCATTTATATAGCACCTTTATGTAGTAAAACATCCCAAGGCGCTTCACAGGAGCGTAATGAAACAAAATTTGACACTGAGCCACATAAGGAGATATTAGGATAAATGACCAAAGAGGTAGGTTTTAAGGAGTGTCTTAAAGGAGGAGAGAGAGGTAGAGAGGCAGAGGGGTTTAGGGCTGGAATTGCAGAGCTTAGGGCCTGGGTAGCTGATAGCTCCGCTGCCAATGGTGGAGCGATTAAAATTGGGGATGTGCAAGAGACCAGTGTTGGAGGAGTACAGAGATCTTGGAGGGTTGTAGGGCTGGAGGAGGTTACAGAGATAGGGAGATGCTGTTTGCACCTGTGCTTTTACTGGAGGGTGATCTCCAGCCTCCTTCTCTGCATCACCTGCAAGGGGCCCTCCAAGCCTTTAACATCAAAAGTGGTACTGCTGGCCGCATCTCTGCTGTACCATCGTGAACAATTAATCCATTTTTTTGTCACCATCACAACTTGTCTTTTAATGTTGAGTTGCAGCTCTTGAAATGCTGTGTGTTGCCAGGTTTCCTGCTCCCCAGCTAAGTGTACGACAGGCCAAGCTCTCTGAGCAATCTATTCATGTGTCGTCAGTAGACTATTCAAATTAGGGGGAGGAACTCCCATCAGAAAATTCGACAGGACCCATCCACCTGCCTGCACCATGGGCCAGCTGAAGCCCACTTTTGCTGGACTTGAATGAAATCTATCCACCTAATAACTGATAATGTTTTGAATGTAGAAAACTACTAAGGCTTATTGTTCAATAACCAGCCCAAGTGGGTTACTCAATTTTAATTAACTGAACACTAATCCTTTACAATCAAAGGTAACAAACTAGCTGCAGGTGTGCACTTGTTTTCCCTTAAACCGTTATCTAAAATGATTACATACATGAATGAAAAGCACAACCCAGCTGTGAACTACTAGAAAACACCCACGAGGCAAGGGAGATTAGAATGCCCAGCACTCCAAGTCCCTGTTCACACAGGAAGAGAAAATGAACAAGACTTGAAATACGGGATCTGACTGAGTGACAAGCAGCACAAAAACATCAAAGAGCTCAAGTAGTGATAAGCCACAATTACCCTGCTGCTTCTTTTAGCAGATTGGAACACATTGCAAACCCTTATGAGAGCAGTAATATCAGACATCTCTGTTACTACATTATTGCTACAAGGTACTCATTGCTGAAATTCTGTTTTGTGGATTAACCCTGAATATATTAATACTCAAACACTTTGGGGTTACACTGACAATGTATTATTCACGTGTAAGATGTATCACACAATGTATGATGTATTTAAGGGGAAGCTAGATAAACACATGAGGGAGAAAGGAATAGAAGGTGATAGGGTTAGATGAAGAGGGGTGGGAGGAGGCTCGTGTGGAGCATAAACCTGTTGGGCCGAATGGCCTGTTACTGTGCTGTACATTCTATGTCATTCTATGTAAGCTTGATGCTCTTTTCTGGTTATTTACAGTTGATCCAAGTTATATCAGACTTTAATATTTTTCAATACATACAAGTATTATTCACTTGTGTTTCCAGATGGTCTCTAAAACGGTCATGTTTTCCCTATTTTATACTTGCAACCAAATTTTCCACTCAAATTAATTGGGGGGGGTGGGGAAATATACTCATGCATTGTATATTGTTCTTACCTAGCATCATTATAGTTAGGATGAGTTTAAAGGGGGAGTTACTATAATAATCTAAACATTATAAACAAAATGTATTTATGACCTTTTGAGTTTCTGATAAGTTATGAGGAGATCAAATGCCCATCTATGATGTATTTTTCTCAACATAATTACATTTTTCTATTGTGAAAATATTATGGAAAATCATCACCGTATTCATTTTTATACATTAAATCAGGCTTACTGTTGCCCTCAATAACTTTTAATTCTCTATAAAGCCAAAATCCATCCTTCAAGCCAAAATCCAAGACTTGAAATAACAACAGAAAATGCTGGAAACACTCAGCAGGCCAGGCAGCATCCGTGGAGATATAAACAAGAGTTAACGTTTCAGGTCTATGAACCTTCGTCAGAACTGGAAACAGTTAGAGATGTAACAGGTTTTAAGCAGGTGCAGAGGCAGGGAAAGTGGGGAGGGGAGGAAAGAACAAAAGGGACAGTCTGTGATAGGGTGGAAGGCAGGAGTGGTTAAATGTTGCAAATGAGGATGGCAGAATCATCAACAGCTGCCGCCTGAAAAAATAGGGACAGAGGTTATAGTCTGAAATTGTTGAACTCAATGTTGAGTCCAGAAGGCTGTAAAGTGCCTAATCGAAAGATGAGGTGCTGCTCCTCGAGTTTACGTTGAGCAAGACTTGAATACTACTTCCATACCCGAGGACATTCTGAAACCTCTCAAGTACTCCTGATAAGGATACAAGAAGCTTGTTGATCAATAGGCGAACTTTCTCCCAGCTCTGCCTCTAACCTCACTCTTTTGTAGCCTTTCTTGTCTCTATATTATCAATACTAATATTATGATTGGACAAAGCAAATTGGCAAAGGTAGACTTGAGAAAGAGTTCTTAGAGTGTATGCGGATGGTTTCTTGGAACAATACGTTGTGGAACCAACCAGGGAGCAGACTATTTTAGATCTGGTAATGTGTAACGAGGTTGGATTAATTAATGATCTCGAAGTGAAGGATCCTCTTGGGAAGAGTGATCATAGCATGGTAGAATTTCAAATTCAGTTTGAGGGTGAGAAAGCTAGGTCTCAAACTAGTGTCCTGAACTTAAATAAAGGTAATTACAAAGGCATGAAGGCAGACTTGGTTAAAGTGGACTGGGAAAATATATTACAGGATAAGACTGTAGAAAAGCAGTGGCAAACATTTAAGGAGATATTTCATAACTCTCAGCAAAGATATATTCCAGTGAGAAAGAAAGGCTCGAAGAGAAGGATGATCCATCTGTGGCTAACTAAGGAAGTAAAGGATGGTATCAAATTGAAAATAAAGGCATACAATGTTGCGAAGAATAGTGGAAGGCCAGAGGATTGGGAAATTTTTTTAAACCAGCAAAGGACGACTAAAAAAATGATAATAGAGAGAAGATAGCTTATGAGAATAAGCTAGCAAGAAATATAAAAACAGACAGTAAGAGCTTCTACAGGACTATAAAAAGGAAGAGAGTACCTAAAGTAAACGTTGGTCCCCTAGAGGATGAATCTGGGGAATTAATAATGGGAAACAGGGAAATGGCAGAGACTTTGAACAAATATTTTGTATCGGTCTTCACAGTAGAAGACACTAAAAGCATCCCAATAATGGATAATCAAGGGGCTATTGGGGTGGGGGGGAGGGAACTTAAAACAATCACTATCACTAGAGAAAAAGTACTAGGCAAACTAATGGGACTAAAGGTGGACAAGTCCCCTGGACCCGATGGCCTGCATTCTAGGGTCTTAAAAGAGGTGGCTGCAGGGATAGTGGATGCATTGGTTGTAATCTACCAAAATTCCCTGGATTCTGGAGAGGTCCCAGCGGACTGGAAAACCGCAAATGTAACGCCCCTATTTAAGAAAGGAGGGAGACAGAAAGCAGGCAACTATAGACCAGTTAGCCTAACATCTGTCATTGGGAAAATGCTGGAGTCCATCATAAAGGAAGTGGTAGCAGGACATTTAGAAAATCATAATATAGTCAAGCAAAGTCAGCATGGTTTTATGAAAGAGAAATCATGTTTGACAAATTTGCTGGAGTTCTTTGAGGACGTAACGAGCAGGGTGGATAAAAGGGAACCAGTAGATGTCGTGTATTTGGATTTCCAGAAGGCATTCAATAAGGTGCCACATAAAAGGTTACTGCACAAGATAAGAGCTCACGGGGTTGGGGGCAGTATATTAACATGGATAGAGGATTGTCTAACTGACAGAAAACAGAGAGTTGGGATAAATGGGTCATTTTCAGGTTGGCAAACTGTAACTAGTGGGGTGCCGCAGGAATCAGTGCTGGGGCCTCTGCTGTTTACAATCTATATTAATGACTTGGATGAAGGGACCGAGTGTAATGTAGCCAAATTTGCTGATGATACAAAGATAGGTGGGAAAGCAAACTGTGTGGAGGACGCAAAGAATCTCCAAAGGGATTATAGATAGGCTAAGTGAGTGGGCAAGAATCTGGCAGATGGAGTATAATGTGGGAAAATGCGAGGTTATCCACTTTGGTAGGAAAAATAAAAAAGCAAATTATTATTTAAATGGGGAGAGATTACAAAATGCTGAGGTACAAAGGGATCTGGGGGTCCTTGTACATGAATCACAAAACGTTAGCATGCAGGTACAGCGAGTAATTAGGAAGGCAAATGGGAATGTTGGCCTTTATTGCAAAGGGAATGGTGTATAAAAGTAGGGAAGTCCTGTTACAACTGTACAGGCATTGGTGAGACCACACCTGGAGTACTGTGTACAGTTTTGGTCTCCTTATTTAAGGAAGGATATACTTGCATTGGAGGCAGTTCAGAGAAGGTTCACAAGGTTGATTCCGGAGAGGAAGAGGTTGTCTTATGAAGATAGGTTGAGCAGGTTGGGCCCTATACTCATTGGAGTTTAGAAGAATGAGAGGGGATCTTATTGAAACATATAAGATTCTGAAGGGGCTTGACAAGGTAGATGCAGAGAGGATGTTTCCCCTCGTGGGGGAATCTAGAACTAGGGGGCATAATTTCAGAATAAGGGGGGCACCCATTTAAAACGGAAATGAGGAGGAATTTCTTCTCTCAGAGGGTCGTGAATCTTTGGCATTCTCTTCCCCAGAGAGCTGTGAAGGCTGGGTCATTGAATATATTTAAGGGGGAGATAGACAGATTTTTGAATGGTAAGGGAGTCAAGGGTTATGGGGAGCAGGCGGGGAGCAGGCAGGGAAGTGGAGTTGACGCCAAAATTAGATCAGCCATGATCTTATTGAATGGCGGAGCAGGCTCGAGGGGCAAAATGACCTACTCCTGCTCCTACGTCTTATGTTCTTATTATCATTGTTACTTTGAATTTTCTACTTTACTCCTGCTAAGCTCCAAATACAACATCGCACATGCTTTTTCTCCTGCCTCCTCCTCACTGTGTTGGAATCAAGACTTACTCCACTGGCTCTGACTCCAAGGCCTCGCTATTAACCCACCCCTCCACACCCACCCCACTCCATGACAGGCGGGAGAGGGCCTTGCCGGGATTCGCCAATTTTTGGCCTCACCCGTTCCCTCCCCGGGTCCTCGAAAATATCGAGGCCTAACTTCATGTTTGCTGCAGCTGGAATGTCACTGACTGGGTCAATGCAGCCACCCAATTATTTGGGTGAAAATGAGGAAGGAGTTTGCTGGTATCAGGAAGAAGGTCAGCGTAACTGCACTCCAAAATGTGAGCCAATCAATCATAGCGTGAAATGAACTGGGTTCTGAGAAAATATCCACTATGATCAGTGTTTGGTTATACTGAGTTGTAAAGCACATGGTGCATGAGTTCATATTTTGTTTTTTTTCTTTCAGTTAATATGAATAACTTAATTACTGTATCCAGTCCCGCTAGATTGACATCTCCCACTTGCTTACTATCATGATCTACAAAGTTCAAGATTTCAGGAAGTAGTATCCTATAATATCTTTCATCAGCATGTTTTTCTTTTTCTCTTTGTATGAATTTATTCATAGTTTCGGGCTCTGCTTTGACATTTTTTGTGACAACTAAATTATGTGTTTATCATCTAATGCAGTTCAAATGCATCTCAACACTGTTGGAAATTTAGGAAAAAAATGGCATTTTGTTCTCTTGCTGGGGTTTACAATTGCCATGGTAACAATTTAAATTGTTCGGTGGACTACCACATTTTGCACCACAGCCTCATTTTATATTTCTACGGCTATCATTTTCAATGGCAGCACACTTGGTGGTCAAGTGGGAATACTATGTTACAAAGGCTAATTTCTTATTAATTTTAAAGAAAAAGTGCTGTTAAAGTAATCATGATCATGTCTGGGCTGCTTTTCTTTTCATTTATAAAAAAAGTCTTTCAAATTACCCATGGGCAATGAACCTATAAACTTAACTGCCATTTCTCTGTGGTACAACAATCAAGAATGGTGACTGCTATGCACTGCAACAGCAGGAGCCTCATTAAAACATAATTATTATATATTTAAATATCATTGCACAACAAATACAGTGAAAAAAATAGATTGGTGCCAGAACCACACTAATAACATAAGTCTATTGGCTTTTCTAGAAATATAGTGTTGTATTTTGTGACCCCTACGGGTGCGTACGAGGTGCATGCGCTAAAACCCGGAATTTGCGATCTGTCAAGAATCTTGACAGATCCTCCGCATCCCTGGGAGATGGGCCTCTGCGGGTGGAGAGTTGCGCTATTTGTCCAACTTCCGCCCGCTGAATGCCCGTGAAATTCCTACGCCTGGTAAAAGCAGGTATAAGGCCTGCTTTTACCAGCATAAGAGTTTTAAAAAATAGAAAAATAAAATGTTATCACTCATTTATACATTAAGGTATAATGTGTCCAATAAGGTAAGTTTATTTTTAGCCCCATTAAAACATATTAACTTTTTTTCAAAACATTACATTTTTGTTCAAAATATTTAATTAAATGGCATTTTAATTAATTTTAAAAATGTAATTAAATTTTATTTTTATTTCATGTGTTCGTGTATTTTTTAAGTGATCCCTTTAAGGGTTTCCCTTCTTTTATTGGTTGGGCCGGCCCACGTGATCGCGGGGCGCTTGTGAACCGCATGCGGCCCTGAGATGCGTGGGCCTCTGCCCGCGCGTACCCGGAGAGGCCCAGGATCGCAAGCCTCCATACCTCCCGGGCCACCAGGTACATTCGTAGATTTTTTTTTTTTAAAGAGGTCGGAGGCATCCGCCCGCTGGAAGCCTTCGATTGCAAATTTTGGGCCAATGTTCTTACTGAGGATTCTTATGGTGTAGGCAATCAAACAGTTATTGCAGCAGGGGAAGGTCATTATTAATATTCCATCTCCTTTTGCCTTGAATATCTCTTAATCTCTCTTAATCTCTCCTGCCTTCCATCCTATCACAGACCTTCCCTTTTGTTCTTTCATCCCCTCCCCCCTTTCCCTGCCCCTGCACTTGCTTACAAACCTGTTCCATCTCCAGCTTTTTCCAGTTCTGACGAAGGGTCATCGACCTGAAACGTTAACTCTGTTTCTCTCTCCACAGATGCTGCCTTACCTGCTGAGTATTTCCAGCATTTTCTGGTTTTATTTCAGATTTCCAGCACCCGCAGTATTTTGCTTTTGCATTAATGTTGGAACCTGTTTAGCATATTGCTATGCAAAAGTACATACATCATAGAAATCTATTATGCTCTCACTGTTTTTGTGATCATGGTGCAGCCGTTGCAGGTTTTAAACATGAGAACAGACTGTTGCATTTGAATTTTCCCCTCTCCTCCAATTTTCTCTTCTCTCCTTCTTTCCTGAAGGCACAGACTGAGGTACAGTTCTATGGGCCAGTAACTCATAAGTGGCCTCTATTTATGTGCAAGTCATGACAGTCAGGGCCAGAAGGGCATTGTAGCCAAGCATGATCCTGTGCTTACTCAACATCCATACATGTGAAAATCCAGTAGGGATCACTGCATAGCACATCATCATCATCATCTACAACAACTAGTATTTATATAGCGCCTTTAACGTAGTAAAATGACCTAAGGCACTTGACAGGAGTGTTATCAAACAAAATTTGATACCGAGCCACATAAGAAGATAGGTAGAGAGGCAGAGAGGTTTAGGGAGGGAATTCCAGAGCTTAGGGCCTTGGCAGCTGAAGGTACGGCCGCTAATGGTAGCGCGATTGAAATCGGGGATGCTCAAGAAGCCAGAATTGGAGGAACACATATATCTTCGAGGGTTGTAGGGCTGGAGGAGATAATAGAGATACGGAGGGGCGAGGCCATGGAGGAATTTGAAAACAAGGATGACAATTTTAAAATCGAGGCGCTTTCACAACAGAAACCCGAATTGATTTTCCCTTCTCTAACTCAGTGATGCCGTGACCAATTTGTAGCAATTCTAATGCTGCCCTAGTCACTAGTCAACTTTGGTATCAGACCGTAGACCTTCCTGGGCTGTATTGGTCAGAAATGGAGGTTATACCTTTAGGAACAGGAGTAGGCCATTAAGCCCCTCGAGCCTGTTCTGCCATTCAACGAGATCATGGCTGATCTGCGACCTAACTCCATATATCCGCCTTTGCCCCATATCCCTTAATACCTTTAGTTAACAAAATGCTATCAATCTCAGATTTAAAATTAACAATTGATCTAGCATCAATTGCCGTTTGCGGAAGAGAGTTCCAAACTTCTACCACCCTTTGTGTGTAGAAGTGTTTCCTAATTTCACTCCTGAAATGTTTGGCTCTAATGATTAGACTATGCCCCCTAATCCTAGAATCCCCAAAATAGCGGAAATAGTTTCTCTCGATTTACCCTAACTGTTCCCCTAAATATCCTGAAAACTTCGATCAGATCACCCCTTAACCTTCTAAATTCTAGGGAATACAACCCTAATTTGTTAAGTCTCTCCTCATAACTTAACCCTTGAAGTCCGAGTATCATTCTGCTAAACCTATGCTGCTCTCACTCCAAGGCCAATATATCCTTCCTAAGGTGTGGTGCCCAGAACTGCTCACAGTACTCCAGGTGTGGTCTAACCAGGGTTTTGTATAGCTGCAGCATAACTTCTACCCCCTTGTATTCTAGTCCTCTAAATATAAAGGCCAGCATTCTATTAGCCTTTTTAATTATTTTCTGTATCTGTTCGTGACATTTTAATGATCAATGTACCTGAACCCCCAAGTCTCTTTGGAGCTCCACTTTTTTTTAAGCTTTTCACCATTTAGAAAGTACCCTGTTCTATCCTTTTGAGTTCCAAAGTGGATGACCTCACATTTGCTTACATTGAAATCCATTTGCCACAGTTTTGCCCATTCACTTAATCTGTCGATATCCCTTTGTAATTTTATGCTTTCATTTACACTGCCTACAATGCCACCTATCTTTGTGTCATCGGCAAATTTGGATAAATGACTTTCTATGCCATCATCTAAGTAGTTCATAAATACTTTGAATAGTTGAGGCCCCAACACAGATCCCTGCAGGACACCACTAGTCACATCCTGCCAATTTGAGTACCTACCCATTATCCCTTCTGCTTGTCTCCTGCCGCTCAGCCAATTTCCTAACTAGGTCAATAATTTGCCCTCAATTCTGTGGGCTTCCACCTTAGTTAACAGTCTCTTATGTGGGACTTTATCAAATATCTTCTGGGAGTCTATATAAATAACATCCACAGACATTCCCCTATCCACTACTTTAGTCACCTCCTCAAAAAATTCAATCAGGTTTGTCAGGCATAACCTACCTTTCACAAATCCATGCTGGCTCTCTCTGATCAACTGAACATTTTTGAGGTGTTCAGTCACCCTATCCTTAATTATAGATTCTAGCAATTTCCCAACAACAGATGTTAGACTAACTGGTCTATAATTCCCTGGCTTCTCTCTCTCGCCATTCTTAAATAGCGGAGTGACATGTGCAATTTTCCAATCTAAAGGAATGGTTCCTGAATCAAGAGAACTTTGGAAGATTATAGTTAGGGCATCTGCAATGTGCTCACCTAATTCCTTTAAAACCCTGGGATGAAAACCATCTGGTCCTGGGGATTTGTCACTCTTTTGTGCCATTATTTTCTTCATTACTGTTATTTTACTTACGTTAATTCTATTGAGTCCCTGTCGCTGATTTAGTATTAATTTCCTTGGGATTTCTGACATGCTATCCTGTTCCTCTACTGTAAACACTGACGCAAAGTAATTATTCAACATGTCCGCCATTTCCTTATCATTGACAATATCACCGCTTTCAATTTTTAAGGGGCCAACATTGCTCCTGACTACCTTCCTTTTCCTAATATAATTGTAAAAATTCTTTGTGTTGATTTTGATATCCCTTGCAAGTTTCTTTTCATACTCCCTTCTTGTAATTCTTACTATCTGTTTTGTGACCCTTTGCTGTTCTTTGTATCTTTCCAATCGCCAGGATCTGTGCTATTCTTTGCATTTTTGTATGCTTTTTCTTTTAGTTTTATGCCTCAGCTGGACTCAACTGGAGTACTGTGTCCAATTCTGGGCACCGCACTTTAGGAAGGATGTGAAGGCCTTAGAGAGGGTGCAGAAAAGATTTACGAGAATGATTCCAGGGATGAGGGACTTCAGTTACGTGGATAGACTGGAGAAGCTGGGGTTATTCTCCTTAGAGCAGAGAAGGTTGAGAGGAGATTTGATAGAGGTGTTCAAAATCATGAGGGGTCTAGACAGAGTAGATAGAGATAAAATGTCCCCATTGGCAGAAGGGTCGAGAACCAGAGGACACAGATTTAAGGTGATTGGCAAAAGAACCAAAGGTGACATGAGGAAAAACTTTTTTACGCAGAGAGTAGTTAGGATCTGGAATGCACTGCCTGAAAGGGTGGTGGAGGCAGACTCAATCATGGCTTTCAAAAGGGAATTGGATAAGTATCTGAAGGAAAAAAAATTGCAGGGCTATGGGAAAAGGGCGGGGGAGTAGGACTAGCTGAAGTGCTCTTGCTGAGAGCTGGCACGGGCTCAACGGGCCGAATGGCCTCCTTCTGTGCTGTAACCATTCTATGATTCTATGCTGTCCCTTACCTCTTTAGTCATCCATGGCTGTTTTTTTTGGCAAGTAGAGCTCTTGCCCCTCAGGGGTAGAAATTGGTTCTGTATCACCTTAAATTCTTTTTTGAACATCTCCCACTGATCTTCTGTCATTTTACCCATTAACAGATTTGCCCAGTTTACTGTGGACAGTCTCTGTCTCATCCCGTTAAAGTCGGCTTACCCAAATCTAGAATCTTAGTAGGTGTTTCGTGTTTCTCCCTTTCAAACACTACGTTGAACTCGATCATGCTATGAATGCTATTGGATAAATGTTCACACATAGTTAGGCTGTTAACTAAATCTGGCTCATTACTCATTACTAATCTAATATGGCATGCCCTCTTGTTGCCTCTAGAACATATTATTGTAGAAAACTTTAAGTTGTATTTTGAGTTGCCAAGTTTTATTCTGCCAAGTAGAAGGTCTCGTATTTTTTGCTAAATACGGGTTTCAATAATCTTTTTGGGGTGAGTGGATGCTGTGAGGGAGTGGGGTTACGCAATGATGTAAATTTAGTCATTCTGTTAATTCACATTTAACCATGTTACATATAATGTTTAGGTCATTATATGTGTAGTATAAATCTGTTGCTTTTTTAATGCCTAAATGTCTTCAGTCATAACACAAATGACTGTTTGTTGGTAGCCCCTTGCTGCTTTGATCCATAAAGATGTGCCAAAGATTGGCCTGGTTGCCTGTAAGCCATGAGCCTTCTGGTTGGATAGAAACTTGCTCCAACCATTTTTTTTTAAACCCAAGTTAAACCCATTTTTTGAAAACTACTCCTACCTCCAAAGAGTTCAGTTAGATCCAGCAGAAAGATGATAAGAGAAAAAGGTTTTAAATCAGTTTATTTTAGAGTAGTAATGCATAGAAAAGATAAATGAGCTGAAAAGAGTTAAAAAAATTAAAATAGCACTGGGAAAAGAAATCTGAAATGACGAACAGAATTAAAAGCATTTAAATTTTTTAATCTACTTTCACGGCAGTTGATTTAAATTGCGCTATATCCACCTGTATAATAGTGTGACCCAGGTACGCAACAATAGCATCCCCCTGTGAGCTAGGCTGGATATGTATGTCGATAGCAAAATACTGCAGATGCTGGAAATCCGAAATAACAACAGAAAACGCTGGAAAAACTCAGCAGGCCAGGCAGCATCCGTGGAGAGAGAAAGAGAGTTGACGTTTCAGGTCGATGACCTTTCATCAGAACTGGGAAGAGCTGGAAATCAAATAGATTTAAGGCCAGGGTAAAGCTGGGAAAAGGGGGAGGGGATAAAGGAACAAAGGAGGAGATGAAGAGACATTAAGAGACATTAAGAGATATGCAAGGCTAGAGGTGGTGTTAATGTGACAGATTAAGGCTGAATGAAGTGTGAAATCTACTGGCAGAATGAAGGACAGCTGCCAGCTTCTAGGAGGAAAAAAAAGGTGGGGGGGACAAATAAAAGGGTGGATAAAATAAAATATAAATGTGATTGGAGCTGAGATTCGCTGCTCACGATGTGGACTCCTCTACATTGGGGAGACCAAACGCAGATTGGGTGACCGCTTTGCGGAACACCTCCGTTCAGTCCGTAAGGGGGACCCCGAGCTCCCGGTGGCCTGTCACTTTAATTCACCGCTTCACTCCCACTCTGACCTCACCGTCCTCGGCCTAATACACTGTTCCACGGAAGCTCAGCGTAAGCTCGAGGAACAGCACCTCATCTTTCGTTTAGGCACGCTACAGCCCTCTGGACTCAATATCGAGTTCAACAATTTTAGATCATAACCTCAGCTCCAATCACATTTATATTTTATTTTACCCACCCTTTTATTTGTCCCCCCCACCTTTTTTTTCCTCCTAGAAGCTGGCAGCTGTCCTTCATTCTGCCAGTAGATTTCACACTTCATTCAGCCTTAATCTGTCACATTAACACCACCTCTAGCCTTGCATATCTCTTAATGTCTCTTAATGTCTCTTCATCTCCTCCTTTGTTCCTTTATCCCCTCCCCCTTTTCCCAGCTTTACCCTGGCCTTAAATCTATTTGATTTCCAGCTCTTCCCAGTTCTGATGAAAGGTCATCGACCTGAAACGTCAACTCTCTTTCTCTCTCCACGGATGCTGCCTGGCCTGCTGAGTTTTTCCAGCGTTTTCTGGATATGTATGTCGTTTGGACTTGTATTTCTTCAATTACTCTGAAGGTAGACCATGATAACACTTGATGAAGTGAGGCTTAATATGAATCATTAAGCTGCTTTACTTCACAGCAAGTGAATATACAGCAACAGTTATGATCAAATTCAGTGTGACTTTTCTTTGCGTAATGAAACAAAAATTAAAAATACGCCATGTTTCCCCATATTAGTGGGTAGTGTTACTTAGCTTAAAGATGTCTTTTATCTTCTAGCATTTCTTACCTCTTTCTCTAAAAGGAGGCCCTCACAGCTTTCTGTTTACCATGGCTGACTGCCCTCACAGCCTCCTTGTTTCAAAAACCTTTCCGTCTCTCTCATCTCTTTTTTCACAGGATCATAGGGTTTTCCGATACCGTACATGTGAGGTGTTTATCAATGCTCAGACAAACTAATGAATGACTTACTGTTTAGCCCCTGGGGAAAACAATTTCTGTTTCGCATATTAACCACCTTTAGTCTAGGTGCCCTTTTTAAACTCATACATATTGGGGTATAAATTAGCCTTGGCAGTAGACTTTAATGGAAAAGAAAATTGGGCACAGTGTAAAGCGGCTGTCGATTCGCTATTGCCCAAGACAAATTTAAAAATAGCTCTTTTTCCAAATTCTTTCTGTGAAAAAGTCCTGAGACAGGACTCGGCTCAAGGGCACAGCCATCTCTCTAACCTGCTGGCAGTTCTCGAGTTAAGAAGGAAATTCAATCTCTACATCCAGGTAAACATTTATTCTACTCAGGCTTTTAGATTGAAAGGAAATCACAGGATTTTCTGTAAGGGTCAATGTTGAATACAGTACATCTGTTACACAGCACTGCCATATATTTTGCAACCCAAACTCTCAGGACTATATTTGGAGCCAAAAAGGAACTAAGTTTTAAAGCACATAGTTCTGGCCTCTAATACCTAAACCAAACAAATTAAAAGTACTCGGATATAATTGTACATCTCTGGTGATCATTATAAATATTAAAGTGACAGCTCTGCTCCTTGTAGCCCTCCTTTACCATGAAATCCGGTGTACCGAGGTCATACTTGCAATTTTTATGCTAATCAGTGATTATAAATGGTGCAAAAATCTGATTTTCAGGTAATTGCAATCAACATGAACGTATGACATGGGTGACCTATTTCACAAATTTCTTGACTAATGACTATAAATAGATTGCTCACATGGGAGTAGTAGTCCTTTAAATTAACCTCTTCTCCATGTGATAAATATTCACTTAAATCACAAAATCAAATGGGGACATTTTACTTTGACTCCCTCCTTCTCCTCCCCCATAGTATACGTTCCCATTTCATTACATTACTTTTTCTGCTTATATTGTCAAGACTTAAAAAAAAATTCAAGGTTAAAGACTAGAAAATAGAAGAGCGCTTAGCTCATGTTTCCAGAACGACTGCTATTGCTGCTTCTCTTCAACTGTACTTCTCCACATAGATCAAGGCTTCAATGTCCCACCAAAGGCTAATGAAGAAATCAATATGGCCATATATTAACCTAAAAGTCATGGCGCTAGAATTTCCTCTGTGCCAGGTTAACCACCAGAGGTGTGCCACCATTGCAATTCCAGTTGCCACCTGCCATAAGCCCATCCTATTTTTCTTAATCAACTCTATTTTATTATCAGTGGGCTCCCAGTACTATTGTGCTCTCTATGGAGAGCTTGACATTGGGAAGTGTAAGAAAGGAAATCTGATGCTGCTGCAGCATTAAACTGGCTGCAGCAATTTAAAGGGGGAATGACAGCCATTTTGTGTCTTCTATGACTGTGAAAGACTAGAGTAGCAATGCCGTGGGAACACCGTCACCCCCAAGATCCCCTCAAAGTCACACACCATCCTAACTTGGACATATATCAGTGCTTCTTCATCATCATCATCATCAGTCAACATCCTAGAATTCCCAACCTAACACGAGTGCACAATCACCACAAGGAGAAGGCCCACTATCACTTTCTCGATGCAACTAGGGATGGACAACAAAATCGGCCATTCCAAGAACAAATTTGAAAAAAAATTACCAGCAATTTTCAGAAGGTACCACAATGCCCTTCAAACCCTTCCTTCCCCTACACGTGCACCTTCATTCACAGCTGAACATTTAGTGAAGCTTTGACTCATGTGATATATATTCACTTGTTTCTTGCACCTGTTCTCACCCCCATTAAGCAATGATTTATGACACCTGGGTTGTATCGCATATGATGACAAGCAGAGTGCGATAACACTCACTGCTTTCTTTTTAAAGGGGAAAATGGCCCAAAACCAAAGACAATGGGGTAATTTTCAACTGGTCACCTTGGCATAAAACTGACGTTCTGGATCAGCCACCCATTACAGAAAATGCCTGATTTTCATTTCCATTGTGAAAATGAAGGAAAATTAAAATTGGGTAGTTTCTATAACAGGCGGCCAATCCACAACCCCAGTCTTATGCCCGGGCGGCAAGTTGAAAATTTACCCCAATAAAGTTCACCAAGGCTCCTGCTTGACAGCATCAGCCAGTCACTAAGGGTGCACCAAATAGAAGTCAGACTGAAAGAAAGAGCACACAATTGTAGGCATGAAGAGGAGGCACCAGTAGTTTAAAAAAAAGCAGAAAGACATTCAGATTTCTCTTCATTAAAACGTTTCTAATCACTGATGGGATGTATGCAGAATGATGTTGGCAAGATGGGGGCATATCTGTGAGAAAGAGCAGCAGAATCATTTCCAAGCGAAAGCCTGCGTAATTGTGGAGAAGAGCTATATGTCAGCAAATGAATGAGTTTATATAGTTGCCCAAGGGGGACCTTAAAGACATGACTGATTTGATAGTGAGCACAGATCTTATTAGGTGAAGGTGTCCCTTCTGAGCTGTGTCCAGCTGTCTGGCAGCTGGCAATAGATTCTCCTGGGCAACTTCTTCCTGAAGCAAGATCTCAGCTGCCTGCTTACCCAGCCACCCTTCTTCATTTTCCTTTCCCTGCTCTTCATAACATAGGTACAGAGGAGTCCCTAATGGAAACACCAATGTTGTGTTTTGCGGCTGAGTGTCCAAAAATATCTTCCGCAGCATCAAGTCTATATTGAAGGTATTAGCAAACTGGAGATAGAAATAACCCCTGAAAGGCAACAAAAAAAAACTTTCTTTACAGCAAGGTTTCACCAAGTACACTACCTGAAGAAGGCGGCCTACAACAGTACATTGGCCTAATGCGGCCTAGCAAGCAGGAAAGCCTCCTTCAGACAGGGGCTGATCTTTTGAGGCAGGCCACAGGCAGTAGGGACGGGAAATTCAATGTTGGATATCAGTGCATCATTTAAATTCCATAAGCATGCAGTATGGCAGGTGCTGCGATCTGCCCACATCTAAGGTAACAAAAAAAATACAAGGTCATTTTTGACTCCCAGGGAATTGGTGGTAGGCCTCCCTGCACCAGTTTCCTCCATCATCCACCCCAAAATGACCACAAAATGGCTGGCAAACAGGATGAAAATCTAGACCACAGTCTCAATCAAATCTGAGCAACACTGCAAAAGTAAAGGTTTGAATAAATATGGACATGACTGCGCTACAGATATCCTCAAAGATTAGGGGCTGAATTTTGCCGGCGCTCAGAGGGCAGGTTCGGAGGCGGGTCTGCTTTCAAAATCAAAAAGATTGCCAGCGGGGCGGTATCCCGCTCTGAACCCGCCTGGTGAGTTTCCAGAGTGCGGGCTCTGCCTGCGCTTTGCAGACCCGGCACTAAGCGGCGGGTCAGGCAATTCAGATAGTCACGAGTGTGTTTAAGGCAATTTAATCAGCATTTTACCAGGTGCTAACCATTTTCCCCAAGGTTCACGTCGCTCGGGGATCAGGCCAGGTAAGTGTGTCGGGTTTTAAACAACTCTCCATTTCTGTGAATACGTGACAGCTGCAAAAGTGGTATAAAAACTACCAATTTCACAGCTGGTCACTTTCCAATCTTAGAAGCTGGAGCCTTTAGGATTTGGAACATACTTTTCAGCTTTCTGGAGGTTTGAATTGAAACTCTCTATCCAATGTCACCTAATTGGAGCAACCTCTCTCACCATTGACAGATCGCTTCTGTCATCTCAACTTTAGCTGCCAGCTATTCCATCAGCATCGGTGCCCTTGAAAAAATCTTACCTTGGTCCTCAGAATCCCACCACGATCAGCCCCAACACCAGCATCACCGGGCACACCAGCAGCACCAACAACACCAGGCACACCAGCAGCAACAACAACAGCACCAACCTTCTCCGCAATCACCTGATGCAGCGCAGAACACAGGGCATCAGCACCCGAGCACACTGCTGCCAGGGATGGCCTCACCATGGCCAAATTTACTTCACTTGACGCTGTACACCCTGGCTGACATATGATGCGCCAGATGGCCCCACCCCACACCCGCACAATAAAGCATCCCTACAATGTCCAAGCCATTCCTTTTACACTCATTACCATTGGGGGGGGGGGGGGGGGGGGGTACAGTTATGTCTCACCATTCATTGCAACTCACTAAGCCACTTCCAAAGGTGAGCACAGATCTGTCCAAGAAGGTAAAGTGTTGAAAATAAAGATTTCATTGTTTGACAGCACATTAACAGAAACTTTACATGAACATTGGCGAAAACACCCAACTGCCTATCCTTGTGTGTTGTTAATTAGTATGATTGGACAAGGATGAGGGTGAGTGTGAGGGGTGGCTAGTGAGATGGGGAAGTGATAATGTAGATAGAGAGGGATGGGTGGAGGTGCAAGGTAAGTTGGTGTGAGTAAGGATGTGCAGGAGTAGGGTAGGGAAGGCAGAGTGATGGGAATGTGATGAGAGGCACAGCAGGATGAGGTTGAGTGTGGCTTTGCAGTAACGTTTCGTGATCTACTGAGATCATTGACAGGTTTGCACCACTGCAGCCTGGTCCTCCTGACGACATCCCTGCTTGTGCCCTCCTGCGCAATGTGCAACCAGGCTGCGTTGGTCTCCTGGGAGGTCTCTTCCGCCCATTGGAAGGGAAGAGAACCACCCTGCATGTTGTGGCTCCCTCCATGGAGGGAGTCATGGGAGAGCCTGGGGGCAGCCGTGCACCTTTGTGCAGAGATTGTTTGCAGCACCTCAATGCTGTAGAACACTGACAGCGCAACTGTCTAAATGATTTTGGACATGGTCCCTTTAAGGAAACCGGCTGATGACACGTCATCAAATGACGTCATCAGACCCGCTTTCTGTTAATTGGCCGGGAACCTCGCAGGGCGGGCTTAACAAGCCCAATCAACGGAATATCTTGTTGGAGGCCGGGATCGATACAGATGCAGGGTCCCCACACGCCACGGACATCGCCTGCCACGGACCCGCCGAGGTTGGAAAAATCCAGCCCTACCTATCTGAAAGTAACTCACACTGTCGCTATTTGATTTGGTCGAATTACTTCTCCGCTTTCCTAAAGCGTTTTACCAACAGCTGACAACAGCAGAGCATACACACCACGCATCACATGGTCATCTGTTGCTTGAAAGCAAGTTACCCTGGGAATTCTGCCCTGGTCGCCATGCACCCACACAATGGACTTCATGATCGGGTAGACAGAAAGAATCGATTCCATGGAGCAGGTGGATTTTTATTAATACTTTCAGAGGAATTTGGGCAAGGTTTCAGAGCCACCCTATTATGATGCCAATTAAGATTGGAGGTGTCCACATCAGGCCTTGTGATTTATTGATTGTCGCAGCATTACTAATAGGGTGGACTTCAGCTTCAAGGCAAAAGGAGATGGTAATGAGACAAGTTAAGAAACAAAAGATGAGTCTACAAGAGGTGTAAATGGGAATGGCAGAATCATCAACAGCTGCCATGTGGAAAAAAATAGGGGCAGAGGTCATTGTCTGAAACTGTTGAACTCGATGTTGAGTCCAGAAGGCTGTAAAGTGCCTAATCGAAAGATGAGGTGCTGTTCCTCGAGCTTACGTTGAGTTTCATTGGAATAGTGTAAGAGGCCGAGGACGGAGAGGTCAGAGTGGGAGTGGAGTGGAGAATTAAAGTGACAGGCGACCGGAAGCTCGGGGATCACGGACTGAATGGAGGTGTTCTGCAAAGCGGTCACCCAATCTGCGTTTGGTCTCCCCAGTGTAGAGGAGACCACATCGTGAGCAGTGAATACAGTGTACTAAATTGCAAGAAGTATAAATTATCTGATGATGTCCCAAGTATGCATATATGGCTTTTATTTTCAGTTTAGAGTCAGCGTGCTGTTACAAGATTAAACATGCAACAGCACACAAAAAATGTTAATACCTCCTAGTGTATATTATTGTTAGAATTATACATTTTGCAAGGGCAGTACAAAATCTGTGAAGTTCCACAGAGTCAAGGGAGCCCCATGAAATTTATAAATGGTCCTTAAAGTCAGTGTAAAACATTAGCAAATTAGTTGGCGTTCCTTGATTCTGCACAAGCCTACAAACATACAGCCCTCATTTTCTTCACTATGAAGTGCCCATCTGGCCTTGAGCTAAGACTTTAGTGCAGAAGACAGAAATTGACAGAAGTTATGCTAACCATGTATCGGGAACTGGTGTGTTACATATATATGGAATGTTGCATGCAAATTTGGGCACCCTGCTTCAAATGCCATTGATAGTCCCGATTTTAATGCAGAACATGAGTATGGCGTGTGTGGGCCGGGGCGAATGTCAAGCTTGCATGACGGTGCCACGTGAGGAGAGTTTTTAACTACAGGGCCTCAGTTCCATATGGGAAGTTGGCCTCCCACCAAATCCAGCAGGAATTGCTACCTGCCTGGCGGGCTGGAGCCAGAGTTTGGGCCTCATAAGGTAAGTGAGGAGGGGGAGCGGTCCAAGGTTTCCTTGTGGGGCCCGCAGGAGCAGGCGGATGGCCCCAATGCTGCCGAGCAGTTAAAATGGCGACAGGCAGGCGCGTGTCAGGAGCAGAGGGGGAAATGCATGACCACCATTTTAATTACCTGCCCGCCCCGTTCCCGTCGAGTTGATAGAGTTAAAATCAGCCCAGATGTATTGGAGAGAGTACAGAAAAGAGCATCAAGGATAACTGAATTGGATATATACTTGAAACGGTGGTATTTGTAGGGCTAAGGGCAAAGAGAAGGGGAGTGAGACGAATTGGATAGCTCTTTCAAAGAGCTGGCACTGACACGATGAGCCAAATAGCCTCCTTTTGTGCTGTATGATTCTATGAATTCTTGGACTTTAGGGTCTCCGTTATGAGAAGAGGCTTGCAGAGTTTAACACAATTTTAAAAAGATGAAACAATGCTCCTTGGCACTGGGACCAAGAATTCCAACGAGGTGGAGAGAGGAGTTGATGGCTGCAAAGGGCAGAAAGCCATGGTTAAATAGTGGAGATATGACAATATTCTCATGTTTTGTTTGATTACCTTAGGGAACCAGTGAGTACTTATGCAAGATATTCCCTTGGCACATTAAATGGGTTGAGAAGGGATAATGTACATGGTCAGTAGAGGCTTAGCCTCTTTTCATTTCATACTTTTTATGTAGAAGGATTTTATAATCACAGTCTACCCCTAAACTAAAAAAAAACAACCAAATGATCATTGAATATTAATATAAATCAACCACATTGTCTTTGCTTTAAAGAAAACAGGCAAAGTGGTGTAGATCCAGCACTAATAAAATTATAACATTGCTCTTGAATTTAATTGACCTTTCCTCAGATGTAATCCACCAACATCTATCTGAAATTCTCAGAGAAGATATTGATGAGCTCTCCCTAGAGAATACATTATAATGATGAATTTAAATTATTTTGTTCAATGGAACAGCAGGTTTACCTTAAATTTAATTATGAAAAATTGGAGTGCAACATCTGTATGTAGTGCATGCAGATCAGTGATCATCCTCTGTGCAGAGGACTCAATGTACCTTAAATCACATGTTCCTGCAATGAAACAACGGAATATTTTATAGCCAAGTCATATAATTCATATGGGTATTTTTAAAACAAATATAAAGTTATACTTTAGCATTTTTTTTTACATTTAACAAAAATGCATGAACACATATTGTAGGTGTGACAAAGTCTGTATTGTGTATTACCTAGACCATAATGTTCAAAGGGGTCTTTGTCTTAGATCAGAGTGGTTCATTGATTTAATTTGCAGGTGGTTTGATTGACTTAAATAGAATTTTCCTCTGACACACCCATTGTGAACATAAGAACATAAGAAATAGGAGCAGGAATAGGCCATTTGGCCCCTCGAGCCTGCTCCGCCATTCAATAAGATCATGGCTGATCTTCTACCTCATCTCCACTTCCCTGCACTATCCCCATATCCCTTGATTCCCTTAATATTCAAAAATCTATCGATCTCTGTCTTTAATATACTCAACGACTGAGCCCCCACAGCCCTCTGGGGTAGAAAATTCCAAAGATTTACCACCCTCTGAGTGAAGAAATTTCTCCTCATCTCAGTCCTAAATGGCCAAACCCTTATTCTGAGACTCCCCAGCCAGGGGAAACATCCTCCCTGCATCTACCCTGTCAAGTCCTGTAAGAATTTTGTATGATTCAATGAGATCACCTCTCATTCTTCTAAACTCTGGAGAATATAGGCCTAGTCTACTCAATCTCTCCTCATAGGACAATCCCCCCATCCCAGGAACCAGTCTGGTGAACCTTCGTTGCACTCCCTCTATGGCAAGTATATCCTTCCTTAGATAAGGAGACCAAAACTGTACACAATACTCCAGGTGTGGTCTCACCAGGGCCCTATATAATTGCAGCAAGACGTCTTTACTCTTATACTCAAATCCTCTTGTAATAAAGGCCAACATACCATTTGCTTTCCTAATTGCTTGCTGTATCTGCATGTTAACTTTCAGTGATTCTTGCACAAGGACACCCAGGTCCCTCTGAACACCAACATTTCCCAATCTCTCACCATTTAAAAAATACTCTGCTTTTCTATTTTTCCGACCAAAGTGGATAACTTCACATTTCTCCACATTATATTCCATTTGCCATGTTCTTGCCCACTCAATTTGATTGAATTAAGTGTTTGGTTTGCATTAGAAATTGCTTTTTTTGTGTATTTCAGTAACAGAATTGTATATTCCTTTTCTACGTGGTGAAATCTACTTTCACCGTATGTACTTGCATATAAACTGATTCCTCTACATTCTAACCAAAGGAATTCCAATGTGCAAGATGTTCATCAATCACTGGCTCTCCAAATAGATTTTAATGCATTGTTTATTCCACATGCTACCATCACTGAAAACAAATAGGAAGTGGGAGTCTATTAGCCTTAAAGAGGAGAGTGGGAACTCGGGAGCCTGAGAGAAGAGTGCAAGGGACCAAGATCCCAAAAGAAAGAAACGGATATTTGCAACTGAAGAGCAATTTTTCACTAAAAGAAGAATTTCATGCCAATATTTGAAACCAGGCATAAGCTAAAAATGGCATCCATTCTCCAGGATACTTTTTCCCCTCGTGAACTATTTCAATGCAAAACACCCCATTGGGAAACTGAAAACTGAAAGCTACTTAATAAACATAGGGGTAGAATTTCCGCTTCGGGTGCAATCGGCAATCTGGGCGCAAATTGCTCTTGAAAATTACACTTGTTTTCTGAAGTGAAATTATGGTTCAAGTTTCCACTCAAACTCATTTGCATAATCACAAACGTAATCTGTTCCATGAACCAGGCCAATCGAGCAGCGTTATAGAATGTAATTGTTCATTTTATTTTCCTTGCATTAAAAAATATTCATTGATGTAATTAAGAGCTGGTGCAGTTGTATTAGTACAGCTGAAATTGGGTTTATCACAAAAAATAAACTTTTTTAATAAGAATGTCAAGTCCTCCACCTGTGAGTAACCTGATTTTAAATCACTGAAAATGATGTTAAAAAACTATACAGAACCATTTACTAGTTTCATTGGTGTACACTAGTCAGTTTCTTAATAAATTAAATACTTTTTAATATTTAAAAACTTTAAATATGTGCCTAATAGTGTCTTTGCACCTAAATAAACTCGCTTAATTTGAAGAGCCTTCTCAAACGCTTGCAAATGGGCACAGTCGGCGGAGACTCGCCATGGTCATTATTTCAGGTCTGGGGGACGTGGTCAGTTTTGTGGGGAGGGCCGGCTTCCAGCACAAGGGGGGGAAAATTCGGTACCTTAGCGCCTCCCGTTAGCGCCAGCAGATGGCGGTAACGGGACACCGATGCAGCAGCGCCAGGTCGAGGCGAATCCAGTGGTGCACGGCAAATCCAGCCCCTCCCGTTGTGCCGCTGGTACGAGGTACCGCCAGGGACTTCAACGCCAGGCAGATCGTGACGGATTTTACAGATCGGGCGGCCAGTGAACGACGCTCACTGGCCGCCCGATTTGCAAAATTGATTGTCGCCACCTACTTTAGCACCTCGACCAAACAGCAACAGGGAGAGCTGGCGTGAAGCAGCCAGAAGCCGGCTCCAGGGACGTTATTTAAAGGGATCATGAGTAATGAGTCGCAACTGTAGGTTAGTGAAGTTTCAGTGCTTTCTTGTCAGTTTCACATTGTGCAACAGTTTAATTCAGTAATTTTAAAGGTTATTTTGTATCAGGAGTGTTGTGGGAACTAAAAAGTAGCTACATTTATTCTTAAAAAAATCAAACCACTACACTTGGCTTACATTAATGGGGGCTGTACTGGCAGTCGACCTCGCCCTCCAGTACCTACGGTGGAGGGAGCGGAGGCAGCGAAAAAGAGTGGAACATGTGGCTAGAGGGAGGAGGATGGCCATCAGGGCTCTCAACAGGAGGCCTGACCTTCCAAGGGAATTCCGAGAGCACTTCTCCTACCTCCAATTAAGTGAGGAGCAGTGTATTAGAAGGCTCCGCTTCACCAAGGAGGTGGTCACAGAACACTGCCACCTCCTGCAACCAGACCTCCAGTCTCAGATCAGAGTGACCATGGCTCTCTCAGTGGCAGTCAAGGTCACCGTCGCCCTTAATTTCTTCGCTAGCAGATCCTTCCAGTCTACAACAGGAGACATAGCTAACATTTCGCAGTTCGCTGTCCATCGGTGCATCCAGGAGGTCACAGCGGCTCTCTACAGTAGGAGAAGGGACTACATTTCCTTCTCCATCACCAGAGAGAAGCAGGACGAGCGTGCATGTGGCTTTGCCAGGATAACGGGATTCCCCATGGTGCCGGGCGCCATTGACTGCACCCACATGGCTTTGTGGGCACCGCATAACAATCCTGACATCTTCCATAACCACAAAAGCTACCACTCACTTGATGTGCAGTTGGTGTGTGACCACAGACAGCGAATCCTCAATGTGAATGCCAGCTATCCTGGCAGCAGCCACAATGCCTTCATCCTGTGCCAGACTGGTGTGCCAGCACTCTTCCAGCCACCATGTCAAGCTCGTGGATGGCTGCTCGGAGACAAGGGCTATCCGCTCTTCACCTGGCTCATGACTCCCCTTCGCAACCCCAACACTCCTGCCCAGCACTCATACAATGATGGCCATGCTGTCACCAGGAACATCATTGAGCAGACCATCGGCCTGCTGAAGCAAAGGTTCCGCTGCCTTGACCGCTCAGAAGGAGCCCTCCAGTACTCGGCTGAGCGGGTGTCCCATTTTGTCGTGGTCTGCTGCATGCTCTACAGCTTGGCCATCTTAAGGTCCCAGCCCTTGTCACCAGGGATTGTGGGACCACCTCAGGAGAAGGAAGAAGAAGAGGAGGAAGAGGGGGAGGAGGAGGAATAGGAGCGAGGGAGGAGGCAGCCACTCAATTGGCCTTCCGGAAGGGCGGTCCGTGATTGCCTCATCAGACTGCGGTTCCAATAAATTAAACCCCAGATCACCGTTGCTCACCACATCCACATCCTTCCATCCCTGTCACAGGCCATATCACAGCGCAAAGCTGAAATGAGACACACCACAAAAGAATCCAAAGTGAATTAATAAATTTATCAAAAATGAGTAAACACATAGTTACACCAAAAATATTAAGTATTCATCCTTGTGCAATCCCTTAGTGACTCTCATTGCTGTGCCTTTGCCTACTCTAGTACTCCTATAAAGTGTTGGCTCAGTGGCTGCAGCAGGGCTGGTGGAAGGCTGTTGAGTGTCCGTGCGGGAGACTTCAGATGGCCTTGCACGACGCCCTCGACCAGCTCTGGGCCTGGAAATCCTGGCTACAGACTGCATCACCTCAGCATGGGCGGCAGCAGTCTGGGCTGGCTGGATGACAGGCTGCAACAAGGGCAATGGCGGAGTGGCAGCAGTGTGAGCAGGAATGCTGTCATCCTGAGAGAGGACAGCAGGTTCCTGCTCCACTGACCCGCCTCCGGGCAGCACCTCAGCATCCCTAGCAATCTGTTGGAGCACAGATTGCTGGCCTGCTGCGAGAGTGTGAAAGCCCCGGTCGACGATGGTAGACCCAGCCACGATGGCAGCAGTCAGAGCTTGCGAGGCACCAAGCTGAGACTGCATGAGAGCAGTCTGAGATTGGATGCCACCAAGCATAGACTGCATTACAGTACTAAGACGTTGCGTCGCTTCCGCCTGTGCTGCAATGGAAACTGCCAGATCGCCCATCACACACGGCATCAGGTCTGGGTCGCCACGGTCTCTCTGGGAGTCGACCATTCTTTCCAGACTGAAAATGATGGGCTCCATGGTGTGCACAGAGCCTTGTGCAATGTTGGAGGCAGACTCCTCCAGACTCCTTACCATTGCCGACAGGCTTTTGGGCACCCTTGCCATTGCACCCATCATCTCCAGGTGCATGCCCATCACCCTTCTTCTAAACGCCTCCCCATCGAGGTCCTCATCGGAGTCCTGTGCAGCAGAACTTGCACGCAAACTCGCCCTCTGGGGAGCTGGCCCCCGAGCAACCCTTTCCCCCTGGCCCTGCTGCAGCCCACTCGTCCCCGGTGCTTCACCCTGTGCAGATCCCGCTACTATACTAGCCTCTAAAGAACGCATAGTGCCAGTATCTGAGCTGGTGCCTGCAGGTGAGACATGCAGTAACGCGGTGTGTTCTTCCTCCTCCTCCTCCTCTTCTCCCCCCTTGCTCTCTTCGGTGCCCTCAGGGACAGGCTGCTCAGGTGCTTGCTGATTATCTGAAAGCATAAAGGCACAAGAGTCAGGTTAAGGTGAGGGGAGGGGGGCAGGAAAGGAGAAATGCATGCATACAGCATGATTAGCTGGAAAGTGCGAAATGCTTGTGGGGTGAGGGGGAAGTGGGATGTGAGAAGAAGGAGTAAGGATGAACATACCGTTGTTGTCCCCAAGGGGGTCAACGTCGCTAGTGGCCACCACCTGGCGCCCAATAATCTGCAGCGCTCTGTTCTCCAGCTCAGACAGTGGTTGGGTGTCATCTTGTCCCCCACCTGTGCACTCCTGCTCCCTCCGTGAGCCACCTTAGCCTGCAAGAGAAAGGAGTGTGTGAGAGAGTGTGGAGCAATATGTTTGGATGATGTGCCTGCCGTAGTTGAATAACAGTCATTGTGTGAAAGGTGTGAGGTGTGAGTGTTGGTAGGTAGAGATTTTTGGTGGGTGAACGCTGGGGGTGTGATGCTTTGGGCAGTGTGTGAAGACTGTGGTTCAGATGATGGTCCGTAGCATTTGTTGAAGCATTGACTTACCATGACCACCCGAGTAAGGTCGTTAAATTTCTTCCTGCACTATGTGTGGGTCCTAGGAACCACAGTGCTGCCAGAAACGTGCTGCGCTACCTCCCTCCACATGGTGCAGAAGACTTGTGGCGAGGGCCTCCTGCCACCTGCCGGGTAGACCACTGCCCTCCATCTCTCCACAGCGAACACCAACACCTCCAATGCTTGATCGCTGAATCTGCGGGCTCTCTCCCTGGGGCGTGGATCTGCCATGAGTACAGCTGCTTCAGTCATCCGGCTCCTTCTCCTTGACCTGCTGCTGCTTGCTGAGGCAGCTGCACAGCCAGCAATGCTGAGAATGAGATTCTGCAGCATCAATGAACTTCCCATTTAAGAACTGGAAAAAGCCTGTGGCAATGATGACTTGTGATTAGACTGCATGCAATATTCGTCCACCCTTTGAGTGTAACGCCAATGAGCTTGGGTTTTAAGACTTGAATTAGCGCTCCAAGCACTTCTTTGAGCATTGAGCATGAATTTTGCTTGCAGTCTAAAGCATTAGTGCCTGGCGCTAATTCTCCAACTTTTCTAATTTTACCGCCTATTCCTGGGCTATAATGAATTTCTAGCCCAATGTTTTTTAAACTAGCGTTAGAGATCACGGAAACGCGAGTTACGCTTGACGTAACTTGCGTTTAAAATTCCTCGATCTTTTACGCTGGCTTGGCTGATTTCAGGCGAATAGTGGAACCATTTGGCCATGGAGGTTTCATGGCGTTAATGGTTGTCAATAGCGGGGGGGGGGGGAAGGGAACTGCTGGTGGTGGTGAGGATAGGGTCTTCTTTAGGTTAGAGAAGAGTAAGTAATTCTAATCTCAAGTTTCTTAAAAGGACAAGTATTGCAGAACATCTCAATGGTTTGGCTACCTTTCTTGAGTATAATAAATTAAGAAAAATCTATTAGAAAGTGAAGGACAAGAAATGATTAATAATGTGTAAATCTAATCCGTTCTCATCACAATGAGTCACAATACTTTGTATTCTGCATGTAAACAAACTGACCTTCTTTGCTTCGCATACTTATAGTACAATAATGGACCATTTGAAGCGATGACTGGAAACATAATGTATAGCAGCAACAACAACAACAACTTGTATTTATATAGCACCTTTAACGTAGTAAAATGTCCCAAGGCATTTCACAGGAGTGTTATAAACAAAATTTGACACCAAGCCACATAAGGAAAAATTAGGCAGATGACCAAACGCTTGTTCAAAGAGGTAGGTTTTAAGAAGCATCTTCAAAGGAAGAAAGAGAGGTGGAGAGGATTAGGGAGGGAATTCTAGAGCTTAGGGCCTAGGCAGCTGAAGGCACGGCCACCAATGGTTGAGCGATTATAATCGAGGATGCTCAAGAGGCCAGAATTAGAGGAGCGCAGATATATCGGGGGCTTGTGGGGCTGGAGGAGATTACAGAGATAGGGAGGGGTGAGGGCATGGAGGGATTTGAAAACAGGGATGAGAATTTTAAAATCAAGGCATTGCTTAACCAGGAGCCAATGTAGGTCAGCAAACACAGGGGTGGTGGTTGAACGGGCTTGGTGCGAGTTAGGACACGGGCAGCCGAGTTTTGGATGATCTCAAGTTTACATAGGGTAGAACATGAGAGACCAGCCAGGAGTGCATTGGAATAGTCAAACCCAGAGGTAACAAAGGCATGGATGAGGCTTTCAGCAGCAGATGAGCTGAGGCAGGGGCGGAGTCGGGCGATATTAGAGAGGTGGAAATAGGCGGTCTTAGTTGTGGCGCGGATGTGTGGTCGGACACTCATTTTAGAGTCAAATATGACACGAAGAAGCAAACAGAGTTCTGTCGTAGCATTGCCAACAATCACAATTTCATTAATGATTTATTGATTTTTGCATTCCTATTTCAATGCATGCAACTCATGCAGATATAATGGAGAAAGAAGAGAAAAATCATTCTATCCTGTTAAATCACATGCATTAAAGCAAGTGCAAAATTAATAAATCATTACCAAAATTGCAAATGTTGGCAATGCTGCTATGAACCATTAGCGTTCCATTAAAATGTATGCAGAAATAATCAGTGACCGAGTAAGTTGTCATACTGAATGAACATTCCCATTAACAGGGTTCCTCAGGGTGCCATAACTGGTTTGTGCAGCAATGCATCACCACTGTTATGCTAATTTATGATAATATCTGACATTTTATTTTTAAAGGTTATCTTCCCCACTCCCCTAAAATGGAAGTAAAAGAAAATTCCTATTCATTCATAAAGACCCGCTAGTTTGGCACCATGCCAGCATGAATCTGCTGTACCCGCATGCTCTCGGCCACCTCCAACCTGAACACATGGCCACATGTTAGCTCAGCACACATCTGTCAATGCAGTTGACCCATGAAGCTTTGGAGTTCTACTAGACCTCACAAATTCATGGTGCACTGCCATAAAATGCAATTTTATAAGAGAATGAACCTAAGGATAACAACAATAGCTATAAGTTAAAAAAAATTAAAATATGCAGTCTTGCTAACACAGTGGAACAGAACACTTATCCTTTCAGCTCAGCTACCTGGATAAGATAGCAAATCCAGGGTAATGGAATGGAAGTGTCCGCTCTTTGATGGCTAGAAGTAGCCTTAAACTGAGGTAATCTGAACCCAGTTCTTAGCAATCGTGGATCTGCAACATAAACATGCCTTAATTTAGCAGGAATACTAATTAGCAAGTTCACTTAAAAAGAGGGCAGGGATTACTTATATGGAAATAGAAATGCCATACTGCCACATTAGAGGGTGCTTTTTTGAAATCAGGGTTAGGGTTCACTTTGATGGTTCTCCCATAAACAAGGCGGGGTTGGATGAGAGCAGACTGAGTCAGCAAGTTGTGGGCTTAATGGAGGATGTGTGTAATTAGAAAAAGATGGTGTGAGAAATTGTGGAGTATGGGTTGGGTAGGTTCTCACTCAGGAAAAGGGTAGGAAGGATGAGTGGGAAGAGAAGTTACAAATACTAGATTGATCCCTGGAATGAGAGGGTTGTCCTATGAGGAGAGATTGAGTAGATTGGGCCGATACTCGCTGGAGTTTAGAAGAATGAGAAGAGATCGCATTAAAACATACAAGATTCTGAGGGGAATTGACAAGGTAGATGCTGTGAGGTTGTTTTCCCTGGCTGGAGAATCTAGAACTAGGGGGCATAGAGTCAGGATAAGGGGTCGACCATTTAAGACTGAGATGAGGGGAAATTTCTTCACTCAGAGGGTTGTGAATCTTTGGAATTCTCTGCCCCAGAGGGCTGTGTGTGCTGAATCGTTGAATATATTCAAGGATGAAATAGATAGATTTTAGGACTCTAGGGGAATCAAGGGATATGAAGATGGGCAGGAAAGTGGAGTTGAGGTCAAAGGTCAGCCATGATCTTATCGAATGGCAGAGCAGGCTCAAGGGGCCATATGGCCTACTCCTGCTCCTAATTCTTATGTTCTTATGATATCTTTGTAACTGTGGTGCCTTATCTCTCCTTGTCCTCCTTGACCTCTCTGCAGTCTTTGACATGGTTCAACATCCTCCTGCAACATCTTTCCTCCATTGACCAACTCAGTGGGATTGCCCTTGCTTGGTTCCACTCTTAAGTATCTCATTGTAGCCAGAAAATATCTAGCAATGGCTTCTCTTTCTGTACCCACAGTGTTATCTCCAGAGCCCCCCAAGTCTTGAGTGAGCCACAATTTCCTCCAGTTATACACCTTTGGCCTCTGTCACAAACTGCATACCTTGCCACTGATTCCACACACTCCTCCTATGCCACTGTCTCAGGCTAAATGAGACTATTCACAATCTGAGTATACTATTTGATCCCAGGCTGAGCTTCCCCTCCGTCACAAAGACCCCCTACTTCCACCTCTGTAACATTGGCCAGCACAACCCCTGTCCGAGTCCATCTGCCGCTGAAACCCTCATCAATGCCCTTATCACCTCCAGACTCAAACTTTTCCAATGCTTTCCTTGCCAGCATCCCATTCTCCACCATACATAAACTTTAGCTCATTCAAAACTCTCTTGCCCGTATCTTATCCCACAACAAATCCCGAACATCTATCACCCCTGAACTACACTGGCTCCTGGTTGCCCAACACCTCAAATTTAAAATTCTTCATGTTTAAATCATGGCTTTCCGCTCCCCATCTCTGTAACTTTCTCCAGAGCTATAACTCCATCCGCCCCATCGCAAACTCTCTGTTGCTCTTATTCTGGCTTCTTGTGCAACCCCCTTCCTTTGCCCTACCACTGGTGGCTGTACCTTCAGCGGTCTTGGCCCCACACTCTGTAATTCCCTCCCTAAACTCCTCCACTTTCCTTTCGTCCTTTATGACCCTCCTTAAAACCCACCTTTATGACCAAGCTTTTGGTCACCCCATCTAATATCTTTGGCTCTGTGCCCATTTTTTTTGATTCACCTCTGCGAAGGGCCTTGGGATGTTTTTCTACGTTAAAGGCGCCATATAAATACAAGTTGTTGATGAGTCGGAAGCGGCAGCTTTCCAGATGGCTTTGATTTTGGATGCAGAAAGTCTCTGGGGTAGATCTTGACTTTGTGTGATAGTGTAAAGGAGTGATAGCAAGTTGTCAGCCTGTTTTACATCTCTCCCCAATTTTATGTCCATGGAAATAAAAATCGGGAGAGATTTACACTATCGCACAAAATCAAGATCTGCCCCATGAGTTCCTTACATTTATTGCCAGTAGTCAGTATGAGAGTAATTAAAAGAGATAGTTGATGGTGGTCAAAAGGAGCTTGTAGCTGTTTCTCCTCTCCACCCTGTAAATGTCTTTCTGTATGTGAGGAGTACGTCAGAAATGTCAGTTGTTGTTGACATGGCTGTAGGCATGAAACAGAAATAGTTCCTTCAGCCCATGTGGGAGTTCTAGCACCAAGCTTTGACGTAGGTTTGTAGCAAAAAGGGAAACGATCACACGATAATCTGTTTTCGTGATGTTGGCTGAAAATAAATAAGAAAGGACTTGCATATATATAGTGCCTTTCATGACCTCAGGATGTCCCAAAGAGCTTTACAACCAATTAAACCCTTTTGAAGTGTCGTCACTATTGTAATGTAGGAAATGCGGCAGTCAATTTGTGCACAGTAATGTGATAATGACCAGATAATCTGTTTTCAGTGATGTTGGCTGAGGAATAAATATTGGCCAGGATATCGTGGAGAATTTCCCTGCTCTCCTTCAAAATAGTGCAACGGGATCATTTACATCCACCTGAGGGGGCAGACGGGGCCTCGGTTTTAACATCTCATCCAAAAGATGGTACCTCAGACAGTGCAGCGCTCCCTCAGTACTGCACTGGAGTGTCAGCACAAAGTGGAGGAGAAGCATCCGGGAAGGCGGCAAAACCTCTAGTTTCTTCGCCGGGAGCAAGCGGAAGCCGAGCGCAAACAGCGGAAGGAGCGCACTTCAACCCAAGCACCCCACCCACCCGCCCCTTCAAGCACCGTCTGCCCCACCTGTGACAGAGACTGTAGGTCCCGCATCTTCCCCAGTAATCACGGAGTCCAACAAAAAGCTCACAGTCTCCTAAATCATCCAAGTGCCTTAATAGCCTGTCCCTAAGAAATGAGAAGAAGCTGATGAAATTGTTTTAGTTGAATAGAAAAGGTCGTGATGTACAGAGATTTCTCAAAGATCAATAAATCATTAATACTCATTTTTAGTGTGGAAGCAAGTCATCCTCGGTTCTGAGGGACTGCCTAAGAAGGAGAAGGAGTGTCAGCATAGATTTTGTGCTCTCGTCTCTGGAGTGGCACTTGAACCCACAACTTTCTGACTTAGAGGCAAGAATGCTACCACTGAACCACGGCTTGTCTGGGACACCAGAAGAACTCCCCTGCTCTTCTTTGAATAGTATTACATACATACATAGTATTTGCCACGGGATCTTTTATGTCCACCTGAAAGGGCATACAGGGCCACAGTTTAATGTCTCATTCGAACAATGGCACCTCCGTCAGTGCAGCACTCCCTCAGTACTGTACATTGGATGTGTGCAGTACCCTCAAACTGAAGAATGCCGTAGGGGCTGCAGCCAAAGTCACACTTCTGCAAATATTGTGGTTGTGACGTTTTTGACCAATACATTTAGTTCGATATCCCAATCTTCCTGTTTAGAACAAGCTATTTTGCTTATAAAAACAATTTTCAGTGCCACTGCATTCTAATAATCAATATTGGGGATAGGGCGAGAACGTGGAGTTGAGGCAGTAGATCAGCCATGATCTTTATGAATGGTGGGGCAGGCTTGAGGGGCCATATGACCTACTCCTGCTCCTATTTCTTATGTTCTTATTGTCCATAGACCATTATATCTCCTAACTTCCCCAGTAATCACGGAGTCCAACAAAAAGCTCACAGTCTCATAAATCATCCAAGTGCCTTAATAGCCTGTCCCTAAGAAATGAGAAGAAGCTGATGAAATTGTTTTAGTTGAATAGAAAAGGTCGTGATGCACAGAGATTTCTCAAAGATCAATAAATCATTAATACTAAGAACTTATAATGATGTTAGATTTGTTGTAAACTTTAGGTGGAAAATAAGTCTTTAAAAATAATACATAAAGATACTCAGTGAGGACCAGTAGCACACAACATTAATTCCATGAGCAGGTGGCCAAGTTTGTTGCGAATAACATGAGAAATATAATTGTATCATACCTACAATAGAGCCAAGCACTCGTTTAAATGCTTGGAACTTACAACTAGATAATAACAATTAAGCCAATAGCAAGAAGCACAATTACAGATGCACTGCAATTCTATTTACTTTAAATACTGGGTGATGATTGAATTTCATGTCTTTTAAGACAGGTTAATGCTGTGGCTTCCTTTCTGAAGTACAATGGAATGTGTGTGTAGAAATTATAATGAAACTTCTGCATTCAGATTGTCAGTTTCGTATATGTGCCAATCACCTGTAAAAAGTATATGAATGGCTTATTTTAGTGGATGTGCACAACAATTGATCAGATTACTGTAATCTTTAAGACTTTGAATTTTCTACTGAGATCACGCTGGAAGATAATTGCTCCAGCTGATATTGCCAATGAAATGAATTGGTTGCGCATGCGCAGTTTCAGTGTTTTTTTGGTGGTTCCGAGTGGCAAAAAAACTGTTAGGTGAAACTAAGGGCTAGATTTTATCTTTCGGTGCGGCTTGGGGGTGAGACAGTAGACCTGTCAAAATTGGAAAAAGGCCTCTTAACTGCCTGTTAACTACCTGTTAACAAGCAGTTAAGTGCCTATAATCCTCTTCCCGCCACTAGGTGTCGGGTCCATGCGCAAATCGGGGACCTGACACCCGGGAAGACTGTTCGGAGGCGGGTTGACAGCGAGTTTCTGACCCGGTCAATCTTTGCAATTTTGCCGGCTGTCCCACCTCCAAACCCGCCCCCTGAGCGCCGGCAAAATTCCCCCCTAAGTGTTAGCTGTGGCTCAGTTGGTAGCACACTCGCCTCTGAGTCAGAAGGTTGTGGGTTCAAGTCCCACTCCAGGGACTTGAGCACATAAAGCTAGGCTGACACTCCAGTACAGTGCTGAGGGAGAGCTGTACTGTCGTGGGGGCGTCTTTTGGATGAGATGTTAAAAGATCCCATGGCACTCTTTCGAAGAAGAGCAGGGGAGTTATCCCCGGTGTCCTGGCCAATATTTATCCCTCAACAAAAACAGTTTATCTGGTCATCATCACATTGCTGTTTGTGGGAGCTTGCTGTGTGCAAATTGGCTGCCGCGTTGCCCACATTACAACAGTGACTACACTCCAAAAGTACTTCATTGGCTGTAAAGCGCTTTGAGACGTCCGGTGGTCGTGAAAGGCGCTATATAAATGCAAGTCTTTCTTTCTTCTTTATGCTGTGAAGCCGTTTGCAGCGACTGTTAAAAACATCTGCCGGTTGCTCCGTGAAGAGGCTGTCACAGTCATATCGGAAGTGCTTATTTTGTATTGGTTCTGTTTACTTTTTAATTGGGATGAAACTTTATAAAATAACGTGGACACCATGTCGTCTGGAGAAAGTTTGGAGGCTCAGTTTGAAAGGATCCCAAGTGCGAAGTGAACAGTGGCGGTTTGCTGGTAAGATTAATGAGGAGTTTAATGCATTTCTGCCGAACAGAGCCGCGTCAGGAAAAGAAAATCTGGGCCAGCAAAACTCAGCAAAGGTCGATTTTTATTAATTTTCTTCTCCTTTCCCTTCACACGGAGCTCGAGCTCCAAACAAATACATCTCTGCAACCCTCCCCCGGGAAATAATTATACATCAGTACTTAAACCTACCCGCAATTTTATTATACATTATTATTAAACCACCACAGATTTATGCGCAGAACGCTTCTGCGCAGCTGCCGGTCGTTGGCACAGCTTCTGGTTCGTTGGCAGCAGTCACTCCGTGTAAACATTACTTAATTCAAAGTATTGGATAATTCAAAAATTTGAGAGCAAAAAAATGACTGATTTATCAGAAGTATATTGTTATCCTGCATCTCAAGAGAAATACCTGCACACTTATTGCTGTCCCTCAATCACCTTTCAAAGTGCTGGCTGCAGGCTGCCTGCCTGTGGACATTCTGTGTAGATCTCTCCCTCCTGTAACATCACCAAATTCTGCTTCACGAATGAGAAATGCTATTCATAATCCACTATCCTCATTTATGATGTCACTGCATCAGAACTTCACAATCTTCCTTGGGCATTAAACAGAGCAACAACGGAAGATTGAGAGACTGGGGTAAAGTAAACAGGTACCTTCCTTTATAATTTTGTAACAATTCAGTAGAATATCTTTTCATTTTATAATGAGTACACCAGGCTAAGCTTGTAGAGTTTTGCATTTACATGCCGATATAATTATTTACATTGACCATCACAATTAAGGTAACTATTGTTCGAATGACAATTTGCTAGAGAGGATCCCAAGGCTGTCACTGCAATCTGTATTATTTGGTAAAGAGGAAAATGAAGAGGAGAATATATTATCTGGGACAAATTTATTGCTTTCCAGTTTTACTCTGGACTTGCACCAATTTCAAGTTGGAGGGAAAACAACCTCCTGTATGCATCACTGGCCACAGTAGAGATCATTAATTTCTCCACCAGAGTTTCTATGAAAAGACTATGGTGGTAACTGCAAAAGTCACAAAACCAAGGCCGAAAGGTGCGAATTAAAACACAAGGAGTCGATTATAATTGGATATAACAAATAAATAAGACTTTGCTTCAGTCACAATTAAGTGGTGCATTTTCATGACAATGTGTACTGGGTTTCCATCTGCAGCTGTTGATCAAAATAAAAAATTCAGGATGTGGGTAACATTATATTTATTGTCCATCCTAGGTAATTAAGGTGCTTGTTAGGCCACTTCTGAGAGCATTAAGAGTCAACCACATGGCATGGGACTAGAGTCACATGTAGACCAGACCAGCAGGGGTGGCAGTTTCCCTTTGCTGAAGGATATTAGTAAGCCAGTTGGGTTTTTACAACAATTCACAAATTACCAGATTTACTGAATTCAGTTTCACAACTCGCCATGGTGAGAACTGAAGTCGCAATATCTGAGTTAGTCGTCCAGTACCATAATCACCACACCACCACTTGTCCACATAGGGTGCACCCTTGCTGGGTATCTGGTTCAATGTTGAGCTCAAAATCTCAAACTGCCCTAGCTTTTTAGAAAGCCACCTTATCCTCCTGTACCATTAGGTCAGTAAAGATATTGGCCCGGATTTGCGATTCACCTCGCTGACAGCTGCCCACAAAGTTTTTGTGGGCTTTAGAGCGGAGCCCTGCTCTAATCTGGCATCTGGATTGACAGGGTAGATGCCGAGAGGATGTTTCCCCTGGCTGGAGTGTCTAGAACTAGGGGTCATAGTCTCAGGATAAGGGGTAGGCCATTTAAGACTGAGATGAGGAGGAATTTCTTCACTCAGAGGGTTGTGAATCTTTGGAATTCTCTACCCCAGAGGGCTGTGAATGCTGAGTCTTTGAGTATATTCAAGGCTGAGATAGATAGATTTTTGGACTCTAGGGGAATCAAGGGATATGGATATCGGGCGGGAAAGTGGAGTTGAGGTCGATGATCAGCCATGATATTATTGAGTGGCAGAGCAGGCTCGAGGGGCCGTATGGCCTACTCCTGCTCCTATTTCTTATGTTCTTATCAAACGTGGCGCCCTCTACAGGCATCAATGGCATCTGTGAACAAGGCAAGAATCAGCGTTCTCTTCAACTAGTCAGATTGAAGAATCCTCACTGAGACACGTGGTGGGGCGGGGGGGGGGGGGGGGGGGCGTTAATTTTAGGCTGGGGTCAGGTGAGATGTAAAAATTAAAAAAATCTCAAACCCAACCCCAACCAGCCCACTTCCGGGTTTAACGGAGGTGGGATAGGGGGCGGGTAGCCAACCCACTCCCAGGTTAAAACTTCACAGCACCGGTTTTCCTGACTGAAACTCCTCCCTCACCCCCCCTCCCCGCGTATGAAACCTACCCCTGCCAATATCGGGGCCACAGAGTCTAAACCAGGAAGTATACATTAGATTTAAATCATGTACCGAAAGCAAAATAAAGATTGGGAAAGAAAATGGGATTAAGAGAGGGAAATAAAAGAGACAGACAGAAAAAGTAAAAAAAAAATCATTAATTTTTTTTAAAGTCTCCAACACTAATAACATCTGAAGGAATGAGACTGCACACTTGCAAAATTACATTTTCAGGGCCAGAGAGGTTGTTTGGCAATAATTATCACTTATCACGCCGTTAAAAATTCACTTACTCCTTAATGCACCAGCCCTAACTTTTTATGCCATCTTTAGTGGGGAACTAATGGGCAAGCATTGATTTCAGTGCCGAGTCTATCGGCAAGGACTGAAACAGCGCACCCTGTGGAGCAGCGGGGTATCCCTGACAGCAACTTCTGGATTTCTGCGTTTAACTGTGCATGTGTGGATGCTGGAAGTTGCTGTCCGATTTACTCCATAATAACGGTGACCCTCACCCTAATTCTTATCGCAAAATCCAGGTCATTACTGTCCCAGGATTAAATTGAGCTTTTTGTGTTGTTCTCAACACTGCCACATTTATTTCTTCCTATGCATTGGAACTGAACCATGGACTCTGGCCATTATTGGTTTGTGTTCTTTTTACTTTCTTTAGGTAATACTAGTGGTTTATTTTTCCAAGTTATTCTATACTGTATAGATAAAATTATGAAATAAGTGAATTGAGATTTAGGTACAATGCGACCTAAATATGATAAACATAGTTTGAACTAATTCAGTTCTGCATCTAATGCAAATAAAAATATGAAATCGTGCATATAGAGATGGTCTCACAAAGGATGACACTTGCTGAAGCTGTAGTTATATGTATTCTAATACACCTTTTACTGGACAAAAGTTACTTCATTGATAATAAATGATCTGCATTACTCACAGCCATTCCCTTTAATTGTCAGTTTTGATGACCATCTTGCTATTAAGGGACTAAACCACAAATTCAGGCTTTTACAGGGTGTCAATGATGGTGACCCATGGAGTGGTTAATAAAGGTAACGGCCAGACAATACCAATTTGGGAAATTAATTGGATGCTATCCAGGAGACTGCAATTTTTGAAATTCCTAAGTTTATGAGATATATTGGTGATGCCTTTTTCATGCTACGATCTACAACCATTCTCAGCAAATGTTTTAGGAAGTTTTTCATTAAACCAGTGTGGGGAGAGAGCTGGCAACCTCAAGAGTATCTTCAGTAATTTCCCAATCTCTCTCAAGCTGACAGAGTGAAATATTAATGCAAGAAATGATGTCATACTTCAAAGAACTGCAGTAGAAAATATACAGAACGTCCAGAGACAGTTTGACAGTTAAACATTACCATTTGTTTGGACCGTACTCCAAATACAGATGTGCCTGATTTGACCAGATATTCTCTTTTTGAGCAACACAACTTTACGGCAAAAAGAATGATAATGATAAACCATTCAACAGTTGCCTCTGATTTAGAACTGTACCTCTATCATCATCTCTTATCTTGTTTTTGTTATGGGCTTAATGAAGTTCCCGCTGGCTGCCATTTTAACCACGCATTTGTTTCTGTCGGCCGAGGAGCTCGTCAGAAGCAGGCAGGGGCCTTATGAATATGTGTAAACAGGAGTCCGATAATGCAATTCAGACCCCAAAGTCATTTTAATGAGAAGTTGCCAGTGAAACGTAGCTGGATTGGTCTTTCCGAGCCACTGAAGCAGTATTTAAAGAAGCACTTACCTGCAGGTAATTGGATCACACAAGCTGTATACTGTTTGGATTGCCAGGAGAGTTTCCAGCTTCTAGATTGATTCTTTCTGGCATTCTCTGCCTGACTTACCCTCAGCAAGCTCTGTCTGCTATTATTACCACGTTCATTTGGATGGAGCAAGAAGAGTGGCATCAGCAGCAATATCAGTGACCAGCACGAACGGCAGCAGGTGAGGGGGGCTGCTCACAGGAGTCCATACCCAGCACTCAGGATGTACATGCCAGGAGCCAGTCTCTTGGATCTATCTGAAGAGCAGTACATTAGGAGTCTGCACTTCTCTGGGCAGCCTGTTGCAGACCTCTGCAGCCTCCTGCAATAGGACCTGCTCCCTGCTGGATCAGAGGCCCATGCTTTGCCAGTAACTCGTGCTGGGTGTTTCACCATGTGCAGAATTTGAAGTTCCCTCTAGCTCACTGACTAACCCATGCAGAATGCCAATGTCTGTGCTGGTGCTTGGGAGGGATGAAGCGCACAACAGTGCATGCTCAGGAAGATTGAGAGATAGCTTCTTCTGCAGGGTTCAGGTACTGTGAAAGATCTAGAGGAAAGACAAAAGGGACCAGAGTTAGAATGGACATTAACAGGTGACAGTCTTCAGAATGCAGCTTGAAGTTGTGAAGTTGCTGAGGTGAATGAAGGATTATATTACTTAAGTGAAGTAATATGCAGAAACCCTGCTCAGATGATCCGCCAGCCTCATCTTCCCAGATGGTCATAGCTTTTCCTGGGCTACTAAAGTCCAGGGATTTGTGCTCTGTTTGGGTGAGGACTATTATGTCTGGTACTCTTCCCCTGGTCTTGCTCCTCTCCCTGGCATCATGTGCTCTTTTGGCCTGCAGAGAGAGCGAATGTTAGTGAGTGGCCATTGAAAAAGTAAGTGGAGATGTGCAGGGTTTGTGCAGAGAGTCCATTTGCTAAGAGTGGGAGAAGAAGAAAGATGGAATGTTGGCAGGTGTTGTTGAGAAAGGTGGAGAAATGAAGAGCTGTACTTACCCTTGCTGCTCTTGTGAGGTAATTGAAGCGTTTCCTATGTTGAACCTAGATCCTGGTGGCGATGCTGGTGGCACTGACCCTCTCAGCCACCTCTGTCCAGGCCTGCTGGACAGTCGCTCTGGGGATGCTGGGGAACAGTGCCTCCATTCCTACCCTGATCTTCTCCATCAGGACCTCCAGGGAGGCATCAAAAAACTTTGGGGTAGCCATCCAACTTATTTCTGGTAGCAGAATTCTGTCAAGCATTGTTACAATGAAAGCTCAAAGCAAGGAACACAACCTCCCTTTAAGAGGTACTTTAAATAGGCCTTGGGTAGCTGGCCGGAAATTGCAGTATGTTCGGGTGAGCAGCCTGTTAATCCTATTAAAGTGAGCCTTAGGAGTTAAAATCACCTGGGCCTCACGCTGTTGATGTCATGGAAACATAGGAACAGGAGTAGGCCAATAAGCTCCTGAGCATACTCTGCCATTCAATTAGATCTTGGCTGATCTGTACCTCAGCTCCATATCTCTTGAAACCCTTACCAAACAAAAATCTATCAATCTCAGCCTTGAAAGCTCCAACTGCCCTAGCCTTTTGGGGGAGAGAATTCCATAGTTCTATTACTCTTTGTGTGAAAAAGAGATCCTGATTTCCTTCATAAATGGCCCAGCTCTAATTTTAGGATTATGTCCCCTCATTCTTGATTCCCACACCAGAGGAAATAGTTTCTCTGCATGTACCCTATCTAATCTTTTTAAATACCTCAATCATAACACCCCTTAATTTCTATACTCAAGGGTGTACAAGTCAAGTTTATGCAACATGTCCTCATAATATAATCCTCTAAACCCTGATGTTCTGGTGAATCTGCGCTGTACCCCCTCCAAGGCCAATATATCCTTCCTGAGGTGCGGTGCCCAAAACTGAACATCGTATTCCAGATGGGGTCTGGCCAAGGCTATATATAACTACAGCATAACTTTCTCCCCTTTGTACTCCTATCGAAATAAAGCCCAAAATTCTATTAGACTTTTTGGTTACTTTTTGTACCTGTCTACGAGCGTTAAATTTATTTGTGTACTTGGACTCACAAATCTCTTTGCTCCACTACAGTTCCTAATTTCTCACCATTTAGAAAATACTCCAATTTATCTTTCAATTCTAAAGTGGACAACCTCACACTTGCCCACACTGAACTCCATATGCCATAGTTTTTCCCACTCACTTAATCTGTTTATTTCCCTTTGCAACTTCCTGCTCCCAGCTGTTCCTCCTAATTTAGTGTCATCTGCAAACTTGGATGTACAACTCTCTATTCCTTCATTCAAGTCATGAATAAATATGGTGAAAAGTTGAGGCCCCAGAACAGATCCCTGGGGAACACCACTTGTCACAGCCTGTTAATCTGAGTGCATACCCTTTCTCCCACTCTCTGTCTCCTACCTCCCAACCAATTTCCAACCCAAGTCAAAAGGCTACCTCCAATTCCGTGCACTCTCATTTTGCCAATAATCTTTTTTGTGGCACCATATCGAATGCCTGCTGGAAGTCCATACAGATAACATTCATAGTCACTCCCTTGTCAATCTTATTTGTGACCTCCTCAAAAAATTCAACTAGATTAGTCAGACATGACCTTTAGCAATCATGCTGGCTCTCTCTGATCAGCTCATATTTGTTCAAGTGACAGATTCTAGTAGCTTTCCCACAACTGGCTTGCTCCTCGCCCCGCACCCAAACCAGCCGATTCCTACCCCAAGTTAAAATCGGAACGACAGTTTCCAGCTGCAAGGTTTTGTTACTGTGGGAATAAAAGTATTTAAGGCTCCGACTGTTACTTTTAAGTCAAATAGCAACCAGCAAGAGAAATTAATTTGCGGGAGGGAAAGCAACTTCATGTCTGGTAAAGAGAGATCGGAACATGGAAATACAAGAGAACTAGGTTTGGATCATTGTGCCATAAATCTATTAAGTAATTATTTTAATACATGCTCAAAAATCTTGGAGGGATAGCGCAGAACCTGTCTGGTCTCTTAAATTGCATTCAGGCTGCTTCCTCAGACCTGGTGTGGGTTAACATTGCATCAGAATCAGCTTGCTTAAAAACACTAGGCTTTGAAATTATGCTATGAGATAATAGCATATGAACACGTAACAAGTTTGCCTGAGATTTCTTTGTGCTCCATTTTAGCAGAGCATTAACCCATTTATATTAAGCATTCGTACACTATTACCCACAGTGTAATTTTAGAGCCCTAGGGGGGAAAATTGGCTCGCGCCCTCTTTGGGGTGATAACTTCGCCAGGGCGCTACTTTTAGTGCCCTGAAAAAGTTAGCGCCCCTGCACCCTAAATTCAATGGTAGCGCCCCAAGCAGGAGGCGGGGCGCTACTGGAAGCGCTCCCCCTCCCGCTTGGGGCGCTCCCATTGAATATCGCGTCGGCATGTAGCGCCACGGTACTGCAGGCCTCCCTCTCCTGATTAAAGGGGAGGGGCCCTGCTGGACCACCGGGGAGCAAGGTGCCGGCAAAAGATGGAACGCGGCCGGCACCCCACAAGAGGGGGCAGGTGCTGGCAGGCAGCCCAAAAAAAAGGCCGCCCGGCACCTGCCCTTTAATTATCGCCGCCCCGACTGCAAAAACGCCACCCTGACCCTGTTGGACATAGCGTCCGGCGGTAGGTCAAGGGGCGTGAGCCAAGTTTGCGGCCGGGGCGCAAGCGGGGCGCTGCGCACGGCGATGACGTCATCGGCGGAAGTGCAGCGGGGCACTACCGGCTACCGCTGCCGCTAACCTCCCGCTGAATTTCACGGAAGGCGTTAGCGGCCCCGCGCCTGGGCGCTAGTTGCTTTGCGCCCAACGGGAGGTGCAAAGCAACCAAACTTTTCCCCCCTAGTCTCCATCGAGCCAGAATGTGAAAGCGAGCATCAGGGAGTTAAGGAGAGCGTCACATTTACATCTGCAAACTTCAATGCCACAACATCCATTCAGCAGACCCTGCCATTCCAGTTAACTTATCGTCATATGTCCAACTTGAGATCCTGGTCTGGATTCACTGGCCCACGTGAATCTAAATTACGATCCTTTGGCCGGCATCAGTCTTTCGGATGAGATGTTAAACCAAGGCCCCTTCTGCCCTCTCAGGTGGACGTAAAATACCCCATGACACTATTCGAAGAAAAGCAGGGGAGTTCTCCCTGGCCCCTGGCCAATATTTATCCCTCAACCAGCATCACTAAAAAACAGATTATCTGGTCATTATCTCATTGCTGTTTGTGGGAGCTTGCTATGCACAAATTGGGTGCCACGTTTCCTATTTTACAACAGTGACTACACTTCAAAAGTACTTCATTAGCTGTAAAAACACTTTGGGACATCCTGAGGTCATGAAAGGCACGATATAAATACATGTTCTTTCTTGCATCGCCGGCCCTCTAAATTCTGTAACTGGGTTCAAAGTGATCCTAGAAAATGTAGCAACTTGTATTTATTATAGGAGCAAATGTGATATGTATTTTTTCTTATTTGCTCCTTTAAGCACTGATCAAAATTTGCCACTAAATCACATCAATGCAAACACCTGTGTCGAGAGCAAAACACTTACAAAAAAACAATTAAAGTGCAATCCACAAGCACAAGCAGCTGTATCACAATGGGCACAAATCTCTGGGCAAAAAATACTTTCTGCAACGGGATTGTAACTTATAATGTTGAAAACAGTTAACAGGAGATTTCAAATAAAAACAAAAAATGCTGGAGATACACAGCAGGTTAGTTAGCATCCACAAAGAAAAAAAAGACAGGTTATGATTTTTCAAGTGTGTGCCCTTCATCAGAACTGATAAAGGGTACATAACCGACATATGAATCTGCCGTTCCTTCTTACAGATGCTGAATGATCTGCTTTATATTCCCAGCATTTTCTGTTTTATTGCAGATTTCCAGCATTTGCAGTTATTTCCTTTTTATTATAGGAAATTTCTTTCAATTAACAGACAATAAAGATAGAATTTTGTGACTAAAGTTTCCAGGCTTGGAGCAATTTTCAACTATCAAAAATGTTACTTTAGATCCTAGTCCAAAAACACTTGAGTACTTGAGTCAGTCTAAACAGAGCTGCAGCCACTAACAGAGAAACACAGTATTTTGACAGAGATTTGTCCTGGTATTTGACAGGTATTTATACTATTACTCTGACAAAATATATTGTATGTAGACATAGAATAGCACTTGTTTTACCGATGTGTTTCAAAACTTATGTAGTGATGTAGTCCAATCTGAAACTAAGGTCTTCAATCTAAACAGAGGAAACTACAAGGGTATGAGGGACAAGTTGGCCATGGTAGATTGGGAGACTGCACTAAAAGGTATGAAGGTGGACATACAATGGCTAACACTCAAGGAAATAATGCAGAATTTGCAACATATATTCCTCTAGGGCATAAAAACCCAAAAGGAAAAATGATCCAACCATGGCTAACAAAAGAAATTAAAGCTAGTATTAAGTCAAAGGAGGAAGCTTATAAAGTTGCCAGAAAAAGCGGTCGGCCTGAGGATTGGGATCTTTTTAGAAATCAGCAAAGGGGGATCAAGAAATTGATAAAGAAAGTGAAAATGGAATATGAGCACAAACTAGCGAAAAATATAAAAACGGATTGTAAAAGCTTCTATAGGTATGTGAAAAGGAAAAGACTGGCGAAGGTAAATGTAGGTCCTTTACAGTCAGAGACGGGAGAAATTATAATGGGGAATGAGGAAATGGCTGAGAAATTAAATAAAAACTTTGTTTCTGTCTTCACGGAGGAAGACACAAAAAACTTCCCAGAAATACGAGAAAACCAAGGGTGTGGTGAGAATGAGGAACTTAAAGAAATTATTATTAGTAAAAAAACAGTACTAGTAAAATTAATGGGACTGAAAGTTGATAAATCCCAAGGACCGGATGACCTACATCCTCGGGTTTTGAAAGAGGCGGCCATTGGGACAGTGGACGCATTGGTTGTCATCTTCCAAAATTCTATAGATTCCGGAATGGTTCCTGCAGATTGGAGGATAGCAAATGTAACCCCGCTATTTAAGAAAGGAGGGAGAGAGAAAACGGGGAACTACAGACCTGTTAGCCTCACATCAGTGGTTGGGAAAATGCTGGAATCTATTATAAAGGATGCAATAACTGGGCACTTAGAAACTAATAGTAAGATTGGGCAGGGTCAACATGGATTTATGAAAGGGAAATCCTGCTTAACAAACCTATTGGAGTTCTTTGAGGATGTAACTAGTGGAGTAGACAAAGGGGAACCGGTAGATGTGGTGCATTTGGATTTTCAGAAGGCCTTCGATAAGGTCCCACACAAGAGGTTGGTGAACAAAATTAGGGCATATGGAATTGGGGGTAATATACTAGCATGGATTGAGAATCGGTTAACAGACAGAAAACAAAGAGTAGGGATAAACTGGTCTTTTTCAGGATGGCAGGCTGTGACTAGTGGGGTACCGCAAGGATCGGTGCTTGGGCCCCAGCTATTCACAATCTATATCAATGATTTGGATGAGGGGACTAAATGTAACATTTCCAAATTTGCTGATGATACAAAGCTAGGTGGCAGTGTCAGTTGCGAAGAGGATGTGAAGAGGCTTCAAGGGGATCTCGACCGGCTCAGTGAGTGGGCGAGAACATGGCAGATGGAATATAATGTGGATAAATATGAAGTTATCCACTTTGGTAGAAAAAACAGAAAGGCAGAGTATTTCCTAAATGGTGAAAGATTGGGGAATGCAGATGCTCAAAGGGACCTGGGTGTCCTTGTACATGAGTCACTGAAAGTGAATGTGCAGGTGCAGCAAGTCATTAGGAAGGCAAATGGTATGCTGGCCTTCATTACAAGAGGATTTGAGTACAGGAGTAAAGAAGTCTTAGCCCAATTATATAGGGCCTTGGTGAGACCACACCTGGAGTACGGTGTACAATTTTGGTCTCCTTACCTAAGGAAGGATATATTTGCCATAGAGGGAGTGCAACAAAGGTTAACGAGATTGATTCCTGGGATGGCGGGACTGTCGTATGAGAAGAGATTGAGTAAACTAGGCCTGTATTCTCTTGAATTCAGAAGAATGAGAGGGGATCTCATTGAAGCATACAAAATTATTACAGAGCTTGATAGGGTGGATGCTGGGAGAATGTTTCCCTTGGCTGGGGAGTCTAGAACCAGGGGCCACAGCCTCAGGATAAAGGGTAGGCCATTCATGACTCAGATGAGAAGAAATTTCTTCACACAGAGGGTGGTGAATCTTTGGAATTCTCTACCCCAGAGGGCTGTGGAAGCTGAGTCATTGGGTATATTCAAAACAGAAGTCGATAGATTTCTGACTAGTAAGGGCATCAAAGGATATGGTGATAGGGCCGGTGAATGGAGTTGAGGCAGAAGATCAGCCATGATCTCATTGAATGGCGGAGCAGGCTCGAAGGGCCGAATGGCCTACTCCTGCTCCTATTTCCTATGTTCTTATTCATGAATTAAAAACCAAAATAACGCAAGAAAATTTCACTCATCAACATGCCAGCGTGCTCCACACTACAGGACACATGTTGGTGCATGTTAGGATACAAGTTGCCTTGCCTGTCCATTTAAATGACCCAACATATAAAATTAATTTTGATCTCTTTCCCATTGCTTAGTTTCTATTTGTTCAAGTCTTTGCTTGTATTACTTTATTTAAAAATGACTCGCGACGTACTGGGGACTCACTTGAGAGATAAAAATACATTTTTTACTTGCTTAAATGCGGCTGCCATCAAATGTTTATGGTAATGAATATTTTCAATTCTCATTGCAATAATACATGGGGCTTTAAGAGGCCTGAGCAAATAAATCACCATCACCCAATCACCATCACTCTCCATTATGGACAAGATACAATAATATGTGAATCCCTTAATCGTATTTTCCTTAATAATATAAGTCCTCCCTTCTCAAATTCCAGACCAGTACAGATTCTTATCACTATCCTAAATATTATCATTCGCAATATTAGCACGATTGACTTCAACAGAAAAGAAAATCAGACAGTGAAAAACAGGCTGCCGATTCACTATCACCCGTTTTGCACTTCCGCCCTACACAAATTTATACCCTCATTGTGCTTTCAAAAATGTGTGCTGACGTAGATTTTATCAAATTTTAAAATATTCCTCCATCAACAAAAAGTTATTTTTTTTTTCAAAAAGCAGAATTTCAGAGCTGTGACTAAGTAATGTTTTGCTTTAGTTACCAGGTAAAACATACAGTAATGTGACAGACAAGGCATTCAACAGCAAACAAGATGGAGCCTGGAAACCTGGGCATCTTTAACAATATTGTGAGTTGGAACTATCTTGTGCCATCATTCTAAAAATAACAACTTGCTGCCAACATCTCTCAGACATCGAATTGTTTCTACTTTCTTATCTCTGTGTTGTAACTAAATCAGACCTCATGGTCGTTGTACCCAAAAACTGTTGCCTCTGGCTGTTCTACAAAATTGGAATCACAAAACATTTACCAAATAACTGAACCTAATAGTGACAGAAATCTGCTTTCCTTCAGTGCATTGAGTCAATAGGCTTGGCCATAATAAAAAATAAAAAATTGCCTTCACCTGACATGCGTTGTACAGTAGTTGATGCTCAAATTTTTTGATCCCCAGGATTTGCTGGAACATTTCATACAGCTGCTCCTTGCTGAGGATCAGCTCTGATGCTGCACTAGCTGTCATTCGGGCCTGTTGCTTGCGTGGATCCTCTTCACCACGGTATATAGCATCGAACTTTGCCATCCAGGAACTCAGGACTGTCTCCTTGCTGAGGCCATCAATTTCTGGCAAACTTCGAACTCGCTTTTCAATGTGTTTCTTAAACACTTCTCGAGAATCATTGGCAGAGCACCCACCACTTTGTACCATTCTGGACACACGATCACTTTTCAGAAACACCTAGAATGTGAAGTAATTTAAACAACAGTTACTGCCATGAATCCTTTTAGACGTTACTAAAAATAATACTTCTGGAAATACAATGCTTCAAATTAAATTCTCAAATAGATCAATTAGTATTTTGTTGTGAACTATCAATAGCAGATCAAGAAGTAGAAAAAATGACACTCTTGTCCAATTCTGGGCACCAGACTTTAGGAAGGACGTGAAGGTTTTAGAGAGGGTACAGAAGATATTCACGAGAATAGTTGCAGGGATGAGGGATTATAGTTACGTGAATAGATTGGAGAAGCTGGGGTTGTTCTCCTCAGAGCAGAAAAGGCCAAGAGGAGATTTGACAGAGGTGTTTAAAATTATGAAGGGTAAATAAATTGTTTCCAATGGCTGAAGGGTCAATAACCAGAGGGCACAGATTTAAGGTGATTGGCAAAAGAACCAGAGGCAACATGAGGAAAAACCTTTTTAAGCAACCGGTGGCTAGGATTTGCAATGCACTGCCTGATAGGGTGGTGGATACAGATTCAATAGCAGCCTTCAAAAAGGGAATTGGATAAATACTTGAAGGAGAAAAAATTGCAGGGATATGGGGAATGAGCGGGGGAGTGGGACTAACTGGATTCCTCTGCAAAAGAGCCGGCGCAGACCCGATGGGCTGAATGGCCTCCTTCTGTGCTGTACTATTCTATGATTCTATGACACTACATGAAAAAGACAGAGGATTTATGAAAAAGAAAGATTAAATAAAATTAAATACTCAGTGATAATTTCTATTGATCAACTATGGATTATAATTAGAGAAATTTCCAATGATTATTCTGTAATACTTGGCAACAGACCCTTTAGTGCCTTTGTGAGTTAGCATAGTGGGGTTTTCATTTATAGGACCTGGGTTTGAATCCCCTTCAAATAGAAGGAATGAAAGCCCTCTCTATCACTCTGATAGATACAAGGGCTGTATGTTAAATGAATTTGGGCAGTCTCAACCCAGCTTCTAATGGACATGGATGGCACAATTAGCCACCGATTGGCAATCCAATAGAAAAGTAAAGAGATGGCTGGTGCACAAAATGAAAATGGCACTCTCGTGCAGTAGGACACGTTCTTCTGAGGTTGGGGTAGAGCAGTGGGGCCTTTATTCAGCACCTGGGCTGTACTATTTCTAATCGGAGAATTCTTGCTTGACTAAGGCATTAGGTAGAAAAGTGTTTTAAATCCTCAACAATCTGCCTCACTCCCAACTATTCAATGTCCTCTTCCTTATGTAATTTGTTCCAAGAAACTTTTTGCAGTGGAGATCAATTTCAGAATGCACACAGTTTGTTCACTCACAGACTCCATGCTTTGTCCCTCAATCCTAACTCAGAAATTGACAGCTAGTTAGAAATAAAAACTGGGGACACCAGCAGAAATACACAATCCACTTGAATTGACCAGGGACTGAATACGCCAACCACACAGTTCTGAAAATTAATCAAGTGAATGTCCATAAGCCATATACATGTGAATTTCATCATACAAAACACACTTGAAATTGATCACTGCAATAATGTAAATCACTTCTGAACAATAAAACTGTTGTTCCAATTGTCATATTTAAGAGATTCACTATATATTCTAACCACTTACCTCAATCTAACTGACATTAAACAGACAAAGAAAATATTACTGTTCATATATTTAGTTTGATTTCTAAATCACTATTCCCAAATAAACAGAAAAGTACAGTAATTAAACACCAGCTGTTGCAATTACTGGCTTTAATTGAACCATGGCACATTCTGCTGAATTTATATGCAATGATGGTTGTTAGCTGGGATGTTTTATGTAGAGGTGTAACGAAGCTGGAATGTTCAACTTCATGTCCTGAAGAACATTGAGTGAGAACAGGATCATGAGAAATGGCCATTTGGGAAGCTATTAAAAGACTGTCGGTACAGATGAAAACACGTCCCAGAATGAGTCAATACCTTCAGAATGGGAGAAAATCAAAAGGCATGGATGTGGATTCAAGTGGTTCCTGCATTCCTTAAATTAAATGTAATAATACTGGTAAATCTCATATTACAGTGAGTCATTTATTTATTTGTGTTGTCCTTCTCAGCTCCAACAATGGCAGCCATCCCTCCCTCTCCCAGCTGGTCCACGGATGCCTTCTCTACAACATTCTCTCCTCTCTTCCAGGGACAAAGTCAAGCATTAGCACTGCATGCAAATCTGTACGTGTTTTCCCTGGGGTGGTAAATATGCTGCCCTAAGCTATCTGGCCAGATATTCCTGTTACTCCGCGATGACCCTCTCACCATTAGTTCGGGATGCAGCTTGCAGCAGGTTTGCTGCAGAAAAGACTAAGTGCTGCAAATTGCAAATAGAAATTGCTGGTCTCAAAGTAAATTTGGGATTCTCACCTGCAGCACAGAGACCAATCCTGGAGGGAAGCAGCACCATTATGTAGGATCTGCAACTGAGACTGGCAATGAGAAGGTCATCAAGGAGGGAGAGGGTTTTAGTGTACTGGAAGTGGAGGGGGATGCCAGAGAGACAAAAGTGCCTCTCATTGATCATCTGAATGTGGGGGGGAAGGAGAGGGGAGAGGATGGAAGAACAAACTTACATTTATATAGCATCTTTCATGACCTTAGGATTCTTCACAGCCAATGAAATACCTTGAAGTGTAGTCACTGCTGTGATATAGGGAAATGTGGCAGCTTATTTGAGAATTGCAGGGAACAGCACCAACTGCTGTACATGCCCTTCTTTGACCTCACAAAAGCCTTTGACACTGTCAACCATGAGGGATTATGGAGTGTCCTCCTCAAATTCGGCTGCCCTCAAAAGTTTGTCACCATCCTCCGCCTGCTTCACGACGACATGCAAGCCGTGATCCTGACCAACGGATCCACCACAGACCCAATTCACGTACAGACCGGGGTCAAGCAAGACTGTGTCATCGCATCAATGCTCTTCTCGATCTTCCTGGCTGCAATGCTCCATCTCACGCTCAGTAAGCTCCCCGCTGGAGTGGAGCTAATCTACAGAACAAACTGGAAACTGTTCAACCTCCATCGCCTCCAGTCCAGATCCAAGGTCGTCCCATCCTCTGTCGTCGAATTACAGTATGCAGACGACGCTTGCGTCTGCGCACACTCTGAGGTCGAACCCCAAACCATCGTCAACACCTTCACTGAAGCATACGAGAGCATGGGCCTTACACTAAACATCCGCAAGACAAAGGTCCTCTACCAACCTGCCCCCGCCACACAGTACTGCTCCCCGATTATCAAAATCCATGACGAGGCCTTGGACAACGTGGACCACTTTCCATACCTCGGGAGCCTAATGTCAACAAGGGCAGACGTCGATGACGAAGTCCAACACCACCTTCAGAGTGCCAGTGCAGCCTTCGGTCGCCTGAGGAAGAGAGTGTTTGAAAACCAGGACCTCAAACCCGCACCAAGCTCATGGTTTAGAGAGCAGTAGTGATACCCGCCCTCCTGTATGCTTCAGAGACATGGACCATGTACAGCAGGCACCTCAAAGCACTGGAGAGGTATCATCAACGCTGCCTCCGCAAGATCCTGCAAATCCATTGGCAGGATAGGCGCACCAACGTCAGTCTTCTCGCTCAGGCCAACATCCCCAGCATCGAAGCTTTGACCTTGCTCGATCAGCTCTGATGGACGGGCCACATCGTCCGCATGCCCGATACAAGACTCCCAAAACAAGCGTTCTACTCCGAGATTCGACACGGCAAGAGAGCCCCAGATGGGCAGAGGAAACGCTTCAAGGACACCCTCAAAGCCTCCTTGAAAAAGTGCAACATACCCATCGACACCTGGGAATCCCTGGCCCAAGACCGCACAAAGTGGAGGAGAAGCATCCGGGAAGGTGCCGAACACCTCGAGTCTCTTCGCCGGGAGCAAGCGGAAGACAAGCGCAAACAGTGGAAGGAGCGCACGTCAACCCAAGCACCCCACCCACCCGCCCCTTCAACCACCGTCTGCCCCACCTGTGACAGAGACTGTAGGTCCCGCATTGGACTCATCAGTCACCTGAGAACTCATTTTTAATGTGGAAGCAAGTCATCCTCGGTTCCGAGGGACTGCCTAAGAAGAAGAAGATAGGGAAATGTGGCAGCTTATTTGTTCACATACAAATAGGTCCCGCATACAGCAATGAGATAAATGACCAGATAATCTGTTTTAGTTTAAGTGGCTGCCATGGTTCCCTTTCCTCCTTCAGCTAACCTCTGACAAACCTACTCTATGGTGCCCCACTCCCATTGTTCTCCACAGCCACAGCCCCTGCTCCATACGGCTTCTGCAGCTCCAGTTCCTTTATGTTTTTAAAAGCTCCAGGTCCTGCTCCCTAGCTCTCGGCCTGATTGCTGTCACTCGCCAGCTCTAGATCCTGTCCCTCAACTACAGGTCTTTCCCAACCTTCACCCAAGTCTTGACTTCACTGCTGCCAATTCCCAGCACAGGACTTCATCACTGCCAGCTCCCAATGCTGCACTTCACTGCCACTGTTGGAGTGAGCAGACTGGGTGAGGCTGGGAGCTGGAGGCAAAGTGAGGACCCTAATATGAATATAGATTGGAAGTCCATTACAGGTATCATTGCAAAATATTTTCATAAGATCTATTTTATAACATACTGAGGCTTTGAGAAGTCGGTCGCATTAAAATCAAGTACTGTTGCTGTAATTTTTCCAATGATGCCTGTACTGGAACCTTTCTCTATATTCAGGTGGGGAGGGGGCACTGCACTCATGTGCCACCTCCCAGCCTCACACATTGCGACCATTTCTTAGCACCAAAAAGGCTCGAACATCCCTGCTTGCTCTTTCCTGGAACCAGGCTGGCTTCAGCCTCTCTTCTTGCTTACTCCCAAACATTACCTCATGGCTCACTCTATCCCCAACAGTTTCCTCTCACCCCCGAGCAGACCAACGGCCCCTTTCACACCCTCCTGGCCCTTCTTAGGTAAGCCCTGCCTCCTCAATTGCTAATCCTGGCTCCGGCCTTCCTGCTCGTTCCCTCTTGACAGGGGTGGTAGCCAGATCTCTGGAGGCTGGAACTACAGATTTGTGGCCTGAGGTTGAAATTTATAAGCAAACACAAAAAATCAAACATGGTGGCCCACAGTGCCAGGTAAAGACAAGATCATTTCTACAAACATCATAGGGTTGAACTCCTTAGGTTCTAGAGCACTACAAGAGAAGAGGATGGTGAGAAACATAGGAGAAATATATAGAGAGGAAGTGTGTAAGAGGTACACAAAGAGTCTGGGAAACAGAACAAAAAAATTTAGTAAAGACTTACAGAAACAGGGAGAACAGGAGTAAGGATTACATTACATAGGATATATGGCACAGACACAGGCCAATCGGCCCAACCAGTCCGTGCCGGCGTTTATGCTCCGCTCGAGCCTCCTCCCATCTTTCCTCATCTAACTCTATCAGCATAACCCTCTATTCCCTTCTCCCTCATATGCTTGTCTAGCCTCCCCTTAAATGAATCTATACTTCAACCACTCCCTGTGATAGCGAGTGCCACATTCTCACCACTCTTTGGGTAAAGAAGTTTCTTCTGAATTCCCTACTGGATTTCTTGGTGACTATCTTATATTGATGGCCTCTAGTTATGCTCTTCCCCACAAGTGGAAACATTCTCTCTGTATCCACTCTATCAAAACCTTTCATAATTTTAAAGACCTCTATTAGGTCACCCCTCAGTCTTCTTTTTTCAAGAGAAAAAGAGACCCAGCCTGTTCATCCTTTCCTGATATGTATGCCCTCGCATTTCTGGTATCATCCTTGTAAATCTTCTCTGCACCCTCTCCAGTGCCTCTATATCCTTTTTATAATATGGCGACCAGAACTGTACAAAGTACTCTTAAGTATGGTCTAACCAAGGTTCGATACAGGTTTAGCATAATTTCCCTACTTTGCAAAGAGGCTTCAAGGCGATTTAGACAAGTTGAGTGAGTGGGCAAATACATGGCAGATGCAGTATAACATGAATAAATGTGAAGTTATCCACTTCGGTAGGAAAAACAGAAAGGCAGAGTATTATTTAAATGGTGATAGATTGGGAAATGTTGATGTTCAAAGGGACCTGGGTGTCTTTGTACACCAGTCACTGAAAGCAAATATGCAGGTGCAGCAAGCAGTTAGGAAGGCAAATGGTATGTTGGCCTTCATTGCAAGAGGATTTGAGTACAGGAGCAAGGATGTCTTACTACAGTTGTACAGGGCCTCGGTGAGACCACATCTGTGCGCAGTTTTGGTCTCCTTACCTAAGAAAGGATATACTTGCCATAGAGGGAGTGCAGCGAAGGTTCATTAGACTGATTCCTGGGATGGCAGGACTGTCGTATGAGGAGAGATTGGGTCGACTAGGCCTGTATTCACTAGAGTTTAGAAGAATGAGAGGGGATCTCATTGAAACGTATAAAATTCTGACAGGGCTCGAAAGACTGGATGCAGGGAGGATGTTTCTCCTGGCTGGGGGGTCTAGAATGAGGGATCACATTCTCAGGATACGGGGTAGGACATTTAGGACTGAGATGAGGAGAAATTTCTTCACTCAGAGGGTGGTGATCCTGTGGAATTCTCTACCACAGAAGGCTGTGGAGGCCAAGTCACTGAATATATTTAAGAAGGAGATTGATAGATTTCTAGACGCAAAAGGCGTCAAGGGGTATGGGGAGAGAGCGGGAATATGGTATTGAGATAGAGGATCAGCCATGATCATATTGAATGGCGGAGCAGGCTCGAAGGGCCAAATGGCCTACTCCTGCTCCTATTTTTCTATGTTTCTATGTTTCAATTCTATCCATCTGGAAATAAATCCTAATGCTTGGTTTGCTTTTTTTATGGCCTTGCTAACCTGTGTCGTAACTTTTAGTGATTTGTATATTTGTACTCCGAGATCCCTTTGTTCCTCTACCCGACCTAGACTCGCACCCTCCAAGTGATAAGTGACCTCCCTTTTCTTCCTACCAAAATGTAATATCTCACATTTATCTGTGTTGAACTTCATTTGCCAATTATATGCCCATTCTGCAAGTTTATTAATGTCCTCCTGTAATTTGTTGCAGTCCTCCTCAGTATTGACAATCCCCCCCAATTTGGTGTCATCTGCAAATTTAGAAATTGTGTTTTTGATTCCAAAGTCTAAATCGTTAATGTAAATTGTGAACAGCAGTGGTCCCAGCACTGATCCTTGTGGAACACCAGTACCCACCTTCTGCCACTGTGAATAGCTACCCTTTACTCCTACTCTGCTTTCTGTCCTGAAGCCAGCCAGCAATCCATTCCCCTGACTCCGCATTCTCTGACCTTGTTCATCAGTCTATTATGGGGCAGCTTATCGAAGGCCTTTTGAAAATCCAGATAAATTACATCTACTGCATTACCATTATCTACTCTCTCTGTTACCTCTTCAAAAAATTATTCTGTTATATCACATGAGAGAGTTAATTTGAACTCACTTTAAATTAAAATATAACGAATTCTCATTTTCTGTATGAAACCGAAGGGAAGCCAGGTGGGAGATAAGGCCTGGTTGAGCGTTGTGATACTTAGCAACAATCAAGGTCAATACACAATGAAAGACTGTAAAACCCAGACACTGGGGGCCTCTAACAGATTACATATACACGTCATTAATGCTTTTAGTTTGCAACATAATTATTTGGTATAACGAATTAATGGTTTAGTTTGCAACATAATTATTTAGTTTGAATTAAAATATAACGAATTAATGATTTAGCTTGAACTGACATAAATTGTTTAGAATATAACGAATTAATTGTAAGCTGTTTAAGTTTGAAATGGACATACTTGTAATCATGTGATATTTTGTAACTATGTGATTGGACAACTCTTCAGTAAAAGGTTGTCATTGACAACGAGAGGTCGAGAAGTGAAGCCATCAGACCAAGCAAGGTTCTGTGCCACTTCTCCCAGGGATCTCTGAATATTAAATAAACTGTTTTTTGCTTTTTACCTATAAACAGACTGGAGTGAAATAATTTCTCCCTAACACACAATTACTGAGTTATGAGCAGTTACTTAAGAACAAGAGTCAGACAATAGAGATATAGAGACGTCAATGAGAGGAAGCATGTAAGAGGCATTCAGAGAGAAAAAGAAGGAATGATAACAAGAGTTGAAGACATAATGAGAAATTTCTGGTAATAAAGAGACCAATAGTAGGCATGTGCCACAATATAGTGAAACTGCACATTTTAAGTAACTGCTCATAACTCAGTAATTGTGATAAAACAGAATAGTTAATGGCATCTTATAAAGGGCATTCAACTTTCGATGAAGGAAGTTATATTTCCAGGAAAAATGTCCAAATAATATCAATTTATCGTTTTCTAACATAGGTGAGCAATGATTGAGCCGAAACAAAAAAATACTCTTACATTCTAAATATTGCAAGCAAAATAATCTTACCTCAAAATAACTTTGCACAGCATTGATAAAAGCCTCATCAGCCACAATCTGTGTCTCTCCATTCAGGAAAGCCTGGAAGCGATCTTTGACTGTCTGGAGTTGCTGCTTATTTATCTAGAAAAGACAAACAGAAAGAATAATTAACTATATAAATATTGAAACCTCTAAAAGCCATTCAGTTTAAAGAGGCAGGAAACTGCTGTCAGTCTACACACATTGTGCATCAACACTGCTAAATAAAAAGTTTTGTATTAAACCTATTTTTGGTGGCATTCTCCCTAAACAAATCATCCTGGTAGTCCACTGGGCCTTATTCCATTTAAACCTGAAATGCTTCAGGCCTTTTGAATCACCATTAGCTCTTCTCCATGGGCTGATATATTTTGTCAATAGCTGAAATCTTGACAGCGTATTTATTCGTCCGGGGTTTCTCCAATTTAAAGCAGTATGAGGAATCAAATTGCGCTTTGAGAAGTACGGAGAGCCCCCAACACTCTCCAACCGATCACCACCACCATAAAAACAATGAACAAACCTTCTCACTGGACCACCCTATTCTTCTCTTCTGGAGGAATCAGGTGTGTGATTCCTTTTATGCAATTAACCATTTAAAGTCATCAGTAACATCTATGTTAAAGGTACAATATAAATGCAAGTTGTTGTTGTTTCTGATCTCATCCTTACCTAAAGCATTATATCAGAGCTCAAATCCCAGTCTTGCCTTGTGTTTGCAGTCGCGCTTCCCCTGAGGTGGGGTGTTTACTAGTCTCAGCTAAATAATTGGAAATAAACACTGATTTTTTTTTTTAAACTGGAGTGTTAATATCCCCATGGTTCATCACTGTAAATATGGTGTAATGTTTTCAGTTTTTCTTCAGGGTTGTTATTGCAGTGCTGTATTGCTCAATCATTCCTATAGCAATTGGACTTGTTTTAATGGTGATATCATATATAGAAACCTTATTTTTCCCCGTCTCAATTTCCTCATGCCATGCGCCTTCGTACTGAGAAAACTGGTTGCAAACTTGATGCCGCCAATTCTATTCCACAGACCGTTTGCTGACAGTCTGCAAGAGCAGCCTGAGAATACAGGCCCTCCCATTTCCCTCTCACTTTGTGTAGGAAGCGTCTGTCTTCCACTCAGTCTCTCCCCGATATCACAGTCGAGGAATCACAGGTATGGTATCCTTGTTGTATTTAGTTATTTATAATGCTACTGGTTACTCCAGACTGCCGCATTTTCTTGTGGAGGTCATGGATAAACAAGTTATCACATTAATATCAAAGCATTATGGATACTATAGGATGCTATAACTACTGAGGAGCACATTATTTCAAAATAGTGACAAAAATATCTTCCAACGCTGAAAATGAACCTCATGAAGTTGACAAATTATGTCAGAATCTACTTTTCTTGTCTTCACCCTCCATTTTTAAAAAAAGCAGATTGATCCAGATTTGACCCATGTGACCTATTGTGATGACATCATCCAGCTATGCCTCATGATGGAAAGTGTTTAACAATGAAAAATAAAATAGATTTTATTGACGGCAGGGATTTTCTAACTATAATAATTTCAAACATTGTGCTTCAAAGTCTTTTCTCAACATGTACATTTGAAAGTTTTAAATATCTCGATTAGATCACTGCTCAATCTTCGAAAGGAATGCAGCCAAGTTTATGCAACCTGTCCTCACAGTTTAACCCCTTATGCCCTGGTTACATTCTGGTGAATCTGTGCTGTACAGCTTCCAAGACCAATATATTTATCCTGGGGTTCAGTGCCCAAAATAGAACTCCAGATATGGTCTGTCCAAGGCTCTGTACAACTGAAGCATGATTTCCTCACTTTTGAATTCCAAACCCCTTGAGATAAAAGCCAACATTCCATTAGCGTTTTCGATTACTTATTGTACCTGTGCACAGGCTTTTAGTGATTTGTGTACATGACACCTAAATCCCTTTGCTCCTCCACAGCTCCTAGTCTCTCACCATTAAAAAAATATTCCGCTGTGTCTTCCTCACATTCAAAGTGGATGACCTCACACTTCCCTTAATTGAACTCCAGCTAACATAGTTTTGCCATTCACTTAGTCTGCCTATGACCCTTTGTAACTTCCTCCTCCCATCCAAGCAACTTACTATGCCTCCTAACGTAGTGTCATCTGCAAACTTGGATATAGAACTCTCTATTCCTTCATCCAAGTATTAGTGAAAAGCTGAGCCTCCAGTACAGATACCTGGACAACACCACTTGTCACATCCCGCCAATCAGAGAACAAACCCTTTATCTCTACTCTATGTCTCCTATCTCCCAACCAATTACCAACTAATGTCACACCTCCAATTCCGTGGACTCTCATTTCTGCTAATACAGTTCCCACTTATGCCGTCCACATTTATTGCGGGCAGCCGGCTATCTCGGACGAATGGTGCTAACCATTTTCCATTTCCACTGAAGTCAATTACAAAGGTATTGATGCTTATAATATTAAATGCGCCGGCTATTTTGGGAATTTCGATCAGGATTTTGCACCCCATTAAAGTGCTATTACCTTAATTACGTAATCCTCTACTTACGGTTTTAAAAGCGCCACTGAATTCAGGCAAATTGAAGCGTTTATTAAATGTCTTTCAGTTTGTACTCTTAACTATTCACCTGGAGAGTTGAGTGCATCAATACTGCAATGCCACTGTTTGTATCATCAGGAGCCTGGTGAAATAGCGGCTGAGTGACCGGATTACATGTATTTACTGGCCATAGCTCAGGTTGCAAGATTTCATTGTTTTTAAAAGTACTGTGTCCCTCTGCTCTTTAGGCTGTTGATGACTCCTACATGAACAAGGTAGACCTGGGAAGCAAACTGGTTACCGACACTGTTTTTATTCGATACTTTGTGATTTTACTGTCCACTGCTTAGAGCGTGCAAATCGCGTTAACACTAATACGCCCGTTATAAGTGATGGGGACTGTCATCTCCTTTACAAAACCTTATCAAATGCTTTCTGGAAGTCCATATAGAAAACATCCATCAACACTCCCCTATCCACCATGCTAGTGACCTCCTGAAAAAACTCAACTAGATTAGTCAGACATGATCTACCCTTCACAAATCCATGCTGACTCTCTTTGATCAGCTGATACTTGTCCAAGTGCTCAGTCACTTTGTCTCTGATGATAGATTCCAGGAACATCCTCATAACTAACGTTAAACTGACAGGCCTGTAGTTACCTAGTTTCTCTCTCCCTTCCTTCTTAAATAATGGAGTGGCATTTGCATTTTATCAATCCAAAAGGCACAATTCCTGAATCTAGAGAGCTTTGGAAAATTATGACTAATGCATCTGCAATTTCCTCACCTATTTCTTTTCATACTCAATTGTGGAAACCATCAGGGCCTGAAGATTTGTCTATCTTAAGTCCCATTATTTTTTCCATTACCAATTTTTAAACTTGTATTAAATCCACTATGCTCCTCTCTTAACTTTAGGTTCCCTTTTACCTCTGGTATTTTGTCCTCTTACTTCACATGCGCACATCATGCGAATGAGTAGAGATCACATACACAAAATTGGTGTCTATTTCTCACTTTTTATTTACTAATTAGAAACACAATTTGCCACATCTGGATTTCCAATTAGCCACATGTGGTTAGTGGCTAATGTATTGGACAACACTGGTATAGCCTATGCAAGGTTGCCAAGTGTGAAGGCATCTTGATAAGTTGTCTTTTTTGGTATGCTTTTTCTTTTCATCAAAGAAGGGATGTTAATTCTGGGGATGGATCATTTTTCCATTTTTGCCTCAGAGTGTCAGCACGAGCCAATCCCAGGTCTGGTATACCATCAGTTAGATGCAGTCTACTCTATTGTAATAATTTGTTTTATCCCGTTAGTTTTGCGCCGCACACCTGCACTTATTGGGAACTGGGTTGAGTGTTCCCAAATTGATATCATACAGGACCCATTCATTTGGCAGGGAAAGAAGAGTCTTATCCCAGCAGCAGCATCAGATGGATTCAAACACAGGCCCCAAGGATGAAAAGACATAGTTGTAACCTGTTATGCCATTGAATCCCCAAAACAAGAATAGATTTTTTTCATTACTCTGCACCAAACCAAGAGAAAAAATAATAGAGTTTTAAGCTGCAAGGTGAAAGTAGCTCAACATATGACTAGATACCTATCTTATTGGAACTCTAAGCTAAGATACCAGAATACTGGCACCTACCGGAGCCGATTACTACTTGTACTATAAATGTTGCTTTTATGACAGTCCACAGTGCATTACTGCAGCTGAGAACTGCGCTTCAGTTATCAAGTGGCAAATAATGCAAGAGAAAAATGTAATAATACTGTGCAAACAATCTTTTAACCTTCTCTTCCTCCCAGAATAAAAAGCTGTATGAAAGCTGATGCGAAGTCTGAATAAACAGAGCAAGGCATGCTGCAGTTTAACTTTGATACACACTACAGGAATGATGTAAAAAGTATCTCAGTACACTGCGAATCATGATATATTTTAGAATTGCATGAACTCTGCCTTCTTCCAGGAACGTTTTTTTTGTATAGTAAAAGAACTATATTACAATTTTACAAGCCATTTACCTGCACATTTACCATAATTATCATTGTTTACTATCGTCATACCAGGGGAATAAAAAAGGACACGGCGGGGGGGAGGAATTGCACTGGTTGCTATGTGTAGCGACACGGTAAACACCTTCATTTTGAATGCACTTAGCAACCATGATGACTATCATACATTTTAAACATCATAATTGTGGTGGATATCATAAAACCCAGCTGCTGATCACGTGTCACCTCTGACCCTGACCCCCTTCCGACCCCAGCCATGCAAGTCATACAAATCTTCATGGTGGTGCAGCGTTTGCACAACATTTTATGCTGCACCATCTAATCTGGATGCTCCCAATTAACACAGAATTATTTCTATAACTAAATACTCAAGCACCAGACATCTAGCTGCATACATTATAAAACACACTGAGCAAGGTAATGTTGAGATCTCTGGCTGTTTTATGAAAACAAATATTTATTTCCAATACATTACCAAATGTTACCATTAAACAATTAATTCATTAGATTCTGAGCTCACATGCATGATTGTAACCATTAATGGACAATTGTCACAGGTCTAACAAAGAATACCGTTAGCATAGAAACTAGACAATTCTCCTATGCTGTAACGGTGTTCTAGACCAGTTTGCAGATTACTGAGGTTCTATCACATGCATCAATAAGTACCCTTGAATGTACAAATTATGTGAACATTTTTCGCTTTCTGCAAAATATAAATTTAAGCTTAGTCATAGTTTAGTTTAAAATGCCACCTTAAGAGATCCGACTTTTGTTAATACACATGGATAATTTATAAATTCCTTCCAAGTTCCTTTACAACAGCTCTTTTGTAATACCATCAAATAGTTCCTAGAGCCCTTTAAAAAACTGATTAGCTCAATCAAAAGACATGATAATCACATTAGCAACTAAATCCAGTATGGCTTTTTTTCAGGTCTAAAATGAAGAACTTTTGTCAAACCAGCTGTTAACCTTCTCTTTCCACAAAATAAAAGAGCATATGGAAGTGAGCAGGCACTCAGAATAGCCAAAAAATGATCAATTTTACTGAGGGTATCACATTGTATTTTTCTGTGGGTACCACAGTAACTGTTCAAAGCAGGTAGTTGATATTTTAAAATTGGAATTTTTTCCATATACACAAGCAAAAAAGGCCACATTAAATTGCCTTAAGCATTTTCCCACTGATTTGACATGATTCTTCTGACCTACTATTATCATAGTGGGGGAATAAAGATACTTCTCAAAAGCCATGGGCTTTAGGACACAAGCTGGGGGATTCGATAAGACGTCATCAACACATCAAGGAGTTGAAGTGATGTCATAAACATGACCTCTCTATCCTGAAATGTGTTATGTTTTTGAAACACATTGCAGCTTATATTACTCTTTACATAACATATACAGAAAAAGCTCATGGGCAATACCTTAATTCCATTTTAGTATGTTTATCTTCCTTTAATAAGAAATATCATGACACACCAGGCCCCATTGATCAAATCATACATACTGAACACCAGGGTAAATCCAATAATGCTGTGCTCCCAGCAAGGAGTTGCAAAGAGACTGGCACCACAAGTACTTTAGAAGGTAGGGTAAAGGAGGAGCCTTCACATGGTGAATCGCCAGCCACACATGTGCAAGAGCTCGAGCAGGGGAGAGAACTCCACAGGTGCCTGTTCGCCAGAGGGCCAGATCATATGCTAGCTCTGCTGCAGAGGACTCAGATGCTGACTTTGAGGGCTCAGTCTACTCAAAAAGGCTGATGGGCATACAAAAGTAAATACTAGGTGCACGGAGGAGTATAGCTCCAACTTGTGTGGGGGCTTTGCATAGAGTATGGAAACCATTCTGTCCAACATGGAGCAAGTGGTTCTCTCTATGAACATGGCAGTGGCACCCACCATGATGGAGCCTGCGCAGACAGTTCTGCCAGCTTCCTTGACCACTCACACTGCTGCCATGGAAGCTCAGATGGCTGCTATGTTGGCTTTGTGGGCCAGTGTTGGTAGGGTCTTCCAGAGCCTCATGTCTCTCCTGTAGTCTGTTCTTGCACAGAGCCATAGGAGTGCGGAGTCGCAGCTCTAGGAGAGTAACCTTAGCTCCATGGGAGGGACACCTGTTGTCCTCTCTCAGGATGACAGCATGTCTGCTCCCCACCACTCACTCTGCCAGTGCCCATATTAGTGCCACACAGCCAGCTAGGCCAGACTGCCTCCATCCATGCAGAGATGCTGCAGTCTACAGCCAAGCCATCAAGGCCAAAGCTGATCAGGGACGCCCACTACGGGCATCTGAAGTGTCCTCAATGGAAGCTCAGCAGCTTTCCACCTCCCAAGCTGTAGCCACTGGGGAAACACTTTGTAGCAGCAGTAGGATAGGTAAACGAGCACACAAGACAGCACCAAGAGGTTGTACAAGGCTGATTCTTAATTATTTGACACAGATGGAATGGAGTTGTTAAATATTTGACACAGATGGAATGGAGTTGTTAAATTAAAAAAATTCTGGAATTTGTGTTGGTGTTAATATTTGTAGTAAAGTGAGGGAAAGACCCAAAACGCTGGAACTGAAAGACAATTGGTAGTAAGGATTGTGGGACTGATGGTGTACTGGGGAAGGGAGGGATGATTCAGGTGAAGTGCTCTTGGATGAGTTGCTGTCTAAGAGCTTTGGCAGCGAGGTTAATGTTGCTCATGCTCTTCCTCCTCTTCATGCTGCTCTTTTCCCTCTGCCTCATGCCTCTTCATTTCTGTCTGCAGAGCAGGTCAGTGTCCCATCCTGACCTCAATTCCATTCTTCAGTGCCTGGTTTACGGGAACACTGTTTTTGAGACAGGCGGCGCATTCAATGATGAATTCAATCTTCTCAAGTCCGGTTCTCATTGTTACATCTGTGTTGCAGATAAAGTCGAATTAACTTATTTCCAGCAGCTTCCCCGGACAGCACATATCTAACCTCTTGATGTCTTGCTTAAGCAGCATCCATGTTTTAGACCCACACAAACGTATTGGAAGGACACAGGTCTGATAGATCTGTGCTTTTGTTGGTTTTTCACCTTCTTTTGACGCCAAACCCTGTGCGGGTCCTTCATTGCTGAAGCTGCTAAGCCATTTCTCCTCAGTATGTCTGGCTCTGTACGCCCATTTAAAGACAGTTTGCTACACCAGATCTGGAGTAAGGCAGTGATACACCTGCGACACAACGTCAGAATGAGTCTGAATGACATCATCAGTCCCTGACGTTTGCGTGTCAATGAAGCCCTCGACTGCCTGGGGCGAGGATCCGCACACGCTGTCAAAAATCTGCCTGTTAAAATGGTGCAGGGGACAGGTGCGGCGTGGACAAGATGAATACCACACGGCGACAAGTTAAAGCCCCACACCACGCCCCCCATTCTCACCAGGTGCGGTGGGGAGGGGTTTGTGGTTAAAATCAACCTTTACATGACAAAATAGGAGTTGGATACATTTTTAAGAAACTAGCAATCTCCTGTGGCACTGCACGAGTTAAGGCTAAGAGCACTTTTCATGCCAAACGGGGTTAGAGGGTGGGGGAAAGGAGAGACGGGGTAGATCTTGATTTTGTGCAATAGTATAAAATGGGCGACAGTTTTACATCTCTCCCGATTTTTTTTCCATTGAAGCTGGACAATGAGAGGTTAATGTTGCCTCAGTGGATGGGGGTTTCCAGCAGATGTTTTATCATTCATGGGAGGCAGAATTTGTTTAAAAGTAAATCTTTTTTGGCAGTCTTCTTACCAGTTTTGATATTATCGATGAGTTCAGAGCACCGCCTTCTGGCAGACTGCATTCAGCCGCAATCAATTGCAAGTGCTTTCCAGCTCATTAGAATCACAGAATGGTTACAGCACGGAAGGAGGCCATTCGGTCTGTCGAGCCCGTGCCGGCTCTCTGCAAGAGCACTTCAGCTAGTCCCACTCCCCTGACTAACTGATATTTTAATTATTTTTCTGGATGACGTGACTTGCTGATTTTTTTTTTAAGATGCTTTGTCTATTTTTAAAAGAACTTAAAAAAAATGCTCCCAACTTTGTGTGGTTCCAAAGTTGGTCATCCTTATTTTTGCTTCGGATGGCCCGGTCACATAAATTTATGTCAAGTAATATATTATATTCAAAGGCTGCAATACCACTAGAATGTTGAGACCACTCACTGTTCTTAACATATAACAGATATAAAATAATGAAGTTGGCTTTTAAAAGTTGCAAATATAATTCTTCTATTACAACTTTATTTATACACTAGCTGAGCTCCCATATCATGCATGGTCTGGGGTCTGGAGATGGTTGTTATGTTTAACTTGGTGTCATTCTGAGGTGGGAATGGCTTACAGCAGGGGCATAATGTAGCATGAAGCTGAAGGTAGGGCAGTTTAGGATAATAGCAGAGAGGCGGGCTGAGAAGCAAAGGGGTGTGGAGCACATAAGTGGGTGAGGGAGCTGGTGAATAGAGAATAGCAAGGGAGACAGTGAGTGGAGGACAACAGCGACTCCCGGGAGTGGACCATAGCAGTGGAAGCAGGCAATTGGGCATAGCAAAGAATCCAGACAGTGAGCGCAGCAGGGGGGGCAAGAAAGGGAGTATGCCACAAATTAAAACCACTGGACTGCGAGAGAAGGAGGTGTTTACCTGTTTAATAGTGCCAGCATCGCAGTACACTATGACATCAGTTGTAGTGATCATTTTAGTTTCCCCCTCGATCTAACTTCCAACCAAAAACTGCATGTTGGACTAAAGATTTTTTTAATCTGTCCAATCATAAAATCAGGATATGCTTAAAGTACATACTCCGAATGCACAGATGGGGTTGAAAAACTAACTGGTGTAAGAAAAGTACTTCTTGCAGGCTTTTCTATGGAACAGGCCTTTTAGATTCAAAGTTGTTATTGTCACCAGTTTGTGAACTGTCCTTAATAAACCTACGTAGGAAGACATACTGGCCTAGAAATTCGCCTCGGGCACTGACGCAAGACGGGCGGTATCGGCTCGGCCGCCCATTATACGCAGCGTCTGATATTCAGTTCCAATGCAGTCAATGCAACTGATTATCAGGGGCTGCGTATAACGGGCGGCCGATCCGACACCACCCGCCCTGCGCCACTGCCCGAGACGGATTTCTGGGCCAATGTTTCCTGTGGTTATCTTATGTTTATGGGATCATAGCATGGGAACTGTTAGTTGATTGGTTCTGCCTATTTTGAAATGTGAGGGAGTTGTTAGGTGGGAAACATTGAAATTGATTGACATGCAGGCACAAAAGCAGCTCACAGTCCCATGAGTGAATAATGTATATAAGGTGGACGTAAAGCATAGAATGTTAGAACGTTTCTCAGAGCAGAACTGGACATGCTCAGGTGACTATAAGGCGACTCAAGTTTGATCACCTCGGAACCTTGTATTGTTTAGCAGGTTTTATTAACGCTTATCAACGTCTTATTTACTATATTATAAGTATAATCTTTGTATTTTGACATCTTTTGGAACAGTAATAAACATATATACTTCCCTCTAGTCTCGGAGTATCAAAGACCGATCTAGTACATAATTACTCCCAACTGGTTTGAGGTAATAAATATCCAGTCAAATCTAGGCTTTTGAGACTGGCCTATTCCTTCAGGTAAGCATTTTAATGAAAGTATTAAAAGATACAAACAATTCTTTAAGAAAATGTAATAGTTATTGTGAAACATATAATTCTTTCCATTTTCAATTATGTTTAAAACTTTGTGAACTGGGAAAAAACATTCCAGACAATTTCTTTTCCCAGAAATAATTTTGTGATTTCGTTGCTTCATCAACAATTTCTGTAGGAACCATCTATTACACCCCGAACATCGGGAAAGTTAACAACCCTGTAAAACTGGATGGCCTTATCTCACTGCTGCCTTGCTATGATGTCAAAGGTGATGAATTCTTCAGCTCTCCTGTAAAGTGAGTCAGTCTTCTGACTGTGGCTGCCTGAAATGATCCTGTACCATAAAGGCGAGTGAGGTCAGCACCTTCATAGTCACAGAGACAGAATTGCAGACAGATGACTGTAGCTTCAGGTCCTCCTGCTGTGGGTCGCAGAAATCCCCTACCTCCTCTTCGATAACGTGCACTCTTCTTACACATATCTCCTCACTAAGATCCTCATATGAAATGCGTTGCCTACATATTGTTTTGGACGAGGGTAATATCTGGTGGGGTCTATCCTGCTTAAATGCTGCCTGACTGTGCAGCTTCTACTCCTCCACCACCTCCATGTTTTTTTTATTCGTTCATGGGATGTGGGCGTCGCTGGCAAGGCCAGCATTTATTGCCCATCCCTAGTTGCCCTTGAGAAGGTCATACAATTGTATGCCTATAGGATATACTATACCTGCTCCTGAGAAGGATGGGCAATCAAAATCTCCCAGTGGTTTTATACTCTCAGAAGCAAGTTCAGTTGCGTCTAAGCAGATGCCAAAAAACAAAATAAAATAAAATGCTGCGTAAAGTCCCAGCTGCATCATTGAAACTCTCCACACTCTTCAGGTTCACAAACTCCTCACTATCACCTGTCTCAGCTGATCCTGCCAACACTTGCACCTTCTAATTCTCATTCTAACTTACCCGGAGTGTATTGTGAATGTAAAAGCAGGAAACCTGGTGCTGCACTGCTGCTAGCCTTCATTATAATGCATGTACATGAGCTCACTCAGGATTCAGCCAGTGGATCATGGGATGGGTCAATTTTGGGGCGTAAATGGCTTCTGCCCCATTTTACTGCGGAAAAAAGGAACTTGCCCCAATTATACATTGAAATTATGTCTAAAACGGCATGGAATTTGTATGATGCTTCCGTCATTTTAAAATATCATCGGGGAGATTTTAACTCCCTTTGCCCAGCAGAAACGGACAGTAGTAGAGTTAAAATGGAAGTTGTGGACTTCCCACCCCATTCCTGCTCCAATGTCATTTTTCCTGGGGCTTTGTGCCGGTCCTGTGATGTACATGGGATCCCAATGTAATTTTGATGGCCTACCGAGCTCTGCCCAAAAAGCTAAGTGTGAGAATTATTTTGTGGGGCCTGGAAACAGGAGTGCGACTCCGGGCTCCACAAGAATAACACGGGCCACTGATGCCCCGGGCTCCCCCACTGCCGCTTCCGCAATCTCCCCCCGCCCCCGCCAATAGACCTATTGTCCTGACGGTGAGCAGCAGCGGGATGCCCGTTCAGGGTGTGCAGCTCGCCGGCGACACGTCAATGAGACGTGGTCCTTGAAACATACCGGGCCTCCCGTCTGAGGGATAGGGCAACTGGCCCACCCACTCTGCCAGCCGGCCGACTGATAGTTAAAATCCACTGTCACATCCTCTCACTTATTGTGTGCAATGCCACGGATGATCTGGCAGTGCATTATAAAAATAATGGAGAGACGGGCATGAATTCAAAGCTGTAATTTCATCTGTGGGTTTACAACATCTACTGTGTCCTTCAATGACATTGTTGCTTTGTAATCACTTCTGGCTATCCATTATTCCCCATTTAATATCCTTTTCAATCATCAAATACTTCACACAAGAACAAGTGACAGGTCTAAAGAATTACTTTTAACTCTTCCATTTAGGAATATAGAAAAACAGAAGCAAGCCAATAAAATGTCTTTTGACTGCTGAGTGTAAGGGCATTAAACATGTGACAGACATTTTAATTGTATAATGAATTCTGAGAAATTGATTGTAATTTTCAAATTAGATTTGAAACACAATTTGGCTCTACTCACTCAGCATGTGTCAAGTCTTTTGGTCTTTCACATTTGCACACACACCACTTTCTTTTGCTTGCACAGTGCCATTAAGTAATGAAATTCTTCTAATAGCTAAACAACACAATATCATGGCATTGACGTAACCTTCCAGTAGTATAACTTAGGAAGACTAATGGTGGGTAGGAAAGAGAATGATATAGGAAGCCACTAATGACACAAGCTATTCATCATACATTTCAAGTCACATATGAAGAATTGAATTAACACACAGTACAAATTCTTTATAAATCAATTAGATATGGTAAAATAGGGCCATTACCTCTATCCCCAATGTGGTGCCATACCTGCCCTGTAATCCATTCTGTATTGCGTGCTATGAAAGGTGCTAAATTGGTAGGTACCATGACTGATACTTTGCTCAAGGCTGGTTGTTGGAGATCCCTTCCTGGACTTCTCGATCTCCATTTCTGGTGATAGGCTGTCCACCAGTGTTTGCTACAAGCCCACTGATCCCCATGGCTACTTCGATTACAATTCCTCCCACCCCACCTCCTGTAAGGACTCTATTCCATTTTCCCAGTTTCTTCGTCACATCAGTTCTGACGATTCCAAACCAGAGCTTCTGAAATGTCTTCCTTTTTCCTTAGCTGAAGATTCCCCTCCACCGTGATTGGCAGGGCCCTCGACGGTGTCTGTCCCATTTCCCATGCTTCTGCCCTGACCCCTTTTGCTCCCTCCCAGAACCGTGATAGGATCCCTCTTGTCCTCACCTTCCACCCAACCAGCCTCAGCATTCAACGGATCATTGTCCGCCATCTCCAGCACGATGCCACCACCAATCGCATCTTCCTCTCCTCTTCCCTTTCAGCACTCTGAAGGAACTGTTGCCTCCGTGACACCCTGGTCCACTCTTCCTTAAGCTCCAACACCCGCTCCCCTTCCTCTGACAACTTCCCATGCAAGTACAGGAGATGCAACACCTGCCCTTTCACTTCCTCCCTTCCCACTGTCCAGCACCCCTAACATTCCTTCCGGGTGAAACAGTGATTTACTTGTACATCTTCCAACTTAGCATACTATATTCGCTGCTCACGATGTGGTTTCCTCTACATTGGGGAGACCAAATACAGATGCGGTGATCTCTTTGCTGAACACCTCCGTTCAGTCCACAAGCTTGACCCTGATCTTTCAGTTGCTTGCCACTTTAATTTTCCATCCCACGCCCACTCTGACCTCTCTGTTCTTAGCCTCCTACGCTGTTCCAATAAAGTTCAATGCAAGCTCGAGGAACAGCACCTCATCTTTCTATTAGGCACTTTCAGCCTTCTGGCTTCAACATTGAGTTTAACAACTTTAGATCTTACCCACCGCTCCCATTTTCTCTCAGACAGCAGGTGCTGGTAATGGAGGATGGCTGCACTAGAGCCACTGGGAGTGAAGGAGGTGTGGGCTGGTGCTTGGGGTGGGAATCCCCTATAGGTACACAGCTGGTGGGGTGGTCCACACCCCTGGGTTCTACCCCTTTCTTCTGCCACATTCCCGGGCTATGGGAGCCGTCTCCTCTTTGCCAGATTTTCCATGCTTCCCTCTGCTATTCTGCTGTGAGAGACCAAAGTTCCTGTTTTCTCAGGAAATGGGATAAATGGCTGCATTTTGTTGAAATTGGTGGACTTCTAACAAAATCGTAGGAATGCACATAATTTAAACGCTATTCACGATAATGTTAAAAAAATGTCAGTCAATCATGATGCACCTGCAGCAACGACCCCTTAACCCTTCTCAATTAGGCAACAATCCACCTAACTGATCCAAATGTCAGAAAGTTTGTTAATCCAGCTGTGGAATACATAATTGTCGTAAAGAGACCATCTCAATGACTAGTGAGAACATTTTGTTTCATTGACCAGGTGCTGAAAGTTGTGTTTGTATATAATCTTTGTGGGTTGAAATTTAGTGTTCGGAGACCTGTATGATGGTATTCCTGTATTCGGCCACTAGCTGCGAATTGATGGAGTGGAATCCTTTCCTATTCACAAATGTTGCGGTGCCCCGATGGCAACATGTGTGCAGCCAATTATGCCCTGCACACAAGGGAAACCAGCCACAGCAATAAAAAAATGTATACACCTTCAGAGCTCCCACACACCAATCCCACCCATTTTGCTGAAAGGTCTGGGACTGGGCGGGGATTTGTCAATTTCAGGGGAAAATGGCATGCGAGTCTGGAACGTGACTTTTACATTTTAATTGGACCCACGCTGGCCTGGGGCCTGTCCTGAATGGAAAAAAAAATTGGCTGTTAAAATGGCGACCAGCATGAATGATTCAGGAACGATGTGGTTAGTACGTGGTTAACGCAATTTTAACCCACCACTCCCCCACCGCACGCACCATTCTCGGCAAGTAGGCAAGGTTGAAATCAGGGATTTTATTTTTTAATTTATTTTTATGTCCAAGCAGTTTTTCCTGATCTGATCTTCTTATAATACAATGACTTGATTCAGTGATTCAACCAGCTGGATGATTACCATTGATTTGAGTAATTATGGCTTCTATGCAAGGTAGAGTTAACTTGAACACGGAGATGTCTAATCTTCTAAAAGAGGCAGTATACTAAAAGCACAGACTGCTTATTCCACAGGGAAGAAGCAATTTGATGATGAGATACTGAGCTGACAAGAACATAAATGTGACTATTTCAGATGTTCACGTCAGTATCAAACAAAATGAACTCAAATTGAATGCCTTTCAAATATCATCTACTAATAGGAAATATTTTTGGATTTCATAGGCTTTATCAATGAATATCGGCCCATATTGTATTATTTAAAAAAAAGGTTTAGTATTGAAGCATCAATTTCTCCATTGTGCATGAAGAGCAAATAGAAAGCATTTCTGTTGGGGACTGGGTAACATAAGTTAACGTACGGTGGTGGTGGTGGGGGGGGGAGGCGGGGGTGAAAACAGGGAAAAGAAAACCGGGCGGGGTATAAAACGGGTTGCAGATTTGCTAGCGCCGGTTTGGCGCTACCGCCCTAGATGAATTTCACTCCCACTGTTTCTTCTCTACCTTTGAGACCTTACCACAATTCACACAACTACCCCTAAATTGGGAGTCTCACTCAAGAGAGACCACCAGGATGGCAAAAAAACGGAAATATCATACTGATATACTGGGTGCTCTTTTCAGATGGTATTTAAAGGATGACTGGAGGGCACTTTACTCTGCATCTAACTACACTATGGCCAGTATGGAAGTACAGGTTGAGCGTCCTGAATCCGGCAACCTTGGGACCGAGGCCGAGCCGGTTTTTGTGTTTTTCCGGACTTCGGAACGTGTTTCTGATGTCCGAAGTCCGGAAATATCGCAACCTGGGATCGGGCGCTTCCGGACTTCAGATATCAGAAACACGTTCCGAGTCCGGAAATGCCTGGGCCCAGGTTGCGGTTTGACAGGGTGTCCGGATTCCGGAACATTTTACGGATTCCGGACGACCCTGCCACCAATCGGTCCGGATTCCAGAACATTCCAGATTCCGGAACTCCGGATTTTGGTCGCTCAACCTGTACCTGATGCTAGTATTCCATAATCCAGTGCTACCCTCCTTTGCCTTGAGCATAAAACTTCATGAGGGAAAAAAAACTTGAATAAACAGAAAAGTTTGCAGATAAAACTAGATCCATGCCGGAATTTGCTTGGGTCTTGTTTCCAAACTGCTATTTCCCTCCATGACAACATATACAACAAGCTGTGCCTTCATGCCAGTCAAAATAAATCGGAGGTCTGTGCACTTCCCTTTTTAGACCCGTCTCCCCACCACCCATAGTTCAAACTCAATGGTACTGTTGGTGCACAGCCAGACCAATACTACAGATATTTTCAAAATATTAGCTATAGTAGGATGGGCTCCCGTGTACAGAACAAGATGTAAGTAAAGCTGGGGCTTGAGCATGTACATAATAATAGTAACTCACATTAATGGAGAAAAACAACCAAGATGCTTCACAGAGGTGCAATCAGAAAATGAATGCTTAGCCAAAGAAGGAGCTAGTAGGATAGGTCACCAAAAACTTGGTCAAAGTACAGGAAACTTTCGTTTATCCGGCATCGACGGGACCGGCGTGGTGCCGGTTTATCGAAAGTACCGGATAACGGAGAGTTATATCTACCGAGGCTATTTTTAACAAAGAGACTCCAGGCAGCGCGGGAGAATCAACTCCTGCTACTGCAGTGTTTCGGACTTCCGACAGCGCCAGGAGGCCGAGTAGTGGCACTTTTGAAAAGTACCCCTACTGACTAAATCGGCGTTCGCGGACTCGGACTCTGGATCGGCAACATTGCCGGTTATTTGAGAGGAGTTTTCGGAGCACTCGGCGTTCGCGGAGACTCGACTGCGACTCGGCAACATTGCCGGTTATTTGAGAGGAGTTTTCGGAGCACTCGGCGTTCGCGGAGACTCGACTGCGACTCGGCAACATTGCTGGTTATTTGAGAGGAGTTTTCGGAGGATGATTTTTGCCGGTTAAGCGAGAATTCCGGATATTTGGGTGCCGGATAAACGAAAGTTTCCTGCAGTGGGTTTTTCGAAGGGGTGGGAGGTGGAGAGGCAGAGGTTTTTAGGGAGGGAATTCCAGACTGTGGGGCTTAGGCAGCTGAAGGCACGGCCACAAACAGTGGGGTGAAGGATGAGGGGGTTGCACAAGATGGCAGAACAGAAAGGTGTTGAGAGACCGAGTGGCAATGCAGGTCAGCAAGACAGGGATGATGGGTGAGCAGGGTATGGTGTGGGATTGGATACAGGCAGAGATTTGGATGAGCTGAAGTTTACGGAGAGTGGAGGCTGAACAGGAGAGCAATGGAATAGTTGAGTCTTGAGCTGACAAAGGCATGGATGAGGGTTTCAGTCGCAGCTGGACTGAGTTGGGATGGAGGTGGCAATGTTACGGAGGTGAAGTAGGTGGTCTTTACATAGAATTACATAGATTCTACAGCACAGAAACAGGCCATTTGGCCCAATTGGTCTATGCCGGTGTTTATGCTCCACACGAGCCTCCTCCCACCCTACTTCATCAAACCCCATCAACATAACCTTCTATTCCTTTCTCCCTCATATACTTATATGCTTTCCCTTAAATGCATCAATGATTGTGATGGAGAGGACCCCTACCTTCATTCCCTAGTGCATTAAATTGAAAATCCTCATCATTGTCTTCAAATCCATCCTCCAGCCTTGCTTTCCTCTCGGTCCTCTAACTCTGGACTTTTCCTCATCTCTCCCTTCCTTTGTCCCATCATTAGTGGGAGAACCTTCAGCTGTCTCGGTCCTACTCTCTGAAACTCCCTCTCTAAACTCCTAAGTCTCTCCTACTTTCTCAAAACCCATCTTTTCAAGCAAACTTTCAGTCATTCCTTCAAATTTCTCCCTCGATAACTTGTCATCTTTCCTCCATCTATTTTCCATTTATGAAACACCTTGAGACACCTTTCACATTAAAGATACTTTCTAAATGGCAATACTGCACATTATAATTTCCAGACTTTACTTTCTTTACACAAGATTCTTCAGGGTTACTCTCTATACCGCAAAAGGTAAATAAAGCAAAACTCCAGATTCTCTGCTTAACCTAAATGAGAAATGTTACATTTCTAGCCCAATATCCCTCACTAGATGAGCAATAAACTCAAGAGGGAGCATTTTAATACTTATTCGTATAAGAAGGAACTAATAATGCCTGCAAGTTACCAGGTCTAAAAGTGTTGCACAAGAGTGAAGGGATGGAATTTCGGGTGGGATTGCAGCGGGGAATGAGGGAAAATTCAGACACTGAGGTTTGCAGCTACCTCATCGCCCCAACAGCATTTCATTCCCCTCGCCTCCACCAGGACTCCCAATGGATACTCCTGCCTTGCATGTTGCATGGAAATGGTAGTGGGGGAGGGAGGATTGAGTCCCAGGTGCCTGGAGGATTTCCCTCTTATCTGTGCCACTTACTGCCACCTCCCGGAGGTGCCACCTAGAAGGCATCAGTAGGCCCTGAAAAGCAGCGGTAAAGGTCTTGAAGTTCCCACGAGGAGGGAGCGGGTCTTGTATCGGCATAATTTCTCCCCAGTTGGCCAAACAGTTACCTGCTGAAGGTCCTGGTCACAGCCCTGCTGGTATTTTCCACTCCCACATTGCTGATCTCCAGGATGAACCCCAACCCAGGAAAATGGGTCAGATTTGGGACGGATCTGGTGCGGCGGTGGACGATTTATTTGGTAGCTCGAAATAATTCATATTTGATGTTCCTTAGTTCTACAGTTCAAGCCACAGCAATTTATAGCTTCTCTTCTTAAGTGTTTCATAACTAAATTTTGTTTTGTTTTCTCAAAAAAACCATTGAGTTGGATTAAAGATGTTTTATTTAATCTTAAAAAAGGATTTTGAATAGGTTGGTAAAGCTTTAGTGAAAAAGTAACAGAATTTTAATATGTTCTGCACTATTCTAGCTCTTAACCTTGTTCACAAGTATCATAAATGAAATATTTTGAAATTCAAATATTCCAAAATTGCTAGAAAATCTCATTATTTTCTTTATGTGGTCATTTGCTATTTCAATTATATGCAAATGTGAATGAACACAACATTTCCTGTTCATTTGCATATAGGAGAATTCTATTGCATCCTTACTCTAAAATGAATTGAACTCATGAATTTGCTACAGCTATTTAGTTTAGTAAGCGCTATTAATTTCAAGTCCCATTACTCTTTCCCCACCCCCCCAAAAAGAAATATTGGGGTGAAGCAGCTTTCATCACTTTTATTAATAATCCCAAGCAATTTCTGTAAACAGCTATATGGTTAATAACTAAGTAACCTGATTTATTCATTATTTATCTGTCTTACACAGAAATCGCTTTGATGTATGCTTTTTTGCTTTTAGCAGATGAGTAAGACAGCATTAAAGGTAGGCAGTGCAAAGACGCAAAACTGACCCAGCATTAATTATTCTGTTAGTTACTGTCAAGCTTTTATCCTCCAATATTTTTTCCTTTCTGAAGAATCAATGGCTCAAGCAAATTGGGAAATGTGAAGTAAAGATAGGAATCACTGAAGGATTGCTACCCTGAACACCCCGAGCCAGGAAACCAACTGTGGCCTCAGCACCAATTCCATGAAGAAAACAACAACAACGTGTATTTATATAGCACCTTTAACATAGTAAAACGTCCCAAGGTGCTGCACAGGAGTATTTTAAGACAAAAAAAATGACACCGATCCACATAAGGATAAGTTCGGGCAGGTGACCAAGAGCTTGGTCAAAGAGGTAGGTTTTAAGGAGCGTCTTAAAGGAGGAAAGAGAGGTAGCGAGGCGGACAAGTTTAGGCAGGGAATTCCAGAGCTTAGGGCCTAGGCAACAGAAACCACGGCCACCAAAGGTTGAGCGATTATAATCAGGGATCCTCAAGAGGGCAGAATTAGAGGAGTGCAGATATCTCGGGGGGTTGTGGGGCTGAAGAAGATTACAGAGATAGGAAGGGGCGAGGCCATGGAGGGATTTGAAAATAAGGATGAGAATTTTGAAATCGAGGCGCTGCTTAACCGGGAGCCAATGTAGGTCAGCGAGCACAGGGGTGATGGGCGAACGGGACTTGGTGCGAATTAGGACACGGGCAGCTGAGTTTCGGATGACCTCAAGTTGACGTAGGGTGAAATGTGGGAGGCCAGCCGGGAGTGCGTTGGAATGATCAAGTCTAGAGGTAACAAAGGCATGGATGAGGGTTTCAGCAGCGGATGAGCTGAGGCAAGGGCCGAGACGGGCGATGTTACGGAGGTGGAAGTAGGCGGTCTTTGTTATGCTGCGGATATATGGTCAGAAGCTCATTTCAGGGTCAAATATGACACCAAGGTTGCGAACAGTGTGGTTCAGCCTCAGACAGATGTTAGGGAGAGGGATGGAATCAATGGCTAGGGAACGGAGTTTATGGTGGGGACCGAAAACAATGGCTTCAGTTTTCCCAATATTTAATTGGAGAAAATTTTTGCTCATCCAGAACTGGGCGTCAGACAAGCAGTCTGACAATTTAGAGACTTTGGAGGGGTCGAGAAGGGTGGTGGTGAGGTGGAGCTGGGTGCCGTCGGCATACATGTGAAAACTGACGCTGTGTTTTCGGATGATGTCGCCGAGGGGCAGCATGTAGATGAGAAATAGGAGGGGGGCCAAGGATAGATCCTTGAGGAACACCAGAGTTAACGATGTGGGAGCGGGAAGAGATGCCATTGCAGGTGATTCTCTGGCTACGACTGGATAGATAAGAGTGGTACCAGGCGAATGCAGTCCCACCCAGCTGGACGACTGTGCAGAGGCGTTGGAGGAGAATGGTGTGGTCAACCATGTCAGAATTTGCAGACAGGTCAAGGAGGACGAGGAGGGATAGTTTACCACTCTCACAGTCACATAAGATGTCATTTGTGACTTTGATAAGAGTCATTTCGGTACAATGGCATAGGCGGAAACCTGATTGGTGGGATTCAAACATGGTGTCCTGAGAAAGATGGGCACGGATTTAGGAGGTGACAATAAGTTCAAGGACTTTGGTGAGGAAAGGGAGGTTGGAGATGGGGCAGTAGTTTGCAAGGACGGAGGGTTCAAGGGTTGCTTTCTGAGGAGAGGGGTGATGTCGACAGATTTGAAGGCGAGTGGGACAGTACCAGAGGAGGGAGAACCATTAACAATATCAGCTACCATAGGGGCCAGGAAGAGAAGTTGGGTGGTCAGCAGTTTAGTGGGAATAGGGTCGAGGGAGCAGGGGGTGGGTCTCATGGATAAGATGAGCTCAGAGAGGGCAGGAGGGGAGATAGGAGAGAAACTAGAGTAACATGCGAGTTCAGGGCTAGTGCAGGGGGGTGGGGGGATCCTTCGACGAAGTTTGGCCCAGTGGGCTAGGTGAAGGGAGGGAAGCGGCAGAGGCAGCTGAATGGATGGTCTCAATCTTAGTGACAAAGAAGTCCATGAGCTCCGCGCAGTTGTAGTTGGAGGTGAGGGTGGGGGAGACAGGGGAGAGGGGTTTAAGAAGACGATTTGCAGTGGAGAAAAGATGATCCTGGAATAGTTGGGTTTTTACGACAAACCGATATCTTCATGATACGAATACCAGCTTTTTATTTCCAGATTATATAGAACTGCACATATGTATATATACATAATTAAAATCAGATAGCTGCCTCCTGGATTCTCCATAGAGATGCTAATAAATCCCCAATATGGGCAAACACCTTCCCTTAACTGCAGATAGGTGTGCTGAGAGAAATCTCCACTCAATCAATATGGATTGAGACTTTGTAGAAGATGGCCCAATCTGAAAAAAAGATCTTGTACTAACTAAAGCCAAACCAGAAGAACTATTCAGACTGCATCAGAATGTCCTTTTAAAACCCTTCCTGGCAGTAAACATGGCAAGTATGAACGCAAACTGCTTAGGTCATCCTAAAGACACCTACAACTATACATCATTTTTCAAACTGTGTCATATATTGTGCATAGCAATAATGTATTACAATATTTGTATAACCTGAGACTCTATAATTGTATATCTGCATACAAATTGAAACATTTAACACAGTGCTAATACCCTATCATAGCTTTTGTAGACAAGAGAGCTAAAATTTTTATTTTTTATTTTAACAGTATCTGATTTTGTGTGTCACATTGCATGACCTTTAAACTATTATTTGTAATTTGCATTTCAAATACACAGGTCCTACGAAGACATTTGATAACCTTCGCTTTGGATCTACAAGATTCAAAAACCCTCTAAAATGATAAATAACTCAAAAAATGTAACATGGGACTATCTGTGACAAAAGCAGGAAAATAATTTGGTTACAGGTCAGATGGGGAAAGATCTCTGAATTATAAGTCTTGCACTGACTATATTTTAATGAAATAAGAAAAATCAGCTTCAGTGATGGACTACAGAATAAGACCACTCCCTTCAGAGACAATCGTGTAGCAGCTCCAAATCTTCATAAATTATTATTCCTTATACAGATTTTAATACAGCAATCAATTGAGTATGAATGCATTTTTACAAACTAAAGTTGTTCAGCCAATATTAGTTTCATTATCCTTTTAATTTTCAAAAATCTATGTCTAATTCTTTGAGTCAACCCAAGATTATCAATGGTGTGAGTCAGTTTACAGCAAAATGCCTACCACACTCTCATCAAGTTTACAACACTCATATTCATACTACAAAAACTCAATAAAGCCAAAAACAATTTTAATTCTTTTGAGTGTTCCTTAATTGGATGATGGATTACAACACCCAGATATTGTTAAAGATATGGTGCAGTAAGAAAAAAAAGGCACGTGTTGTACCATCCTTTTAGACTTCATTCCACACCGCAATATAGGCTACAGCAGTACAACCGAGTGGAAGACATGCCGGGTCGATTTTAACTCCCAGTGGGAAACCGGCGGAGTCAGTTAATTTCCTGCCACAGCGGTTTTAACTGGCTGCCGGCCTGTGGCATGCTGGTAAGTGTGAGGATGAGGCTTACGGGGGAGTTTTGCGTTAAGGAAGGGGTGGAGTCTGAGGCAGGGGAGGACTTAATGTTCCTTGTGGGGTCCGGAGGTGCACACCTACTCCTCCTGGCTCCACAAAGAAAAGTGAAAAATGTACCTTGAATGCCCTCTTCTGCCAGGCTGTCACCTGACAGGAGCGCTGCAACAAGTTCCCCCTCAGCTGGAGTTATAATTGTTATCGCCGTCCAATTACATCATTGGACTTCCAATCTGCATATTTAAACAAGGACCCCACTGGGTTTGGGCGGGCAGGTTAGCCACCAACCCAGAGGTCCCGGTAAAAATTGGCAATGGCAGGATCCAGGCGGGACATTGATATGCAAGTCACCCAGTAGACTTTAAATGCTGACCCGCCCAGATTTTGTCATGCAGGTAAGGTTAATATCCCCCGGTTACCCCTCTCCACTCCCCCCACCACCCACTTGTTTGAACACTTCACCATTTTGCCTCCCTCTGGCTTAAACAGCAATGAGGTTGAACAGGGTTCTACATTGAAAAGTTGTCAATACGTCTGTGGTGTAGTTAACTATTATTTAAATGCAGACTGGTCCATTCTTTGATGAGACATCATTCACCATAGGTAAATGGTCTAAGCACTGCAGCATGAAGTAATTCGATTTGAAAAGCTTTGGCTATATTTATACAGGGCACTTCAGTACAGAGCTTTAATCTGTGTAAAATCACCTCAGAGAAGATTTCATTTGGGGAGGGAAAAGCAATTATGATGTAATGTCTTCCTCACTGTCCATTTATTAGGGATGGAGGGTGTCATTACCATGTCTGTCTGCATAGACCACTGGTCCATATTTGTGATGTTAGCGGATTCTGTATCCAGCCAGAATTGATAAACAGAAGCCGCCTTTTTAGTGCGAAACCAACAAATTGAAAGTGTCCTTGCCAGATGTTACATAAGACATGAGAAAAGCAGAAAAATAATCCAAGATTAAAAGGATTACAAAAAGGACTAGCGAGGTAGATTTTATTACATACAAACAATTGCATATTTCAGTAAAGTCAATACTGGGCTGTAGGTCATGATTGCCTTAAATGTTCAATTAATTAACCAATGGTCCCAACCCATGTTCATGATAGTCAAATGACCAACTGTCAAATGGATAGGTGGCATTCCAATGGATACTGCAGACAAGAGATCCATGATGGCCAAATTAGACAGCCTGTCAACATGATAAGAAAAAATAACAGTCGACACCAGATGTCACTAGAATGGATACTTGCTAATCCCTAGTGCATTACTGACATGTTATCTTGTCTGAGTGCAATTAGATTGTAAGCATCGTAGAGGAGATAACCAGAGGTAGTGCTGCTCTGTTACCATTAGAAAATGGAGTCATGGCTAGATGCGCCTCGTACAACCAAAGGGTTCAACCAACCAAATAACTATCGAAGAGCTTATGTTTCATAAAATAATGCATTATTAAATTAATTTACAGCATATACTGTTAATTTAATGCACTATGAATAGATATAACTCATGCTGACGCACTTGAAATGAACAGGTACTGTTACAAATCATCAGGCTTTATGCTGCTCCATTAGATCTCTGTGAAGACTGTCAAAAGGTAACTAAAATTGTATTGAACCAGATCCAGTTGCTGTAATTACTGATGCTGAGGTAATTAAATGCACTGCTTGCAGTTATTTCTATTTTTAGAAATAAGATCACAACACACTAACAGGAGGTTCATTCTACACCGCACAGATCAAACTACAGTACTTCAGAATAAGTTATTATTGAACTGTCCTAACCTTGCACATCAGCAAGAAAAAGAAATAGAAGCATTTAAAGAAGGTTAATGCATGCTTTAAAGAAGGACAGAGGCTGGAAATTACAAAATACTGGCAAACTGCCTCATCCATTAGCAGCTTTCACCGCACATTAATTTGGTAATGCTTTTGCAGAGGTCTTCCGCTAGCTCATTACTCAGACCTGTGAGCTCTGATAGAACAAGTCTATTCATCTAAGATTTCCCAGTCACTGAGCAAACAAAAGGTTGGTGTTGTACTGGCACAGTTCAAACAAAGCAGCAATACTGTATGGATGTCAAAAAAATAAATAAAATTGTAAAAATAAACAAACATTCAGATAAACATGATGCATGTGCCTATTTTATAATCATATAAAGCTAGCACACATTACATGACACCACAGCGTCAAGACAAATTGCTATATTTCTGCTGCCAAATATCACTAATTTTATTTTCAAAACAAATTTTGTTTTAGAACCATTCAGCTGACCAATTTTCTTTGCGGCCAAGTTCTCTCGTGAAAGCTAGATGAACAATAAAAAATACCAGGCAACACCAAAGAAAATCACATTACATAAAAGCTCACCTATGGCCGCAGAATCGCAAAACTAACAATAATTATCTCATCCAAACTATGAAACACTTGTTTTCACAATGTACAGTGTACTAATTATGCAAATATTTTCTAAATTTATTTATTTGAATATATTATACAAGCTATGTCCCTTAAGATTTGGAGCATTTTGATTAACTGTAACTTGAAATGCATCAATGTTGTAGATAATGCATCAGAACTCGTCACAAAATTAATACCATTGTCCACAACAAAGTATCATTAATTTTGCCCAGTTAATTGAAAGGGGTGCTCCAAGTAAAATGAAACAGATGGGACAAGCTCAACCATCTCAGAATTTGATAAAATGTGGATCATTTGTTTAGCCATATATAAATGGCGTTATGAAAATTACTAAGCTGGTTACAAAATGTTTTTTCTTTTTTCAACAGCAGCTTCTTTAAACTAAAGCACATGGGGGCTAGATTTTACAACTGCCATCAACAATGTGGCAGTATTGGTGATAGCATAATGTATCGCAGTCTCCAATTTCCAGCTGTTTCTCATGTTCTCATTAACACATGTTTTATTGGCAATCTGACTTATTTCTTATGCATCGACTATGGGTGGCAAGATTCTCCCATTGTGCCAACTATAAAGCAACCAGCATGTTAATTCAGCAGTATGATAAAGTAACAGCTATGGATACATTTCATCATGGTTGTATTCACCAGCTGATGATTCTATAACACTATAAAACACCAGCTATGGGCACAAATTCCATTGCCTCCATTGTGGTAACAGAAGGAAGAGAGGAAACCCATACCCTCCTGAATTACTACATAGTATTCATTGTTCAACATACCTGCTCTAAAGAAAAGTAAGCTTGCAGGGAACATAAAAACTGACTGTAAAAGCTTCTATAGATATGTGAAGAGAAAAAGATTGGTGAAGTCAAGCGTAGGTCCCTTGCAGTCAGAATCAGGGGAATTTATAATGGGGAACAAAGAAATGGCTGACGAATTAAATACATACTTTGGTTCTGTCTTCACAAAGGAGGACACAAATAAACTCCCAGAGATGTCGGGGAACATAGGGTCTAATGAGAGGGAGGAATTGATTGAAATCACTATTTGTAGGGAAATGGTGTTAGGGAAATTGACGGGATTGAAGGCCGATCAGGCCCTGGGCCTGATAATCTACATCCTAGGGTACTTAAGGAAGTGGCCCCAGAAATAGTAGATGCATGGCTGGTCATCTTTCAAAATTCTATAGACTCTGGAACAGTTCCCATGGATTGGAGGGTAGCTAATGTAACCCCACTATTCAAAAAGGTGGTAGAGAAAAAACGGGGAATTATAGACCAGTAAGCCTGACATCGGTAGTGGGCAAAATGCTAGAGTCCATTATAAAAGATGTAATAGCAGAGCACTTGGAAAACAGTGACAGGATCGGACAAAGTCAACATGGATTTACAAAAGGGAAATCATGCCTGACTAATCTACTGGAATTTTTTGAGGATGTAACTGGTAGAATAGATAAGGGAGAACCAGTGGATGTGGTGTATTTGGACTTTCAGAAGGCTTTCGATAAGGTCCCGCATAAGAGATTAGCGTGCAAAGTTAAAGCACATGGGATTGGGGGTGAGGTACTGATTTGGATAGCGAACTGGTTGGCAGACAGGAAGCAAAGAGTTGGAATAAACGGGTCTTTTTCCGAGTGGCAGGCAGTGACTAGTGGGGTACCACAGGGATCGGTGCTAGGACCCCAGTTATTCACAATATATATTAATGATCTAGACGAGGGAACTAGATGTAATATCTCCAAGTTTGCAGACGACACAAAGCTGGGTGGGCGTGTGTGCTGTGAGGAGGATGCAGAGAAACTCCAGTATGATTTGGACAGGTTGGGTGATTGGGCAGATGCATGGCAGATGCAGTATAATGTGGATAAATGCGAGGTTATCCACTTTGGTGGCAAAAACAGGAAGACAGATTATTATCTGAACGCCAATAGATTGGGAAAAGGGGAAGTGCAACGAGATCTGGGTGTCCTTGTGCACCAGTCGCTGAAGGTAAGCATGCAGGTGCAGCAGGCGGTTAAGAAGGCAAATGGTATGTTGGCCTTCATAGCGAGAGGATTCGAGTACAGGAGCAAGGATGTCTTGCTGCAGTTGTACAAGGCCTTGGTGAGACCACACCTTGAGTATTGTGTGCAGTTTTGGTCGCCTTATCTGAGGAAGGATGTTCTTGCCATGGAGGGAGTGCAGCGAAGATTTACCAGACTGATACCTGGGATGGCAGGAATGACGTATGAAGAGAGATTGGGTCGATTAAGCTTATATTCGCTAGCGTTTCGAAGAATGAGAGGAGATCTCATTGAAACTTATAAAATTCTAACAGGGCTAGACAGACTAGATGCAGGAAGGATGTTCCCGATGGCGGGGGAGTCCAGAACCAGAGGTCACAGTCTAAGGATAAAGGGTAAGCCATTTAGGACTGAGATGAGGAGGAATTTCTTCACCCAGAGAGTGGTGAACCTGTGGAATTCTGTACCACAGAAGGCAGTTGAGGCCAATTCATTAAATATATTCAAGAAGGAGATAGATATATTTTTTAAGGCTAAAGGGATCAAGGGATATGGGGAGAAAGCAGGGACAGGGTACTGAATTTGGATGATCAGCCATGATCTCATTAAATGGCGGAGCAGGCTCGAGGGGCCGAATGGCCTACTCCTGCTCCTATCTTCTATGCTTCTATGCTTCTAAAATACCTTAGGCTGGTTGAGAGCCACCAAGGAATCAGCTGATGTGGCATTGCTGGAGCATAGTCAAAACTGTAAGGCACATTGAAACTTGGTGACATCTCTAAATTCATGGATGCAAGGCTATGCAAAGCCTTGCAACAGTTCCGTATTCCATGTCTACAGGGCTGGGAAGAGGGAATCCAGCGTGTAACAAACTGGATTAGCAGATTGATCAAAGATCTAACCTAATAATTCAGTTTCCCTGCATTTAGTCTATTTCAGTCTGAATGAATGTCCACGAAATGCCAAGTCAATACGTTGTTGGACAAATTCCTTTGTATGCACCCTGAAGAGATCTAAATTTAATACAGGATCTTTTTTATTATTCGTTTATGGGATGTGGGCATCGCTGGCAAAGCCAGCATTTATTGCCCATCCCTAATTGCCCTTGAGAAGATGGTGGTGAGCCGCCTTCTTGAACCGCTGCAGTCCGTGTGGTGAAGGTACTCCCACAGTGCTGTTAGGGAGGGAGTTCCAGGATTTTGACCCAGCGACGATGAAGGATCACCGATATACTTCAAAGTCAGGATGATGTGTGACTTGGAGGGGAACTTGGAGGTGGTGGTGGTGTTCCCATGCGCCTGCTGCCCTTGTCCTTCTAGGTGGAAGAGGTCACGGGTTTGGGAGGTGCTGCTGAAGAAGCCGTGGCGAGTTGCTGAAGTGCATCTTGTAGATGGTACACACTACAGCCACGGTACGCCGGTGGTGGAGGGAGTGAATGTTTAAGGTGGTGGATGGGGTGCCAATCATGCGGGCTGCTTTGTCGTGGATGGTGTCAAGCTTCTTGAGCATTGTTGGGGCTGCGCTCATCCAGACAAGTGGAGAGTATTCCATCACACTCCTTACTTGTGCCTTGTAGATGGTGGAAAGGCTTTGGGGAGTCAGGAGGTGAGACACTCACCGCAGAATACCTAGCCTCTGACCTGCTCTTGTTGCCACAGCATTTATGTGGCTGGTCCAGTTAAGTTTCTGGTCAATGGTGACCCCCAGGATGTTGATGGTGATGCTGTTGAATGTCAAGGGGCGGTGGTTAGACTCTCGCTTGTTGGAGATAGTCATTGCTTGGCACTTGTGTGGCGCAAATGTTACCTGCCACTTATCAGCCCAAGCCTGAACGTCGTCCAGGTCTTGTTGCATGCGGGCATGGACTACTTCATTATCTGAGGAATTGTGAATGGCACTGAGCACTGTGCAGTCATCAGCGAACATCCCCATTTCTGACCTTATGTTGGAGGGAAGGTTATTGATGAAGCAGCTAAAGATGGTTGGGCCTAGGACACTGCCCTGAGGAACTCCTACAATGATGGCCTGGGGCTGTGATGATTGATCTTCAACCATCGCAATCATCTTCCTTTGTGCTAGGTATGACTCCAGCCAGTGGAGAGTTTTCCCCCCTATTCCCATTGACTTCAGTTTTACTAGGGCTCCTTGATGCTCGGTCAAATGCTGCCTTGATGTCAAGGGCAGTCACTCTCACCTCACCTCTGGAATTCAGCTCCTTTGTCCATGTTTGGACCAAGGCTGTAATGAGGTTGGTCTTGACGGAACCCAAACTGGGCATCAGTGAGCAGGTTATTGCTGAGTAAGTGCCGCTTGATAGCACTGTCGATGACACCTTCCATCACTTTGCTGATGATTGAGAGTAGACTGATGGGGCGGTAATTGGCCGGATTGGATTTGTCCTGCTTTTTGTGGACAGGACATACCTGGGCAGTTTTCCACATTGTCGGATAGATGCCAGTGTTGTAGCTGTACTGGAACAGCTTGGCTAGAGGCGTGGCTAGTTCTGGATATGGATCATCCACTCGGCACTTCTGGCTGAAGATGGTTGCAAACGCTTCAGCCTTGTCTTTTGCACTCACGTGCTGACTCCACCATTATTGAGGATGGGGATATTCATGGAGTCTCCTCCTCCCGTTAGTTGTTTAATGGTCCACCACCATTCACAACTGGATGTGGCAGGACTGCAGAGCTTTGATCTGATCTGTTGATTGTGGGATCGCTTAGCTCCGTCTATAGCATGCTGCTTCTGCTTTTTAGCATGCATGTAGTCCTGTGTTGTGCCTGGTGCTGCTCCTGGCATGCTCTTCTACACTCCTTATTGAACCAGGGTTTCTCCCTTGGTTTGACGATAATGGTAGAGTGAGGGATATGCCGGACCATGAGGTTAGAGATTGTGGTGGAATACAATTCTGCCGCTGCTGATGGCCCACAGCGCCTCACGGATGTCCAGTTTTGAGCTGCCAGGTCTGTTCTGAATCTACCCCATTTAGCACGGTGGTAGTGCCACACAACACAATGGAGGGTGTCCTCAGTGTGAACACGAGACTTCATTGCGGTGGTCACTGCTGCCAATACTGTCATGGACAGATGCATCTGCGACAGGTAGATTGGTGAGGACGAGGTCAAGTAGGTTTTTCCCGTGTGTTGGTTCTCTCACCACCTGGATGAAAGATAATAAGATGCTCTCCTTTGTCTTTAAGATACTTAAAGTCTTCCCTAGTTAAATGATGTTATCTTCTGAATTAATTACTATTATCTGGTAGCATCTTGTTGGTTGTAAAGTTCCAAAGTGCTGTTGGATTCCTACAGATGTAGATAGGTGTCCCATTTAGTGGGATCCTACATTGCCTATCTACATTTGTGTGGTGATGGCAGTGTTGCAGTTGAAGATGAAAGCTATCTTGTGTGTCTAATTGACCTTTCGCGCCAAATTGTATTGATGGCTAAGGAAGTTCTATACTGCACTTCTGGCAAGCATGAGGGTTTTATACAACATTACAAATTTAATGTGGTGCTTTAGGGCTTCATCCATTAACAGCTTGACCACACTTTAATTGAAGCCCTGTTTCCTTTGCTTTAGGGAAGATTTTAACTCTTGGCATAGAACAGGCAGGCAACACGCAGAATGCTGGAAATGGACCGGGCCCCAATACCATGCCACTGGCAAGCTGCAGACCCCGATCGGACGTCCTGCTGCAGCTCGCCAGCGCAATACCAGGCAGCCCGGAAGCCAACCCATCAGGGGTGGCAATCGCAGCTGAGGGGGGGGGGGGGACATCTGGTGTGGCAACGACTTGTGGAAACCTCTTGCTCCTCCTGGCCGCACAAAATAATTCTTTACTAACGTTTTTAGACATCTTCCTTTTCTCCGCCTAGTTCAACTGGGCAGATTGTGCATGGTGCATGCTCCACCCAGTTGTTCCTCGATAATGCATATAATTTGCATATAATAATGAGGCTCCCTGGGCCGCCACATGGTAGGCCCCAATAAACGTGGTGGTGGAGTGGTAACTGAGCGGTTCACAGCAATTTTAACCTCTCTAACGTCCCTTTTCCACTGGGCAAACCACGTGAAAACCGATACTAAATTGTTGCTTGCTGTGATGCCATTTTTCACAGTCTTGGAATCATATAATGGCTACAGCACAGAAGGAGGCCATTCGACCAGTTGAGCCCATGCCGACTCTCTGCAAGAGCATTTCAGCTAGTCCCACTCCCCCACCCTTTCCCCTTAGCCCTGCAAATTTTCTTCCTTCAGGTACTTATCCAATTCCCTTTTGGAAGCCGTGATTGAGTCTGCCTCCACCACCCTTTCAGGCAGTGCATTCCAGATCCTAACCACTCGCTGCGTAAAAAAGTTTTTCCTCATGTCACTTTTGGTTCTTCTGCCAATCACCTTAAATCTGTGTCCTCTGGTTCTCGACCCTTCTGCCAATGGGAACAGTTTCTCTCTCTATCTACTCTGTCCAGACCCCTCATGATTTTGACCACCACTATCAAATCTCCTCTCAGGAGAACAACTCCAGCTTCTCCAGTCTATCCACGTAACTGAACTCCCTCATTCCTGGAATCATTCTCATAAATATTTTCTGCATCCTCTCTAAGGCCTTCACATCCTTCCTAAAGTGCGGTGCCCAGAATTGGACACAATACTCCAGTTGAGGATGAACCAGTGTTTTATAAAGGTTCATCATAACTTCCTTGCTTTTGTACTCTATGCCTCTAATTATGAAGCCCAGGATCCCGTATGGTTTTTTAACCGCTTTCTGAACCTGCCCTGCCACCTTCAATGATTTGTGCACATATACCCCGAGATCACTCTGTTCATGCACCCTCTTTAGGGTTGTACCCTTTAGTTTATATTGCCTCTCCTCGTTCTTCCTACCAAATGTATCACTTCACACTTTCTGCATTAAATTTCATCTGCCAAGTGTTCGCCCATTTCACCAGCTTGTCTTCTTGAAGCCTATTACTATCCTCCTCACTGTTCACTATACTTCCAAGTTTTGTTTCATATGCAAATTTTGAAATTGTGCTCTGTACACCCAAGTCCAAGTCATTAATATATATCAAGAAAAGCAGTGGTCCTAGTACCGATCCCTGGGGAACACCACTGTGTACCTTCCTCCAGTCCGACAAACAACCGTTCACCACTACTCTCTGTTTCCTGTCACTTAGCCAATTTCGTATCCATGCTGCCACTGTCCCTTTTATTCCATGGGCTTCAACTTTGCTGGCAAGCCTATTATGTGGCACTTTATCAAATGCCTTTTGGAAGTCCATGTACACCACATCAACCGCATTGCCCTTATCAACCCTCTCTGTTAACTCATCAAAAAACTCAATGAAGTTAGTTAAACACGATTTGTCTTTAACAAATCTGTGCTGGCTTTCCTTAATTAATCCACACTTGTCCAAGTGACTGTTAACTTTGTCCTTGATTATTATTTCTAAAAGCTTCCCCACTACCATGGTTAAAGTGACTGGTCTGTAGTTGCTGGGTTTATCCTTACACCCTTTTTTGAACAAGGGTGTAACATTTGCAATTCTCCAGTCCTCTGGCACCACCCCCATATCTAAGGAGGATTGGAAGATTATGGCCAGTACCTCTGTGATTTCCTCCTTAACTTCCCTTAGCATCCTAGGATGCATCCCATCCGGTCCTGGTGACTTATCAACTTTAAGTATAGACAGCCTTTCTAGTACCTCCTCTATCAATTTTTATCTCATCCAGTATCTCCACTACCTCCTCTTTCACTGTGACTTCTTCCTTGGTAAAGACAGATGCAAAGTACTCATTTAGTATCTCAGCCATGCCCTCTGCCTCCATGTGCAGGTCTCCTTTTTGGTCCCTAATCGCCCCCCCCCCCCCCACTCCTCTTACTACCCATTTACTATTTCTCAGCCTATAGAAGACTTTTGAATTCCCTTTTATGTTAGCTTGTGCTGAAAGTATCCCCATGTCCATGTTCATTAAATTCACCTAGTTGAGATTATTAACTGGGTTGTCTGCAGGTCTGTTTGTATGGACTGGCGATATGGACCAATAGTGATATTACTGGCACTCTGGGGAAATACTACTTAACTATAATGGCAGCAATTCAGTTGATCTACTGGTGAATTCCTGCCAGAATAACTGCAAGTGCTGCCAATAGGAACATCTAGGCCATGGAAGGCTAATATTTTCATCGCATTATGTAACGATGTAAATCAAACTAGTACATTGTGATTTTATACACCTGTTTTAATGTAATTACTATGAAATAATCAATAGGATACAATTTCTAATTTAGAAAATTATCCTTGCATATTCCAGTTTAAGTTTATAACTGATCTAGGAACTGACACAGCTATGCTGTATCACAACCTGTGTAGTTTGCATGGATTCTGCACAATTGGAAAGGCCCTGCAGAATTAATCTTTAAAAAGAAACACACCAGTAAAATAGTGGATTCTCGGCGGATGCTCACGACTAAACAACTTCTACTTCTACAGCACTTTTCACTGCAAAGCACTTTGCTAAAATTGCTGCAATGTGTTCCGCGAAGTCCCCGGGGGCAATTTGTGCACCTCGTCTATAATAGCTATGTGTGCATTCAAATCAGTTACAAACATGAGTGTATGTACGTCTCTTTTTATGTGGACACGAAGCATCTTTTGGGTATCTGAATGATACATCACTCTGATTTTAGCAGTGAGCTTCTGCTAATGTTAGAGATTTTCTGTGTTCTAAAAAGGTGCTTTTCCAAGTGGATTCTCCAGCTGCTGTTAAGCTGCTTTTTGTTTTTGTTCCCTATTCCCCATTTCCCAAAATTGGCCGGCTTGTTTAGCTTCAATTTAATATCTTCTTCTTCTTAGGCAGTCCCTCGGAACCGAGGATGACTTGCTTCCACATTAAAAATGAGTTCTCAGGTGACTGATGAGTCCAATGCAGGACCTACAGTCTCTGTCACAGGTGGGGCAGACGGTGGTTGAAGGGGCGGGTGGGTGGGGTGCTTGGGTTGACGTGCGCTCCTTGCGCTGCCTGCGCTTGGCTTCCGCTTGCTCCCGGCGAAGAGACTCGAGGTGTTCGGCGCCTTCCCGGATGCTTCTCCTCCACTTTGTGCGGTCTTGGGCCAGGGATTCCCAGGTGTCGGTGGGGATGTTGCACTTTTTCAAGGAGGCTTTGAGGGTGTCCTTGAAGCGTTTCCTCTGCCCACCTGGGGCTCTCTTGCCGTTAATATATTTAATATAATTATATAATATATTTATAATATATATTTAATTTCATATATTTATATTAGGTCTGCCAAATTTAACTTTTCTGACCATATACAATCATGAAGCTTGACCCAAAGTCCTGAGAAACATGTCCTTAATTTAATATGGCGTAATTTAGTATAATTTTATTATAAATGGAATACAATTGGGAATTCAATCTGGTTTTGTTAAAAATGTATTTTTATAAAAGATATCCTGGGATTTAATATGCAATAACTTTTGAGGAGTGTTCTTTCTGACCAGCACAAGTGAACATTAAATGCATACAACCAAAAGTTACAGTGGAATTATCCAACATACCGACACAGAAGGTACAAGGAACATAATTTTAAACACCACCCATTAAAATGTGGTGCATAATACCACATTTATAAGAATATAGAAGTGTCTACTTTGTTGAAATACAGCCCCTAATTTCCACAAACGGCAATCCCAGCATTTACGTCAGCCAGTGCCCTCCAACACTGACCCTCACTGGCATTTGAGAGATCAATGGGAGGGCACCATACAGGAATCCTCCCCAATCGCGGTTTTGCCATACGCGGATTTCAAGTATACACGGTTTCCTCTCTGCGACAACTTTTGCCAACCGCGGCAGTAAATTTTGCGTATACGCGGTTTTTAATTTAGGATTAAGGTAAATAACATGATTTTATAGCTTTTATATTCTTTTTTATTGTGTTATTTGAACATTTATACTGTATTTGCCAACCGCGGTTTTACTAACCCCGGGGGTTTTCAGGGACGTATCCCCCGCGGTTGGGGAGGGATTACTGTATTAGCATGGGGCCAGTTGGAAAAAATGTCACTTAAGGCAGCTTCTTTTATCGTGGTCAAGGAGCATGCAGAAACGGTACTCCAGTAGGGAATCCATGCTATTAGGAGGGGAGGGGGTAAAAAATTAGCAATGGAAAAACAAGAGAGTAGCTTATGACAAAAATAACACAAATTGAAAAAAAAAGTTGTCTTATTTATACAAGGGATATTAGTGAGAATGTGATTAAACAAAACTACTGGTGGAAGGACGGTCAGCAAAATAAACAGCTATGTAAAAAAAAAAAAATCTCTGATGGAGAGTGACAGTTCAGGTAGTTATCTCATCAATGTTACTGACAACTGTTGCTCAGGTAATAGTTTTGGAAGGCATCTAACAAGACAGCAATATGGTTCTGTATGTGCCTGGCCAATAAATTGCTTTTGATTAATTGTGGCTTACAGTTTAGTATTTCAAAATAGAAATACTGATATGCCCAAAGCCCTGATTCTAATCAATGCTCAACAGCTTAAAATAGGTATAGCTCATTTAGACTGGTTGACTATAAATGTGTTGAACTTAGTAAGTGATTCAGTTCCCAGAAGATTTCAATGTACTTTACCTTCAGCTACACAGACAATTGTCTTTAGCACAGTTACGTATTCGCTAAAGGGAATTGGATATATAATTAAAAAGGAGAAATTTTTAGGGCTATGGGGAAGAGCAGGGAAGTGGGACTAATTGGAGAGCTCTTCCAAGAAACACAGACACGATAGGCTGACTGGCATCCTTCCGTGCTGTATGATTCTGTGTGTGGTGCATTTGCTTTGAACTCTGACTGCATCTACTCCTGTTAACATAGCCATCTACTAGCTTTGCACCGAGTAAAAACGGCTTTCATTTTTGCCAAAGAGGGCTGCATATGCCTTGTTAATCTATATTAGCCTGGACAAATGGCATCTTGTGAACCATATGTGGCTCTTCTGTGATTGGAGTTTGGCTCTTTGAATGTTTTATGAGCTGCCCTGCCCACGCACTCAGTCCTGCTGTTAAAAAGTGTAGAATAACAAAATCCATAATTTGCCAGAACAAATCAAGAAGTATTCTTTCACTATTTTGAAAAACAGAAGATTGTGGAGGGATATGATCAAGGTTTTAACATTAATAACACTCAGGGATCTTGAGGATCACTCAAGCTGTCTGAATTGAAATGAGACAGCATAACAAGGGGACATGAGCATAAGTTGAAATGTGGTAGATTCTGGCAGGACAACAACAACTTGCACTTATATACCGCCTTTAACGTAGTAAAACGTTCCAATGCACTTCAAAGGAGCATTATCAAACTAAATTTGACACCGAGCCATATAAGGAGCTATTAGGACAGGTGACCAAAAGCTTGGTCAAAGAGATAGGTTTTAAGGAGCGTCTTAAAGTAAGAGAGAGGTAGAGAGGTTTAAGGAGGGAATTCTAAAACTTAGGCCCTGGACAGCTGAAGGCACGGCTGCCAATGCTGGAGTGATGAAAATCGGGGATGCACAAGAGGCCAGAATTAGAGGAGCGCAGAGAACTTGAAGGGTTGTAGGGCTGGAGGAGGTTACAGAGATAGGGAGGGATTTGAAAACAAGGATGAGAATTTTAAAATTGAGGCATTGCCGGACCGGAAGCCAATCTAGGTCAACGAGCACAGGGGTGATGGGTGAACAGGACTTGGTGCGAGTTAGGATACAGGCAGCAGAGTTTTGGATGAGCTCAAGTTTACAGAGGAAACATTAGAAAAGGTGACTGGGTTACTATAATTTACCAAGGGAGGCGGTAGGCGCAAGTAGCTCAGATCTCTTCAAGCTAAAATAGAACTAGTAGCTTGAAGAGAAACATAATGGCCTGGATTTTGCGGTCAGTGGCACTAGCCGTTCATTACACTTACCCGCAGACTTTCTGTGGGCTTTTGCACTAGAACTTGCAGCTATTAGAGAGCCAAAACAGCATGGCGCCCTAAACAGGGGATCTGGGACCTGTGTGAACAAGTAAAGCAACAGTGTGTCTCCATAACCAATCAGATTGAAGAATCCTTACCTAGACACAGAGGGCTGGATTTTGAATGACCCATGGAGTCGGGTTTGGAGGCGTGTGGGGGGTTAAATTTGCGGGGTCGGGTGTCCCGACCCCATCCCGACTGCATCCTGCCTCCACGCAATTTTGACAAAATCAGTCGTGGGGTTCCCAACTCCGTCCCGCCTCCAAGAGGCGGGAGAGGCCATTAAAGCCCTTAACAAGCCCTAAATTGGCTCTGTAATGCCATTTTGAAACGTTTTAGCTAGTTTAACCCTTTTCTGACGTGAAGTACGCCTGGTGTGAAACACTCCAGTGAAACCTGGCGGGAGCACAAGTGGATAGCTGACTATGAGCTGCAGGTCCACTATTACAACGGAGATGTGATGAAGGTAATAGTAGTATTAGGTCTGAAAGTCGCCTCTGATGCTGCTGCATTGAATGTGTTCAGAGACTGCCTGGCCTTTGCTGTGAGAGGACTTGGATGCAAAAAATTCTCTCTCTCTCTCCTCCCCCCCATCATCAGAGGCGACTTTCAGACTGAAAACACTAATTAGTTCATGGGTTCCCACATGCTGGAACTCAATTGCCCAATTAAGTGAAAATTGCATCATTCATCCACATTAATCTGGAGTCGGGGGGGGCAACACGAAATGCGGATTACACGACCCTAACCCGACCCCAAGACAAAATCCAGCCCAGAGAGTCTAAACCAGGAAGTGTAAGTTAGAATAATTAATTCAATGTCAAATCATAGAAAGCAAAATAAAAAGAAAGATGGGAATAAGAGAGAGATAAAATATACAGAAAGAAAATGCAAAAAAATGTTTATTTAAATACAAGATAAGAGAATTAAGAGAGTGCAATCCAGATCTCAAGTAGATTGATGAACACAAAGCACGTCAAAAGTCACACTAATGGTCTGATTTCAAAATTTCTTGCATGCTATACTTGTAGTTACAGTAGGAATATTAGTGAGAATCCTAGCATACTCTATTTAAAATTTGTGGTTTTTAATCAGTATATTTTGCTGGATTTTGACAGGTTGGCCATTTTTGATTTATTATAGTAAAAAAAAAAATCACATAATAACTTTTCAGAGCAATCCCCCACTCTAGCGCTAAATTTCACTCACTAACTACCCTTCCTCTTAAAAAGGCTGATGTAATTTCCAGTGTTAAATGGGATGTCCTCATTCGCTAAATGAGATCTCAGTTTGGTTGCACCTAATTTAAACATTCTTCCGTTGAAAAGAAATTCTAATTTATATTCTGCAATTTATTATCATTCTAACTTTGCATGAAAAAAGAATTAGACTCAAATCACCAGTGTCACTTGTCTCAGCCGGCACGGAGGTACTATGAAGCTGTGTTTGAATTTTATTTTTGTTATAAAAAAATTATGGAAGTTATTTCAAATCTTTTTATACACTTTTTCTCTCAACTGTGCAAAACAAAAATATACTCTATACTGTCCAGAAGAGATCTTAATTGACCTTGAAATTTGATTGATGTCAATGTAAACATGGCCTACGTAGAAATATGAACTGGTGCCTTTAGAAAATGGTCGAGGACTGCGAAAACTGCAGCCAGTGAGATCTCAAATAAACAAAAACTTGAAGCTGGGAGCCTAGGGCTGCTCAAATAACATCGTTAACAGGCCTGCAAAAGATGACAAGCTTGCAGGATGATCGAGTCTACAACAATAATTAACTCAAGATAAGGGTGACAATCTAGTCTAACGGTTGAGCAGTCGCAAATCACATAATAAGGGACCTCTGGAATTCCCTAAACGACCAAGGATACTGATTGGCCAAGGATGAACACATCTCAGACAAAATGGCCGAATCTGCACACGGTACGCCTTGACCATTCTGTTGTGATGATCACAGAAGCTGTGAGCTAACGGTCAAGAGGTCACATGACTGATTAGAGCAACCTTGTGCAAACGGTCTTATCGGGGGTCGGCACATAGGTAGTAAAATATAGGTATAAAAGGGAGCCAAGAGCTAAGTTGAGCAGCGAGAACCTGGCAGCGAGAACCTAGGAATCACACTCGAGAAGGGAGGAGCCACAAGTCCGGGACTTGTTGTAGGACACCAGCGCGAAGGCTGATCAATTTTCAAACGGGTAATATTGTTTTAAGCTAGCACACAGGGAAGTGAGTCCCGTGTCATTTTCCTTGTAAGTTATTCAAACAACTTGTTAACCAATAAAGCACTGAATGTATGCAACTTACTGAGTCCGACCGACATTTGCCACTCTGAACTAAGAACCATAATTGTTGAACTGTTGTTGAGCTGACTACTTATTACTAGCTCAATAGATACAGTGAATTCGGGACAACAAACTGGCGACCGCAGGCAGGACTTTTGACTTGAGAAGTGGGACTTTTCAAGAAGGATAAATTAAGAGTGTCAAACGGATTGAGTTGGAATCTTAAAAATAAGACGCTACGTTACGGGATAACAATGGTGAGTAATAAAGGGGAGTCCTCCCAGAGTTGGGAAGAACAGTATAATAAATTAATGGTAGGAAATTATAAAAACTGGGCACTCACCGCAGCTAGAGTATGGCCCACCCAGAATACGGAACAAAGGTTTATGGAAACCTCCGTAACCAGTACAGGAAAGAAAATAAAGAAAAGGGAATATAAATACTTCCTAATGGCGGCCTGTTATCTTGAATTAGTAAACGAACAAAATTTGGCCCAAGAAGCAAAAGATGAGCTGCAAAGGGAAAAAAAACAGCTGACCGATGATTCTGAAACCTATAGGAAAAATATTGAGGAGTTAAAAAGGGAGGTGAGTGAGCTCCGAGATGAGAAGCGATTACATACCCTCCACATGGCTGCCAGCATGACGACTGTAGATTTGAGCAACTCCCGAGTTCAAAAATATAAAAGCCAGGTAGAGCAATTACAGACGGAGCGACATGTCTTAGACGGTAAATGTCAGGATTTAAAATCAGCCCTTAGGGTAATACAACAGTCCCACCAATGGGAGAAATATGTGCATGCCGACCATACCCGTTGTAATAAAGACATTGAGGGATTAAGATCACAGTTGTCCTCACTAAAAGGGGTAATTTGCGCCTTTTCAGATGAAGGGGATGCCGATATAGACTACTCAAGTCTAGCTGAGGCTGCTCACGCATATGATCAACGGGAAAGGGAGGACTGGCCTGAGCCAGAGGAGAAAGGGAGACCACCACCCTATGCCCCCCGAACCGCCTGATAAAACTCCAACTCCAGAGCTACCCATGAACCCCATGGTAACAACTCGAACCCCAGGGCAAAATGCCAACGACCCCATCAGCTATTCTACCCCGTTTAGTCTTTCCCAACCAAACGACATTGCTAGGAATGTCCCGAAATACGATGGGAAAACTAGTTTTGAGTTATGGAAAGCCACTGTCAAGCAAGCCTCTGAAATCCAGGGTTTAGATGACGGGGAACTAAGGAAATTGATAACCCTGTGTCTAGGACCGATTATTTATGGGGGCTTGACACAAGAACAGAAAAAAAGGAGGAGGTACCACAGCAGAACTCTGGGCTGCGGTACGCGAGGTAGCAGGGATAAATAGTAAGGACCCTGTGATGGAATTAGCAAGTTTTAAACAGGCCACTGGGGAACAACCCCGCGCCTATGCAGAACGCCTTTGGATAGTTTTCTGCAATGTCTTTGGAACACTGGAGCGTGACGACTTGGATGATACACAAAAACCATTGTGGCTAAAATCCATCATCTCGCACGCTTCTGACCAGGGCCAAGAGGCCTGTAGAATGTTTGACCCTAATGAGGCCACTCACAATGAAGCTTGGGTCTTAAGACGAATGATTATGGCCTGGCAAAACGACCAAAATAAACCCCCGTCCCAGCAAAAAGGGAAGGTGCATGCGTTTCAGCAGAATCAAGGGAGGAATGGTGCTCCAACATGGAAGACTGAGGGACCACCGGGATACACAGGAGGGAACCAAGAGTACTGGGGAATTGGAGTACCGAAGGGAGCGTGCTTTAACTGTGGGAAACAGGGACATTGGTCCCGAGAATGTAGAGCCCCGAAAAGAAGGACTAGGACAGGAGCGGTAGGAGGCTTAGGACGAATGGCACCCTACCAGGAACAGCCAGGGCCAGAGCAGGGAGACCAATGACTGGGTCCGACCTCGGACATCGTATGTGGGATAGGATATGACAAACATGGACCACCTATAGTGTCAGGTACCGTAGGAGGTCACGATACCACATTTTTATGGGACACAGGTGGATCCAGGACGTGCCTGGGAAACCAGCACCCTCTCTCACATAGCGATTTGACAGAAGTGACAGTTTTACTAAGCGGTTTTACTGGACACGGGCAAATGGCCACATTTACTAAACCACTAGACATCTAATTGGGTAATTTAAAATTTAAGCATGCCTGTTTATCGGTACCACAAATGCAGGGAGAAGAAGCGATACTCGGGATAGATTTCATGAGGAAATTTAATCTAGCCTATGATCCCGTGAACAGACGTATTTGGAGATTGCATTAAATATGTAATGATGGTTTGATGAACGGGTGTGTTGTATGAAAATTTTTTCCTTTAACCCCATATTAATGACAAGTGAACCAGGGTTGCAGAAGGTGCTAAGTCAGAATTTAAATGCCTTTGCCACTCACAAACATGAATGTGGTAGGACCGGAGAGGTGCTAATTACGGGACCTGATCCCCCACCCCAGAAACAGTATAAAATCCCAGTAGAAACTGAAAAGGATGTGGATAACATTATCCATAGCCTCCTGGAACAAGGCATACTTAGACCTATCGCGTCTACCAATAACTCACCCATTTGGCCAGTCCAAAAGCCTGATAAATCATGGCGCATGACTATAGACTACCGAGTATTAAATAAAGTTACGCCTTCAGCAGCGCCCACGGTCGTCACCGCACCAGCGGCTGCCCTCAATTTTTCCCCAACCGCAAAATTCTTCACAGTATTGGATATTAGTGATGGATTTTGGTCCATACCGTTGGCCAAGGAATGTCAGTATAAATTTGCATTCACTCATAAAGGACAACAATACACTTGGACTTGTTTGCCCCAAGGTTTCCATAATAGCCCCTCGATATTCTCGAATATGATGGCAAGTGGGTTAAAGGGATTTTCTCAACCCTCAGCCCTTGTTCAGTACGTAGATGATATCCTACTCCAAACAGACACCCTTGAGGAACACGAGATCCTGTTACAAGAACTATTAGTAACTCTGTACAGATTAGGGGTTAAAATAAACCCGAAAAAGGCAATATTTAGGGATGCAAGTAACCCAGGGGGCACGGGAGGTGACCGAAGATAGAAAGAAGATAACCACCCCCACAGACGTAAAATCCCTCAGGTCCTTTTTAGGGATTACAGGGTACTGCCGGGATCACATTGAGGACTACTCTGTGGTCGCCAAACCCTTGTATAATCTACTAAGAAAGGGGGTGTTATGGGAATGGATCCAAGAACATGCGAACTTGTTTGGTAAATTAAAATCAGCATTGATCCAAGCCCCTGCACTATGAAACCCAGACATGTCTTCGAGCTTTTATCTGGAAACGGCCTCTAGCGAAGGTGGTCTGTCAGCGGTATTACTGCAGGAACACTCTGGAAAGCTCCAACCTGTTGGTTACGCGTCCAGAGTTCTGACCCCCGTAGAAACAGTGTTCTCACCCTGTGAGAAAAACTTACTCAGTGTATTTTGGGCCGTACATAAATTCTCCCCTACAGTCGGACTTAACCCTTTGATTATTCTCACCCCACATACTCCTATTAAAATGCTCCTGGATGGAAACTTTAAAGAAGGGGCAGTTAGTTCACAACGAATAGCTCGATGGACGCTACTCCTACCAGGAAGGGATATCCATATTCGATATGAGCCAAAGCAAACTAGCCTAGCATAAAACATGTTATACCCCGGGGACCAACATGAGTGTAAAATTTTGTCATCAAGTGCCCTGACTGGTCCCTTTCAGACAAAATTAAGGGAGGGTGATAACGATGTAAGAATTAAAACTCATGTTTACGTAGATGGTTCATCATCAATACGGGAAGGACAACAGTGTACAGGATTCGGAGTGGTAACTATGACCGAGGATGGGAAAATTGTTCTTGAAACAACCCCAATTAAACTAGAAGGATCAAAATGAGCACAAATAGCTGTATTAAGTGCCATAGCATATGTAGTATTGCACCCAGAATCATTTCCCCCACCGGTGGAAATTCATTCAGACAGCAGTTACACCTGCAACAGCCCAACAGACTTTTTACCCATTTGGCAAGCGAGAGGTTTTACATCGGCAGACGGGAAACCATTAACAACGAGCCCACTTCTTAAAGTTATCTTTGACGCGGCCATGGCCAATCAGGGACAATATATAATGAAAAAGGTTAAAGCCCATGTAAAAACCACACCATTAGGAAATCAATTAGCAGATGAAGCAGCAAAACAAGGAGCCATTGATGGTTACCTATGGGACCCTCTGCAGGGAAAGGAAGGGACACTAACAGAAACCCTCTCGGCTGTCAAGGTATCCTCCAAGACAGTAATAGATCTAAGGGAGAGCCAAAGCTCTGACCCGGATCTGAACAATATCCAATTAGGAAAGCCTTATCCCGAACCATATAGTCAATATAGAACCGGTTTAACTTTAAATCAAGGAGTGGTGCTAAAGAACGGAAAATATGTGGTACCGGAGGTGGATAGACCCGAAATAATTTACCAGTTCCATGATGTGGGAGGACACCAGGGGATAGATAGAACTACTGCCAAGATTAGGGATGTATGTTGGTGGCCAGAAATACAATCAGATGTAGAGAAATACATCAAGAACTGTTTGATTTGTGCTCAAAACAACCCTGGGAAATACAAGCATCAGGCTTTAATGGGACGCACTCAACAGGGCAAGGGCCCCTGGGCCCAACTTCAGATAGATTATATAGGGCCACTGCCCACCTGCCCAGGAGGAAAGAAGTACATATTGGTAATAGTAGAAATAACAACAGAAAATGCTGGAAAAACTAAGCAGGCGAGGCAGCATCCGTGGAGAGAGAAACAGAGTCAACATTTCAGGTCGAGACCTTTCATCAGAAGTTCTGATGAAAGGTCTCGACCTGAAACGTTGACTCTGTTTCTCTCTCCACGGATGCTGCCTCGCCTGCTTAGTTTTTCCAGCGATTTCTGTTGTTATTTCAGATTTCCAGCATCTGCAGTATTTTGCTATCATATTGGTAATAGTAGATGTATTTTCTAAATTGATTGAGGCCTTCCCAACCAATAACAATTCAGCTGCCACGACCGCCAAAATCCTAATGGAAGAAGTGTTCTCCCGATGGGGATTACCCGAAAGCATCGACTCAGATCAAGGGACCCATTTTACTGGGCAGGTCATGAGATCGGTCATGCAGTTGGTTGGGGTAAAACAGGATTTTCACATTTCATACCATCCAGAGTCCAGTGGGATAGTAGAAAGAATGAACAGGACCCTAAAAACTATGATGAGGAAATTGGTCCAACAAAATCATACCTCCTGGCATAGGGTGCTCCCTTCTGCATTAATGGCCATCCGGAACACGGTGGTAGCATCCACCGGCTACTCACCACATGAGTTAATGACAGGAAGGATTATGAAAGGTATTGAGGCATTTACGGGTATGGACCTAAGTGAAATCCAGAAGACATCCTTGTCATCTGAAAAATACATGACTGATTTGGTGAAGTATTTGGAAGCGGCAAAAATGACCGCAGCTGTAAAAATGGGAAAAAGGCATCAGAAAAGTAAAGCCTATTTTGACGGGAAAACCCACCCATGGGAAGTCAAGATAGGTGACCAGGTCATGGTTAAGGTCCAAAGGGAGGGAACATTCCTGAGCCCAAAATATGCAGGACCCTTTAGAGTAATGGAAAAAGCTAGTCCATCCGTATATAAGATAATGGACGGACAAGGAAAGTACAAATGGCACCACATCAATCAGTTAAAAACTGTCGGGAAAGTGGATAGTTTTCACCAGTACCATGTACAACTGGATGCTTTAGATCCCCAGGGATTGGATGAAGGAAATGATGGTTCAGATGACGGTAACCAACCAGATAGGTCCGATCAGGACTCAACAGGTCTGGTGGACGGAGTAGGGAATCTGTTCCTAAATGACGAACGGGACCCAAATGAATCTCCTCCGAACTCACCAATAAGGGAGACAGCGAGTACCGGGTCAGCAAATTTCATGGCCGCCACTCACCAACTCCAGGGTTGGGCACGCTTACCTGGAATGGATCGCTCCTCAAAGACCCCTCGTTTACAAAGGGTGACGGATAAATAAGAAATAATTAATAAACTGTACATAAGAGCAGCTAGTATCTTGATCATGTTTGTATGTGTTTAGAAATGAATGCCGGAAATAATTCCAGTCGAAACCTCAGACGACTATCGCAACCGCTATCAAGAATGGAGTGAGGAGCTGTTCTGGACCTTTTTTCCATCTGGGACTTTTGATGTTCGGAACATTCTTTATCCTATGGATCATCCATCAAATATGAAAGAATAGGGGACACCAACAGAACAACGAAGAAGGACAAGAGGAAATAGAGGCGGTTCGACAATGACGTGTTATATAATAATAACTTGTGTACTTATGATATGTGTAGAATTAAACAGGGTACTCGGTGAACAGAAGGTGATTCTCACCTCCGGGGAAAAAGACTATAATAGTGCGAATTGTATCACTGAGTTTAGTCACTGGAAGGCCCCGACCCACGGAAACCATGAATGTAGCTGCAGTGGGATGGCTAGGACATGCCACCAGACTAGCTATGGGGGGAACCTGACTAGGGTGTGTGTGACTTGCAGCCATACTAACCAAGGTAAACGATCTATAGTCTGGCAGGCAAAGGCCGAGAAGGATGGAATATACACAGTATCGTCAGGAGCCAATCCGCTAAGTAGACCAAATTGTACCATCGAGGGGAGAAAGGTATGTTGTCAGACGGATCCACAGGCAAAGAGTTTACACTTATTCGTGGGATGTAGTAGTAATAGGGCGGTGGGAAACCTGACTTCTAATGCAAGGGTCTCCCAGAGACCTAATTGCTCCTGCGAAAGTCAAGGGAAGATCATAGTTCATCAGCTCCCTTCCACCCCCACCCCCACCCCAGGACCAACTACCACCCCTATGACCACTTCCCCATTACCACCCACTCTGGCTCCTCCGAGAGAATGTCCCCAAGAAACGTGAGGACCAAAGGGAGGAGTTGTATTCAGAACCACTGGCAAGATTGTGTATGTTAATGTACAGTATGCATTGGTACCCGTCGTTTTGAATATGTCAGATATCCAGCTGCCCGCCTGGTGTCCTACTAACCTGCAAGAAATTCACCGAGACTTGATTAAGGGGTTGCTCCAACAGGAAATAGGCAATAATACTGGGGGGAACCGTACCCAGGAAGGAAGTGAGAGCAAGAAGGAATGAAGTTAGCAGAGGTTAAGAATATAGGGATAATACAGGAAGGAATATGGATGAGGTTTGATAATCTGTTACCATATGCTGTCAAACTAGATGGTACCCTAGTCGGTACCACCCTAAATCAATGTCAACAAACTGACCAAACGGTAATACGCCCCTATAAGATTTATCCAACTAACATGGCAAGATGTGGGTTCAATGGGATCAAAACCCTAAATTGTACGCTGGTAGTGGAATCTACCACTGGAAGAATCGTGAGAACCGGCTATCAGGGAGATGGAACTTACTGTTTTACCACAACCGAGGTCAGCTATCACTATGGGAACAGGGAATGTCCCATAGAAACCCCGACTTTCTGTCTGCACCCTTTAATACCTATGAGATTGGGTAATGAAGAAATTATCAATATCGAGCGAAGAGAAACTGTTCAGATTAATGTGGCTGACAGCCTGAAAGGAAACTTGGACAATTACTTTGGAAAATATGACATCAGTATCCAATTAGAGAAGGAACATTTGATTAGGATCAAGCATCAGCTTGAACTGGTACATCAGACTTACATACGAGTGGAACAGAACACAAAGGAAATTGGCAAGGACATAAAGAGCATCAAGATAGACACATGGTGGGATGAAATATGGAATTGGGGTACAAATGTCAATATACACCCATGGATTAGAATATTCTCACACATTACAGTTATTCTAATTACTGTAATATTCCTGTGTCTGTGTGTCACCTGGAGAAGTATGATGCGATTGGAAAAAAGATTGAAGGGGCGACTCGGAATGATGGAAATGGGGCAAGTGATGAAGATGGAAGACCGGAGGAGGCTACTAACTATGAAAGGTGATCAATATAATCTATGATTAAAATGATCAAAGGGAGGAGTGTAGAAATATGAACTGGTGCCTTTAGAAAATGGTCGAGGACTGCGAAAACTGCAGCCAGTGAGATCTCAAATAAACAAAAACTTGAAGCTGGGGGCCTAGGGCTGCTCAAATAACATCGTTAACAGGCCTGCAAAAGATGACAAGCTTGCAGGATGATCGAGGCTACAACAATAATTAACTCAAGATAAGGGTGACAATCTAGTCTAACGGTTGAGCAGTCGCAAATCACATAATAAGGGACCTCTGGAATTCCCTAAACGACCAAGGATACTGATTGGCTCAGGATGAACACATCTCAGACAAAATGGCCGAATCTGCACACGGCACGCCTTGACCATTCTGTTGTGATGATCACAGAAGCTGTGAGCTAATGGTCAAGAGGTCACATGACTGATTAGAGCAACCTTGTGCAAAGGGTCTTATCGGGGGGGGGGGGGGGGGCGGCACATAGGTAGTAAAATATAGGTATAAAAGAAGGGAGCCAAGAACTAGTTGAGCAGCGAGAACCTGGCAGCGAGAACCTAGGAATCACACTCGAGAAGGGAGGAGCCACAAGTCCGGGACTTGTTGTAGGACACCAGCGCGAAGGCTGATCAATTTTCAAACAGGTAATATTGTTTTAAGCTAGCAACAGGGAAGTGAGTCCCGTGTCATTTTCCTTGTAAGTTATTCAAACAACTTGTTCACCAATAAAGTACTGAATGTATGCAACTTACTGAGTCCGACCGACATTTGACACTCTGAACTAAGAACCATAATTGTTGAACTGTTGTTGAGCTAACTACTTATTACTAGCTCAATAGATACAGTGAATTCGGGACAACAGCCTAGGACCTCAAATCCTGATTGCAGTAATCAGTGAGCACATCTGCTACTTCAGCGTACAACGAAACAGGGACTTTCATTATTAGCAGTCATCTGAATTCAGTACATCATCATTTAATCGTAATGGCCCGGAACTTGCAGTCAGCGGCGAAGCAAAGGCGTTCGCCGCTGGCCCTGAAGTAAGCTTTGCACAAAGATTTCGCGATCTCGGTGTCGAGAAGTTCAGGTTTTCCGACGCGCAACTCAAATCAACGGAATATAGTGGGGATCCCCTAGTGCGAGCTGCTGTGACGGCAACAAGCTTTCTAAGCAGCCAATCAAAACGCAGAATTCTCACAGACAGTGAACAAGGAAGTGAGTAAGCTCTTAAAATTCTAACTTTTTAAAAATGTTCGCGAGAGCAAAACAAAGATTGGGGCTCTCACATGGGGACAAGGCAAACCTGAAATAAAGATGAACAAACTTTAAAAAAAAATTATTTTAAGTTTCTTAAAAATTGTCATTTTTATTAAAATGGATAAATTTGACACTGCACAAAATTTAAATCAGTTTTTCAGGCCCATAGCCTTTGTTTAGCAGTCAATTTGCTGTTAAAACCCCAGATACACCGAATCCCTTTGGGTCTAACTTTTATTGGGAATTTAACAGTGTAATTACTGCGGAAGAGCCGAACATTTTGTCGGTTTCCCCGATTTGAGTGATTTGACTGATTGCCGACTCTGTGGGGGGGGGGTGTTGGGTGGGGGCACAGCGCAGCCTGTGGAGGAGCAGTGAATGACAGACCACAACTTCAGGATTTCTGCCTGCGCATGCCCCAAATCCCGAAGTTGCCGTTCAGTTTTAAAGGCGGAATGACGGCAAACGCTGCCAGCTCGCCGTCATCTGGACCGCAAATTCCAGGCCATTATGCTTCTTCATTTGTTTATATATGTGACATACACACGGAAGCTAAAAAGGATTCCCTAATGGACAAAATAGCTGTCATATTCAAAACAAAAGAAGAGATATCCTGCTTGCTTCTCTGCAGAACAGTTCCAGCAGATTTTGACATGCTGTAACAGAACCATCCCTTGCAGCTTCAGACCAATCTGCTCAAGAGAAACACCAAAAGCACATCTCTTCAATGCAGATCCCATTATTGGCCCAGAAATTGCAGTGTGAGGGTTCGTGCGAGGGTAAGCCCTTCCCGCGATGTCTCACTGCGCGTTGGCTTTTTCAGTCCCAGCTCGCTGGAACTTCATGTTCCAGCCATCAGCTGCGAGTGCATCGTGATCCCACAGTGCGAAGTTAGTTCGAGTGCACTGTGGGATCACGTGACTGAGTTACAGCCAATGGCAGCACACCAAGCTCTCATTCATAGAATTCACAGCGGCCATTGAACTGCTGTGAAAACTAGGAATACAACAAGCCCCCAAAAGAAGAGCTAAACCTCCATTAAATTAAAAAAAAAACCCATCACATAATTAAAATAAGTGTAATTAAATAAATTAACCTTTTTAAACAAAAAAATAAATTTTTGAAAAAATTTTAAATCTTTTAAAATGTTATAAAAATAAACTTACCTGTCTTTAAAGTCGCTACTAAAGATTTACCTGTAAAAAAAAATTCTAAATACTACTTAATTATGTACTTACCTGGTTAAAAGAGTCTCCTGCGCTTCCTTTTTTCTTTTCCAGATTCTTCAATACTTACCTGCGTGCGCAAGCGATGAAGTGCACTGCGTGCGCGCAGCCTGTAGCGCACACGCGGTGCACTGAGGACCCGCCCCCTTTTCGAAAGATCAATTGCCGGTTTTCAGTGCATGCGCAGTGCATGCTGAAAACCGGCAATTGAAGTCTGGCTGCGTGAGTGTACACTGTGCGTACTCTCGCGCAGCCGGATCAATTTCTGGGCCAATGCTTCAAATGACGAACAACTTTTTAAAGTAACCACACAGTTGCAGCTTTCAATTAACATAGCTATTTGTGTATATGGGGAGCCCAATGAATCCTGCATGAAGCTGTGTAAATTAAACATCAGTTTCTTTTATCATCAAATGCATACACCTTATAATCATGAATTATGCAAGGTTGAATTAGCTGTCTGATAACAAAAGGAAACAGCTGTAGCTAATCCACAAGAAAACACTTTCAGACATACACTTTTGGCTGGGTATACTACAGAAAAAGGGAAAATACTGTTATTAATATATGCTGTCATAGTTAATAACCTTGTAAAAACTTCCTGTAAGGCAGTGAATATCTTCTTCTTCTTAGGCAGTCCCTCGGAACCGAGGATGACTTGCTTCCACATTAAAAATGAGTTCTCAGGTGACTGATGAGTCTAATGTGGGACCTACAGTCTCTGTCACAGGTGGGGCAGACGGTGGGTGTGGTGCTTGCACTTGGCTTCCGCTTGATCCCAGCGAAGAGACTCGAGGTGTTCAGCGCCTTCCCAGATGCTTTTCCTCCACTTTGTGCGGTCTTGGGCCAGGTATTCCCGCAAGATCCTGCAAATCTATTGGCAGGATAGGCGCACCAACGTCAGTGTTCTCACTCAGGCCAACATCCCCAGCATCGAGGCTTTGACCACGCTCGATCAGCTCCGATGGACGGGTCACATCGTCCGCATGCCTGATACGAGACTCCCAAAACAAGCGCTCTACTCGGAGCTCCGGCACGGCAAGAGAGCCCCAGGTGGGCAGAGGAAATGCTTCAAGGACACCCTCAAAGCCTCCTTGAAAAAGTGCAACATCCCCACAGTGAATATGCCACAAAGAACTATAACAACCTTGTCTGTCACACGATCCCTCTATCAGTATTCAATGCATACTGCAGAATAACACAGGTTTACAGCCAAGGCTAAAAATGTGTTTTGTTTGTTTTCACATCAATACAAACAGTATATGTAACAAGGAACTGGGGTGAACAAAATGTGATAGATTAAATACTGTATTTCTTACAGGTAAGAAAATAAGACAGCAAACTACCCAACACGATGTCACTGTTAAGCATCACTTTGTGTACTGTGTGAATGTCCTGACATTGTAGTGTCACAGGTAACATCAGAGAAGAAATTTTACTGCCAGAAAAAAAACCTGAAATGTTCCATGCTGTCTGAACAGCTGCACTAATATCCCCAGGAGAATTTAAAAGGCATTGCAAGGCAATCTCAAGGTTCGCATGGGGCTTATCAATTGTATGAAGGATCACTACAAAAAATGTGAACCTGTATTTTCTCTCAGCAGATGCTGAAGAAATACATATGCTGTGTATTTCCAGCATTTCTATCTTACTTCAGACTTCCAGTGACACTGTTTTTCTTTGTTCGAACCTTTTGTGGGATGCTATCTGTGCAATTCATTCCTGGCTATGTATCAATCATTCAATGGCCCTGAATTCGCGGTTGGTATGTCGGCGTATTCTAAGTCTTTGAAATTGACCGCAAGTTCAGGATTTCCGCAAGCGCTAAATCCCGAACGTGCGATCGGTCAAGTTCCGACTGCGCATTGGTTTCGCTGCACGTTTCACCTACCCACTCGAAAAGTTGGACTAATTGCCCACTTATTGTGCATTAATTACCCTGAAAATGTTTACATCTTTTGCAAACAGGCGCAGGAGCCTGTTGCGCAACGTAAGGGCGGGGGTGGGGTGGCGGTGAGAAAATTGTATTAGTTGGCGGCTGCTGACTGACCCGTTGAGTGTTTCCAGCATTTTCTGATTAAAAATTTACTGGCCAGACATCTTTTCATGTGTCAAAATCTTTCCCGATGAGTTTCTGAACCCAGGAATTAAGCACGGTAAACTCGAGCAATAGGCACTCTATAGATTGGATATATATGGTAGGGCAAAGTTTTTGTGTCCTGATTATTTCTCAACATATTACAATAAAAAAAACTACTGATTTATAGAAACATTTTGTACTGGGGTTCGCTACTTTATGTGCACAATTCAAATAACGGAGCACCTAATCTAATACTGAGTAGGTAAGAACCTTATATCTAACAATGCAGTATTGTTATTTACACATAGTTATGAAAGATGTTTGATCAAATGTATATCTGGCATAATTAAAAATACCTTTTAAAATCACTTCAACCAACATTTCCAATTAAGAGCGGCTATTTAACGCTATGTAGATTGTAAATATATGCCAGTAGAAGACTTCTGTCTTCTATTGACATATATTTACAATCCTGTTTTAGCAATCTCCTCTGTTTCCTGATTGGCTCAGAGTCTGGAAGTGAAAGGAGCACCGCCCCACATGATCCGAGGTTCGCGTATGCACAGCGGTGCATCCCTGGGATCCGTGGGCCACTGCGCTGCGCACAACTCTGCAGCGTCTGAAAGCAACTTCACAAAGGGGTTTCTCACGAGGTAAGTGCAGATTTCGTTCGGATGTCGGCGGCGTGCTCCTTAGCTACGCTACCGACCGCGAATTCAGGGCCAATATGTCTAACATAATTTCCACACAAACCTTCCTACAAAGCGGAAGGATTTTCTGTCATGGTAAAGGGATCATTTTGGTAACAAATGACTATTAAACTTGTACAATGGCAAAATACTGCGGATGCTGGAATCCGAAACAAAAACAGAAAATGCTGGAAAAACTCAGCAGGCCAGGCAACATCCGTAGAGAGAGAAAACAGAGTTAACGTTTCAGGTCTGTGACCCTTCGTCAGTTCTGTTAAACTTGTCAGTTTACTGGTTAATATTTTTGTGTGACCATGACTAAATTATCTATTGGGGATAAAGAATTGTATTGTGTTTTAGCTGTATCTATTCAATATTTAATAACAAACCACTTTTAAATGCATTAGGATGCTTTCTGAATTATATATTTTTTATATTAGACACATATTAACTATGGGTAAAAAAATGGTTAAAAAGTATACAGAGGCAGAAACATTTTGCATTACATTAAACATTACCACTTTGTTGTAGTTTTGCATGATTAAATAAATTATGTCCATTTTTTCTTTTGTATTCATTCCTGGGATGTGGGTGTCGCTAGCTAAGCCAGCATTTATTGCCCATCCCTAATTGTCCTCGAGAAGGTGGTGGTGAGTCACCTTCTTGAACCGCGGCATCCGTGTGGTGAAGGTACTCCCACAGTGCTGTTAGGGAGAGAGTTCCAGGATTTTGACCCAGCGACGATGAAGGAATGGCGATATATTTCTTGGTAAGGATGGTGTGTAACTTGGAGGGGAACGTGGAGGTGATGGCGTTCCCATGCGCCTGCTGCCCTTGTCCTTCTAGATGGTAGAGGTCGTGGGTTTGGGAGGTGCTGTCAAAGAAGGCTTGGCGAGTTGCTGCAGTGCACCTTGTAGGTGGTACGCACTGCAGCCACAGTGCGCCGGTGGTGGAGGGAATGAATGTTTAAGGTGGTGGATGTGGTGCCAATCAAGCGGGCTGCTTTGTCCTGGATGGTGTAGAGCTTCTGGAGTGTTGTTGGAGCTGCACTCAGAGTCAAGTGGAGAGTATTCCATCACACTCCTGACTTGTGCCTTGTAGATGGTGGAAAGGCTTTGGGGAGTCAGGAGGTGAGACACTTGCTGCAGAATACCCAGCCTCTAACCTGCTCTAGTTGCTACAGTATTTATGTGGTTGATCCAGTTAATTATCAAGTCAATGGTGACCCCCAGGATGTTGATGGTGGGGGATTTGGCGATGGTAATGCTGTTAAATGTCAAGGGGTGGTGGCTAGAGTCTCGCTTGTTGGAGATAGTCATTGCCTGGCACTTGTGTGGCGCGAATGTTACTTGCTACTTATCAGCCCAAGCCTGGATGTTGTCCAAGTCTTGCTGCAGGCGGGCATGGACTGCTTCAGGGGCAGTCACTCTCACTTCAGATCTGTAGGTACAAAACACTGGAAGGTGGAAACTGAATTTAATCAATGATTAGTGCTTAGTTAAATAAATATATATTCCTTCCATTTTTGAAAGTTACTTTTATTTTCTCTTTTGGTCTCCTCTCTCACTACTCCCTGGCCAAACATGCAACCTTCCCCCAGGCCTGTGCAAAAGGTACCTTTGATTTGGTCACTAAAAGGCACATATCAGTAGCCAGACATGATGGGACACCTGACTTCCAAATTGCAACTCTGCTAGTAGCTTCACTGAAATAAGGAACCCACCTTCAGTTGTTGTTGTATCTAAAGGGTATGTGTAAATACTCCAAAAACCAGAACCCAACACCAGAACGGAGAGGTTATACCTATCAGGAAAGATTGAACAGGCTTGGGCTCTTTTCTCTAGAAAAAAGACTGAAGGGTAAACTGATAGAGGTCTTCAAGATTATGAAAGGGTTGACATGGAGATGATGTTTCCACTTGCGGACGAGACCAGAACTAGGGGCCATAAATATAAGATAGTCACTAATAAATCCAATCGGGAATTCAGGAGAAACTTCTTTACCCAGAGAGTGGTTAGAATGTGGAACTCGCTACCAGAGGGAGTAGTTGAAACAAATAGCATACATGGATTCAAGAAGAAACTAGATAAGCACATGAGGGAGAAAGCAATAAGATATGTTGATGGGGTTAGGTGAAGAGGGGTGGGAGGTGGCTCGTCTGGAGCATAAACACAGGCATGGACCAGTTGGTCTGAATGGCCTGTTTCTGAGCTGTAAATACTTTGCAATACTTTGTAAGAAAGTCTCTTAAAGTAGTATCACTTCATACATGAGCTTTCAGATACTAAAATCACTTTTGCAGTGACTCAGAATAAATTCTCAGGCAGATTTTATTGTATCTTTTTTCATTAAAACAGAGAAGGTTAAGGTGTGATTTGATAGAGGTGTTTAAAATTATGAAGGAGTGGGACAGAGTAGCTGGAAGCAAACTGTTTCCACTGGTTAAGGGGTCTAGAACAAGGGGACATAGAATATTAAATGCAAGAGATTTAGGAGAGCAGGAGAAACTTGTTTTACACCAAGTATTGTGTGTCTGTTTAATGCACGACCAGAGTTAGTGATTGAAACAGAGAGCATGTCAATATTTACGATTGGTTAGGTAGATGGTTGGCAGAAAGGGGAATAAGGTGATATGGAAACAGAGTGAGCACATGGGATTAAGACTACTTCTCATGGAGGATAAACATCAATACAACCGGTTGGGCTGAACAGCCTGTTTCCATGTTGTAAATTCAATGGGGGCGATTTTGCCGGCACTCAGGGGTCGGGTTTGGAGGCGGGACTGTTGGCAAAATCAAAAAGATTGGCAGCAGGTCCCGAACCCGCTTCCAACCCGCCTCCAATCAATCTTCCCGGGAGTCGGGTTCCCGATTTGCGCAGGGACCCGACTCCTAGCAGTGGGAAGAGGATTATAGCCACTTAACTGCTTGTTAACAGGCAGTTAAGAGGCTTTTTCCAATTTTGCCAGGTCGACTGCGGGCTTCCCGACGTCCGGACACCACGCCAGGTAAGTGTGGTGTGTTGTGAGTCTACTGTAATGTTTCTTCATTGATGACAGCTGCAGAAGTCTTGTGAAGGATCCAATGGTACACTGGTGAGTTTCAGAGTGTTGGGAAAATCATTTTTAATGTATTTAGATTTTTCTGTAGGTACAGTAATAAGGTTTGAAGTGTGTGTGTAGTCCCAGCTCATTGGGAGAACCTCTCTCACCAGTGACAGATCGCTTCTGTAACCTCACCTGCAGCTGCCATCTGTTTTATCCCAAGGAGAGAGTCTCTGGAGAGTCTGGGTGCAAGGGCTCACCTTTGTACAGTGATTGGCAGTGTTTGCAGCACCTCAATGCTGTCAAACAAAAATGAGCATGTCCCCTTTAAGAAAACCAGCAGATGACGCGTCATCAACTGACGTCATCTGACACCGGCTTTCTCTTAATTGGCCGGCAAGCCCGCAGTGCGGGCCTAACAAGGCCAATTGACGCAAAATAGCGTCTGTGCAGCGGTCGTCATTGGGGGCGGGAATCGAAACCCGCAGATCAGCTGACCCGCTCCCACCTCGCCTCTTCAGGTAAGATCGCGGCCTACGTGTCACTCCATGCTGCAATAAGTACATGTATCGTAAAGTTCAAACAGAAGTCATGACATCCTTGCCTTATATGAGCAAGTCTACCATTTTGAATATTTTAACAAGAATAAGACTTGAAGCTGCACAATAGACATTCGGCAGAACCTATAAGGATGCACCCTCTAATAGCAACTCCACCTGGACTAACTATGGAGACAGATTCATTGTCATTCGGTTTATACTCCAGTTGGTGGTATTAGAAATTCAGGTAGATCATGAGTTTTGGTACATTACACAAATTCAAAACATTTATTTTGAGGTCAACTGTTTCTTGACTGATGATTAATATTTTTACACAACAATATTATGCTCCCCACTGAGTGTTTACAATCTGTTTATCTGCCACTCAGTGGCACATCTATTCAGTATGTGTGATGATTCAAGTACTAGTGTGAGGACAGGATAGTTAGACATCAACCAAACCATTCTTGATATGGCAACTAATCCAGGATGAATCATTGTTATACTGAAAAGATATACAGTACTACCAGACAGCATATAAATATGCTAGAAGTCTTTTATATATGCAACAATAAAGCAAGCTGACTACCTATACAGTAATTTCTAATCCTGCTGTTATTTCTGGTATATTATGAATGGAACAACAATACCACTGGGGGACAATACAAAATGAAAACATGAATGTTTAATAAAAAGACTAATTTTGCTTGCTTCATGATTAAAATGCCTACAATTCCAAAAACTATTTTAAATTAAGAATTTCAAAAACTCTGCTTTAGTTCCTGAATCACATCATCTTTTCATTTTACGCTTTTCAGCCTTGGTGGCATTCGGTACGATTGAAAAACCTAGATGAAGGGCTAAGACCAATCAAAAAGATAGTGCATCTTCAAAAATAATCAATTTAATTTTGAACTCTTATCATCTTTAAATCACTACAAGTAGTAGAATTGGGAAAAAATGTAATATCTGAGTAAGCTTTTTAATGACTGTTTCATGTAGACTATGCATGATAAGATGTTGCAGTGTTGTGATCTTTGACCTGCTCTGGTTATAATCCTTCATCTGATAGAACACTTCATTAAGCACAATTAATTCCCTATCAGTGTGAAGCAACCTCAAAAATGTTTGGTAATTATATTTTCCAACTAAAAAGTTTGTAAGAAAACTTGAAAAATTGGTTCTAATAAGATGCTCCTGTCTACCATAGAACGTGACTGTGAACTGTGGGCAGCTGAGCACAGCTCCCATGAGAGATGTAAAATAGCATCTCTCTAAGGATCAAAAATGTCAGTGGGCTATATGCGGCTTCTGACACCAGTTGGTAGAAACATAGATTATCCTTGGTTTCTTCAGAGCTGAACTGATGCTTCAGTGTGAGTACTGGAGTACTGCCCTCATAATGATCAACGGTAATGTTGGTATAAGTTCCTGTGGCTTTTTAAAGTTCAAAGTGGTCTGCACATTAATAAGTTTTTTCCACTTTGTGAATTTCTTTTTAGTTAATCTATTTCATGATTTCAAGCTAAATTTGTTAAAATCTTAATTTCAGATGATGCACAGCAATCAAGTACAGATTTCTTCCTTGATTCATTTGTAGATGTCACAAGCCAACGTCATTGTGTGAATATGATCACACATCAAGGACATCAAGTGCACTGAAATCTGCTGCTGGCACAAAACTGATTAGAACTGAATCAATGCTCTCTCCCTTCCCCTGCCAGATCAGAATATTATGTCTTATTATAAAAAAAGAACAGACATAAGGAAATGAGTACAAGGTTACAGATTACAGTTATGAACCGCCTGAATTTCCCTTCAAAGCTTTAAGTCTTTATCTGAATACCTTAGATTACATCTTTGTAATCACTCGCAGGTATTCATTAGTTCAGAAAAACTGATTATGCTTATTTTAGACTGCATAAATTTATTGTACGACAAATTCAATTTGTAAAAGTTTAGAATTATGAAAACTATGGAACTAAAACACATTACTCTACAATGCAAGATAAGAAACAAACAAAGAAAGGAAGGAAAGATAGAGTGGGCATTTATACAGTGCCTTTCATGTCCTCTGGATGTCTCAAAGAACTTTAGAACCAATGGATAACTGTTGAAATGCAGTCACTGTTGTTGTGTAGGCAAATTAAAGTACATAATATGACACCTTGAATGTATTGAGACAAAAGTATTTTTTATCAGTTTAAAAGGTTAGATAACCAATAATCCAGACATTGAATTCCACAAATGTGTCTGTAATTTTACTTAATCCCATTTTGCAAACATATATCAATTATTGCATGGAAATAATTACTCCTGGCATATCTGAAGATAATTACTGACTATTTAATCCTTTTGCAGTTTTAAAATATAGTGATATTTTCTTGTTTACTACTTTTTAGGGGAAAAGTAGGCAAGATTATAAGCAAAAGTCTACTGTGTGTTTTTAGCAAACAGAGAAAAACATAAAAAGACAAGATAAGTACAGTAGTTCAAATGTCACACAGTATTGTCGCAAAGCACTTTGGATTCCTAAATTTGGCAATCTTTATTGCTGAGGCATTGGAAACTTCTCACTAACATTTTTTGGAGGAAACATCTTACCTATTAACTAGGAATCTCAGAAAAGCAAAAGGTTTGTAGTGGTTTCAGAATATCTATGCTTTTGTTTTTACTTTGCATTCTCAAAGAGTTGTGAGAGGTAAAAGGGACAAAAATAACTGAACTGCTATTTCCTCCAGCAAAACATTGGTAAGACCAAAATCGATGTCTTCGACCCTGCCACAAAATCTGTACCCTTGCCATCAATTGCAATTTCATCCTCCTCCCGGCCACTGTCTCAGGTTGAGCCAGACTGTCTGTAACCTCAGTGTCCTGTTCGACTCCAAGCTGAGCTTCCAATCCTCTTCATTACAAAGACCAACATTGATGCCTCCACACTCACCTCAGTCCATCTGTTGCTGAAACCCTCATCCATGCCTTTGTCACTATTCCAATGCTCTCATGGCCAGCCTCACATCCTACACCCTCTGTAAACTTCAGCTCATCCAAAACTCTTGCCTGCATCCTATCCCACACCAAGTCCCGCTCATCCACCGTCCCTCACTGACCTGAAATGGCTCCCAGTCCATCAATGTCTCAAATTTAAAATTCTCATTCTAGTGTTTAAATCCCTTCATGGTTTTCCCCCTCTGATTTTCTCTAATCTCTTCCAACCCTACAATACACCCCTCCAAACTCTCTGCTCTTCTGATACTGGCCTCTTATGCATCTCCCCTAACCTTTGCTGCTGATTACCACCTGCTGCCCTGATTCAGCTGATCAATCAGTACTCTTCCATGTTGAACACTGAGGAAGAAGCACTGAGGGTAGCAAGGGCACAGATTGTACTCTGGGTGAGGGACTTCAATTTCCATCACCAAGAATGGCCCGGTAGCACCACTACTGACCAAGCCCTGAAGGACATAGCTGCCATACTTGACCTCGTCTTCACCAATCTACCTGTCGCAGAGGCATCTGCCCATGACAGCACTGGCGGCAGTGACCACCATACAGTCATTGTGGAGATGAAAACCCGTCTTCAAAATTGAAGTCAATAGGAATCAGGGGGAAAACTCTCCACTGGCTGGAGTCATACCTAGCACAAAGGAGGATGGTTGTGATGGTTGGAGGTCAATCATCTCAGCCCCAGGACATCGCTGCAGGAATTCCTCAGGGCAGTGTCCTAGGCCCAACCATCTTTAGCTGCTTCCTCAATGACCTTCCCTACATCACAAGGTCAGAAGTGGGGATGTTCGCTGATGATTGCAGAGTGTTCAGTTCCATTCACAACTCCTCAGATAATGAAGCAGTGCATGCCCGCAGGCAGCAAGACTTGGATGACATTCAGGCTTGGGCTGATAAGTGGCAGGTAACATTCGCGCCACACAAGTGCCAGGCAATGACTATCTCCAACAAGCGAGAGTTTAACCACCGCCCCTTGACATTCAACGGCATTACCATCGCTGAATACCCCACCATCAACTTCCTGGGGTGGTCACCATTGATCAGAAAATTAACTGGATCAGCCACATAAATACTGTTGCTGTAAGAGCAGGTCAGAGGCTGGGTATTCTGCGGTGAGTGTCTCACCTCCTGACTCCCCAAAGCCTTTCCACCATCTACAAGGCACAAGTCAGGAGTGTGATGGAATACTCTCCACTTGCCTGGATAAGTGCAGCTCTAACAACACTCAAGAAGCTCAACACCATCTAGAACAAAGCAGCCCGCTTGATTGGCACCACATCCACCACCTTAAACATTCACTCCCTCCACCACCGGTGTACCATGGCTGCAGTGTGTACCATCTACAAGATGCATTGCAGCAACTCGCCAAGGCTCCTACAGCAGCACCTCCCAAACCCGTGACCTCTACCATCTAGAAAGACAAGGGCAGCAGGCGCGTGAGAACACCATCACCTGCAGGTTCCCCTCCAAGTCACACACCATCCTAACTTGGAAATATATCGCCGTTCCTTCATCGTCGCTGTGTCAAAATCCTGGAACTCCCTACCTAACAGCACTGTGGGAGTACCTTCACCACACGGACTGCAGCGGTTCAAGAAGGCAGCTCACCACCACCTTCCTCAGGGGCAACTAGAGATGGGCAATAAATGCTGGCCTCGCCAGCGACGCCCACATCCCAAGAACGAAAAAAAAATCTTTGCCCCACCATTGAAGCTATGCCTTCAACTGCCTAGGGTTCCACTCTGGAATTCCCTCCCTAATCCACTATGAAATCCTCCTTAAAACCACCTCTTTGACCAGGGGTGGGCAATTATTTGGGCTGAAGGGCCACTTAACAAGTTTTGGTGAGCTGTTGAGGGCCGCACACCAATGTTTCCCCAAAGCTGCATGGTCGCGCACCAATTGCGAGGTCCCGCGCAAGCTGCTCACCAGTTCCTGCCGCTGGAAGAGATACTGCGCAACAAATTTAAAGGGACCGCGCACGTTGATGAGAGCAAAGTGTTGGTAAATTTGAAACAGGCCAACTCATAGTGTTGATCATCACTCCCACTTCTACCCTCCTAATAATTTATAAACATAAATTCAGATACTATCTTAAATACACAAAAAGTAGTGTAAAATAAGTGAAACCTTTTGTTCCTGAATGAATTATTGATTGATCAATTGATTATATGTTGTACTGAAAGACTATGGCCGCGATTTTGCCAGCGCTCAGAGGGCGGGTTTGGAGTCGGGTCCGGAGTTAAAATCGAAATGATTGATGGCGGGTTGCGAACCCGCCGCCATCCCACCTTCACGCAACTTTACAAAATGTCGGGTCTGCGAGTCCTGATCAGACCCGACACCAAGCGGCGGGAGAGCCGCTTAAGGCAGTTAACAACTTGTTAACAGCCTGGATAATCCTATTTTAAGAGGCTCTTCTCATTTTGCAACATTTTCTGCGTGTTGTATGTCGTGCGACAAACACGCCAGCTGATTGTGCCGGGTTCAGCAACTACATAAATTCTTGACAGCTGCACTTGCAGCATAAAAACTGACCTGTAACATGAGTTCACTTTCTGGTGTCAGAACTTTGTGTTTTGAGGTGTTGGAACACATTTTGCAGGTCTATTGAGCTTGTGTTTAATCTGAGATCCATATGCACTGTGACCTCCTTGGAAAACCTTCTCCCCACATTGACTGAGCGCTTATAACATTTGTTCCTCAACTGACATATATACCAGCGGAATGGGAACCATTTATACCCTCTCATCCTGGTCCTCAGAATTGGAGGAAGAGCAGCTGCGGCAGCAGCAGAACCGGGCACAACAGCAGCAGCAACAACAGGAGCGCCAACCTTCTCCTCAGCCATCTGATGCTGCACAGGGCAGAGGGTGTCAGCGCAGGGCTGCACCTCACCGCAGGAGATACCCCCAACACAGGGTTTACAGGCCGAGGATGAGCTTCCTCAATATGAGTGAGCAGCAGTGCCAAAGGAGGCTGAGACTTTCGCGAGAGGTAGTCGCTGACACCTGCGCAATGCTGCACCAACAACTGGAGCCCAGAGGAGCGGGTGAACACTCCTTAGCAGTGGCTGTCAAACTCACCACCGGACGCAACTTCTTTGCTTCAGGGCCCTTCCAGGGATCAGCAGCAGACATCAGCGGCATCTCCCAGTTGGCCGCACACAGTTGCATCACACCGATGCCCTCTTTGCAAAGTTGCAGAATTACATCCACTTCTCCACGGATGAAGCAAGTGTTACCACGCGTGCGGTTGGCTTTGCAAATATGGCAGGCTTCCCAAGGGTGCAGGGCATTGTAGACTGCACACATGTGGCCATTAGGGCACCCCATCACAACCCAGCTGTATTTGTGAACCGCAAGGGCTTCCACTCCCTTAACGTCCAGCTGGTGTGTAACCACAGGAAGAACATTATGCATGTTTGCGCCAAGTTCCCTGGCAGTTGCCATGACTCGTTCATCCTGCGGCAGTCTACTGTGCCTCAGCTCTTCAATCCGTCAACCCAACTTTCCGGATGGCTACTTGGAGACAAGGGCTATCCCCTGAAGATGTAGCTAATGACACCGATGAGGAGGCCATCAAACGAAGCTGAGGAGCGCTACAATGTGAGCCACATTTCCACCAGAAGCATCATAGAGCAAACCATCGGCTTGCTCAAAATGCAATTCAGATGCCTCGACAGATCTGGTGGAGCCCTATAGTACTCACCAGCCAGGGTCTCCAGAATCATCGTGGTCTGCTGTGCACTGCACAACATCGCACAGCAGCGTGGCTTACCGCTGCCTGAGGAACAAGTGGCTCAGCACACAGCCTCCTCAAAAAAGGAGGAGGAAGCGGCAGATGAGGAAGACCTTGCGGAGGCACATGTGCCAGTTCTACCAGCACGCGAGCTCATTGCTGGCCGTGAGGCTAGGAATGCACTAATCCATGCCTGATTCGCGTAAGTTTACGCAGCAAACACATTTTTTTAAAATTAGTTTACGGGATGGGGGTGTCGCTGGCAAGGCAAGCATTTATTGCCCATCCCTAATCGCCCTTGAGAAGGTGGTGGTGAGGCGCCTTCTTGAACCGTTGCAGTCCGTGTGGTGAAGGTACTCCCACAGTGCTGTTAATTAGGGAGTTCCAGGATTTTGACCCAGCGACGATGAAGGATTGGCGATATATTTCCAATTCAGGATGGTGTGTGACTTGGAGTAGAACTTGGAGGTGGTGATGTTCCCATGCGCCTTCTGCCCTTGTCCTTCTAGGTGGTAGAGGTCGTGGGTTTGGGAGGTGCTGCCGAAGGAGCCTTGGCGAGTTGCTACAGTTCATCTTGTAGATGGTCCACACTGCAGCCACGGTACGCCGGTGGTGGAGGGAGTGAATATTTAAGGTGGTGGATGGGGTGCCAATCAAGCGGGCTGCTTTGTCCTGGATGGTGTCGAGCTTCTTGAATGTTGTTGGAGCTGCACTCATCCAGGCAAGTGGAGAGTATTCCATCACACTCCTTACTTGTGCCTTGTAGTTGGTGGAAAGGCTTTGGGGAGTCAGGAGGTGAGACACTCGCCACAGAATACCTAGCCTCTGACCTGCTCTTGTTGCCACAGTATTTATGTGGCTGGTCCAGTTTAGTTTCTGGTCAATGGTGACCCCCACGATGTTAATGGTGGGGGATTCGGCGATGGTAATGCCATTGAATGTCAAGGGGCAGTGGTTAGACTCTCGCTTGTTGGAGATAGTCATTGCCTGGCATTTGTGTGTTACCTGCCACTTATCAGCACAAGCCTGACGTCGTCCAGGTCTTGTTGCATGTGGGCATGGACTGCGTCATTATCTGAGCAGTTGTGAATGGCACTGAACACTGTGCAGTCATCAGCGAACATCCCCATTTCTGACCTTATGTTGGAGGGAAGGTCATTGATGAAGCAGCTGAAGATGGTTGGGCCTAGGACACTGCCTTGAGAAACTCCTGCATCGATGTCCTGGGGCTGTGATGATTGATCTTCAACCACCACAACCATCTTCCTTTGTGCTAGGTATGGCTCCAGCCAGTGGAGAGTTTTCCCCGATTCCCATTGACTTCAGTTTTACTCGGGCTCCTTTATGCCACACTCTGTCAAATGCTGCCTTGATGTCAAGGGCAGTCACTCTCACCTCACCTCTGGAATTCAGCTCCTTTGTCCATGTTTGGACTAAGGCTTTAATGAGGTCGGGAGCCGAGTGGTCTTGGCGGAACCCAAACTGGGCATCAGTGGCTGGCACATTGAAATGAGTGTCTGGCCGACCTTCTTAATACACCATACAGCATCTGTACAATAAACTGTAGTTTCCTATCACTCTCACCACCATCATTACAGATGAAAGGCACCCTCACCCCTCATTGTGCAACTTCTATTTATGAGCACACATAGGCCAACTCTTTGAATCTTTGACATCGCATTTCTTTAGTACAATTGAAATAACAATGAGAAACGTAACTTTGTATTAGATCCAAACATGCAAGTGACTACCCTTGTGACTATTTGTGTTAACTTTCTATTACGCATGCTCCTACGTAGTGCTTCCCCTGTGGCATCAGCAGATGTAGAGGCACCCTGATCACTTCTATGCTGCGCCTGCTTAGACACCTTTGGCAGCCGTCCTCTGGGTTTGGCAGCCTGGGAGGGCTCCGCAACAGTCGGCTCCTCCTGCGGCTGTGCAGGGGCTGAGACGGCCATCTCAGTTGGGTGAGGAATCTGGGGCCCTGACCGAGGGCTCCGCAGTGGCATGGGTGTGTGAGCGCTTGGAGAGGAGCCCACACTTCCTTGTTGTCGACCACCAACATCCCTCTCATGGGTCACCCACACTTCACTGCTAGCAAGTAGCTGGAGAGCACCTTGCTGCACATCAGTGGGGCCATGAGGACCCGTCTCAGTACTGACAGTCCTCATAACGGGGACATCCATGTACCTTTGGTTCCTCTCCTCAATAGATGCCCATCTATCCTCCATAGCAGACCATCTATTTAGAAGAGTCACCATGTTCATTTGAGTCTGGCGATTTATGTCCTCCATGGAGGTTGCCATCCTTTCCATGGCGGCACCTACATTCGCCATTGTGTGCACCACGGCATTGCTCATGTTTGACATGGACTCCTCCATTCTCTGCACACTCACAGTTACAGTGGTTGCAAACCCTGTCAGAGACTCCTGCACTTGTTCCTGGAGTTCCAGCACTGCTCTCTTTCTGGATGGCCCCAGAGGCACAGCGTCCACATACAGCTGTGCAGCGCTAGGAGCGCCCTGCAGCCTCCAACGAGGACTCTCCACTGCTGTCCCTGTCTCCACCATCTGCTGATGCTCACTTGTGAGCTGTGATACACCAGGTAACAACACTACTCTATCTTGCGAATGACCCATCGAGGTGTGAGTGTTTGCGCTGGTGCTGAGTGTGCTCATTCCTGTTGACGCTGCTCCCTCAGAGGCTGCAGCTTCTCTGAGGAGTCATTCGGCTCTTCCTCCTGGACAGTGGGGAGGGGGGCTCTCGATGGTCCTGTGGGGGAGTAAAGGCATGAGTTAGACATGTGAGATTAACGTGGCAGACACATCCCATTGTGCAGATGATCAGAACTCAATCTGTATGAACATCAGATGCCATATCAGTCACTCATGAAATCTAAATGAGAGGTTTGCAAATCTATTCTGTCACCAGCTTGCTCTACTGCGCCCGTCTCTCCGTCCCCCACTTCCAGCTCCTCTGCAACTCCAACGATTTCGATAGCAGCCTCCTCCTGTCCTCCCCCTCTCCCTTTTATTGTGGGCTCTCTTTTCCTGTAATGAGGGAGACAAGTGGAGTTTGAGCGAGAATGTTGGAGTGAGTGTAGAGAATCCACAGCATAGATGCTCAGAGCGAGAGAACGATGGAGTGAGGTGCCAATACCAAGGGCCCTCCCTGTGCGTTGTTAGTTGTTGCCATTACATAACAGTGATAGCGAGTGTGAGGCGTGCATAGTAGGATGGTGAAGTGATTCGGTACATAGAGAGAGAGGGATGGTTAAGGGTGCAAGGGATGTAAGGCTAAGTTGGGATGTGCAGGAGTAGGTTGACAATGCAGAGTGCTGGTGATGAGAGGAGATGGGGAGCAGATTGAAGGTAAGTGTGATGTTATACTTTCTTTTGCTGAGCGTAGCAGATCATTGAACCTTTTCCTGCACTGAACCCAGGTGCGTGAACACAACGACCTGGCGCTCACCTCCTCAGCCATTTGCAGCCAGGCTGCCTTGGTTTGCTGAGGAGGCTTCCTCCGTCTATTGAGGGAAACAGATCCTCCTTGTGCCCTCTCAATCCCTCCACAAGAGGATGGAGGGAGTCATCATCAAATCGAGGAGAAGCCTTGGTTCTTGAAGCAGTCATCTCGCTATCAGTAACACTGAGAAGCAGCAGAATATGAATGAAACCACAAGGCTGCATGGGCCCCTTAAATGCAGCTGAATGGAAGACGTCAGCAGAGGCAAACAGCAGACCCGAACCCACTGATTGGGCCGGGTAACGCGCACGGCCGGCTTAATAAGCCCAGTTAAGTCAAAATCGTTATTTCAGTGTGGCTGAAACCGGCAGCGGGACCGGAACCCGCTGAGCAGCCAACCCGACGAGAACCCGCCTCCGATGGCAAAATCGCGGCCTAAGTGTCTGTTTGGCAGAGCGGCTGGAGTCTGCCGGGCCTCCGACACGAGAGGTTTTCTCTTTTTTGTGCGCTGAGTACGGGAGCCTGAGGCTTCGCAAGGCCTGAACTACAATCGCGTGCCATTACCTGGAGTCCTTGCACTCCAGGATCCATTCCCGTGTCTAAGACGACGATGAGAACCCCCAGCCGTCGTACTCTGGGTACCGGGAGAGGAAAGACGCAGCGCCGGTCTCTTTCTTTGGTATAAGAGTCATTGAGATGAGCAGCCACGACTCGACTCAGACTAATGTGCAGCTCGAGCTCCGGCTCACGTTCTATTTCTGTCCCGTCCAGCGGGCTGGATAGAATGAACTGTGGGCTGGATACGGTCCGTGGGCCGTATTTTGCCCACCACTGTCTTTGACCGTGCTTTTGATCACCCCTCCTAATATCTCCTTCCAAGGCTTGGCAGTTATTTTTTTTCCTTATGCCTCTGTGAAGCATCTTGGGACATTTTTTCAATGTTGAAGGCGCGATATAAACGCAAGTTGTTTCTACTGCTGTTGAACTAAAAACTTTATTCAATGCATTTAAGTAGAGGATGCAAAATGATAAGCAATGATTTATCATTGGAACACATTGCCCACAAGTCCTTCAGTTTATAGATTACAATCAAACTTCAAGAAGTGCTTTAATTTCCAATAAAGCACTGTAACAGGTGCACTTGTGATACTTAAAGATGTTTCAAATCATTTGATTGGAAGTAAAGTTTTGTCCCATCTTCAGCAAATGCGGTGTAGAAGTGAGCAGTGATTCAGCTATGATGTTGGGTAACCTAACCTGCAACAGCTGTTTCAATGCCAGATTCACTTTCTGAATGGCTGCCCAGCAGAAAAGAGGAAGAGAATTGTAAATATTACTAGGAAAATGGAAGGAGGCTGAGGTACAGAGGAAGATCGACAACATGAATAAAAGCAACAGGAAGCCAAGATCTGTATGAATATGGATCCAACACATAAAATATGTATAAATATAATTCATTAAAATACAATGCAAATATAATACATTGAGACATCAAAGGATAATTTGGACAGATTATATACATAAAAAGCTCCCAGCGAATTTTTAAAAAAATATGCATTGATTAAATAGAGAACTGAGAGTGATTGCAAAGGAATAATTTAATCAACGAGTTCAGGCAACATCATAAAATCTGATTTAAAGTCAAGCAGATTATGACACTCAGATGAACCCCAAAATGAGATTGCTGCTTCAACATCTCTTGATGGGATTTCTTATTCTTTAGAACATCTAGTCTAGATTTTTCTCTGAATGGATGTAATGAATTTTAATTGGCTGGCAGTAACCCATCTATTGTAATCTATAAGTGTCTGCTCAGAGGTATTCTGGCAATGTTTAGACCAATTTTCATGAGATCCTGTTGAAAAAATTAAAATATATTCACTGGAGTCTTGCCCCACTGAGGAGAGGATTCCAGCCTTGTTGAAGAGGAGAGTATAGATTTTTTTTAAACTGCTGATACCGGAGAGCTGAGATTAAGCTCCAGCTGGCCTTATCTCCAGTGGCACTTTAAAATTGGAACAATGGAATAAGGGTGAGTCATTTCATTGACCTGCCTTCAATTGTCCTATACCATCTTCTTGGCAGTAAATGTTACTGCCAGCATTGGTACCTAGAGAAGATATTTTCCACATTTTATAGCTGTTTACTTATTGCCCAATGCAGAATCCAGGCAGTGCTATTTTAACTTTTACTCATTTCAGGTCTGACTTTGTGTCAGTATCAGTAATTAGTGTAGATGATGATGAATGAAGATGGTCACACTGCAGATTAAGATATCTGTGATGTCATCGTTATCGTACATCAAGAGGTAACCAGCATTTGATTAAAGTAAAGCAAAAGTAAATTCTATATCCAGTATATCTTATAAAATGAAACTATAGATTGATACTAAGCATGCTGGGTGCCCTGATAGTGAGCTTCAACCACTAAATGCATAAATGTTTCTGTGTTATTAGTAATTTTACAGGTCACGCAGAACTTAAACCTGAATCTCTGCATCACTCAGCTCCGAGGATCAAACTGGTTCATATTTATGCTACAGATTTGTTTAAAATCATAATTAACAACCTCCAAAAGAACAATACTTCTCAACACTTATCACCAAATCAGATAATAAAGTTTAAACATCTATTTGTACATGAGACTAGAAATTTATGGCACTGCTTGGGGCGAGAAGTGGGTAAGTGGATGAGGGGTGGTGTCGTCTTATACCAAGCCACATTCTCTCTTGAATTTCCCTCCTAGCAGCAGATGGTACTCCCAGTAGCAATGCCATATCATTGCGTCGCTATCAGCCACTACTGTTCAGCGGCTCAAGCACACTGTTTCCCCCCCTCCCAAATTCAGCTCAAGCTTCCACTGCTGATTTAAAAATCAGACGCAGCCTAGCAGGATAGATAAGGGCAAGGTAATTTTATTTATTTAATTGAAAATGGGAGGGAGAGTTATTACTTAAATACTATGGCACTGGAGGGGTTGAGCAACAGTGGATAGGCATACGCTGCTTGAAATGAGAAAGAACGAGAAAATGTATTTGTGAATACCAGCTGAGATGAAGGGGAGAGGTTGATGGAAGCTCTATAATATTGACCTTCATCTTGTACGATAGCCATGGGTTTTCCCTTTTTTGGGAGCAATTTGGGTTTTCTGTACTTCCTACCAGTGTTATAACTCTGCAGGGACACACTGCAATTTAAAGAAGCGTAATAAGTCATGGTTATATTTTGGACATTATTTCTACAGTACAGGACATACATTTAATCTGGCAGTATATTGGATACTACTGTTGTGCATAAAATTTGTACTTCATTTCAAATTGTGGAGGACACGATGAGTATTATATCCTTATTATTACATAGAATATAAGCACTGAAACAGGCTATTCGGCCCAACCAGTCCATGCCGGCATTTATACTCCACTCGAGCCTCCTCCCATCCTTTCCTCATCTAACTATCAGCATAATCCTCTATTCCCTTCTCCTGCATATGCTTATCTAGCCTCCCCTTTAATGCATCTATACCATTCGCCTCAACCACTCCCTGTGGTATGACTGAGAAGCCCACCTAATTCACAGATTAAGTTATAGAGTAACCATGATTCTTCCTGAAAATCTGGCTCCTCCATTAAAGATACTGACCTGCAGAATTCTTTAAGTATAATTACAAGATATTACTACAATGGTAATAGTGCTTGTATGCATAAAGTATTTACGATCTTGTTTTCAGTGTGCCTGTTGGCATATTTTAAATTGATTGAATTCTCTAAAGGCTTACCAAAGCAGATCAAGATTGCTTTGATTTTTAACTATTACATTTCATTGTGACTTTGTTTAATGTTTTAACAAGTCTTGAATTATTTTGACCCGCAACCATCTAACTTAAAAAGAGAGATTTAAACAAATATTAATTGTATCAATATTACTTTTCACCCAAACAATTCTTTTTTTTAAATTGGCACATTATTTCCTTCTTCAGAGCCTGTGATTTACAGTGACTTTAAATTACTAATTTATTGTTCAAGCCGCTCGGACTAGTGGAGTTTTACATTTAAATTATTTTGTTGCAGAATAATTCATCGTATGCTACAAAATATGTATTATACCCAAGCAGCATCTAAAATAATTGTTTGCAGTTAATACTCCGAATATCTGTTACCAGTAAAGGCAGTATAAATACTCCAAAAGAAAGTGTGGAACACTGGAATTCGGCCAGCAAGAGCAAAGCTTTTTTTCAGTTCTCCACTTTCAGAGATAAAAAGGTCTAAACTAAATTACAAAAGAACAAGCATAGTATTTCCTAAAGCAAACATGTGAATCAGAGATTCCCAGATGACAAGTGTGCCACTAGGGACAGTAAGTGCTGTATGCAGTACAAAAGCAGCAAGGGTCGTCATCTCAGGACACCATGAAATAATCTGTGGAAACAGCCCATGTTACACACGGTGACATGCCAGTGCGGGGCCATAAAATAAGGAGTGTTCTAGCCGTACTGACATACTCGTCAATTTATATATATATATATATAGCATCTGGAAATAATATTATATTTGAGTTAGATATAAGCTATCACTAGGGCTGATTGTGAAATGTATTAGCACAGTGACGCTGTCAGTAATAACCATTTTCAGCGCCACTTGGCGGTGACAGTGATCAACACATGAGGACGATGACGCCCCATGTATATCGGAGTGCAGGTGTGATTATTTGTCTATTAGGATAGAGTTCCGAAAAAAAATGAACAGATAAACCAGGTCGCAAACCGATCTTGGGTTTATTGAATGGCACTATTTCACTCGATATGTCAGTATGTGCTGTCGGGCAATGATTTAAAAAAATGCGCATCTCTGAGAACAAAGGGCAATTCACAGATCTTCTTTTGATAGCGATGCGTTTTAAATCAAGTTTTATTTTTTGCATTTAGCTGGGTAGAGTTTGGCTTGATTGCAATACCTGAAACCCAGCCACAAATCCAAAGCAAGCGCAAAGTTGCCTTTCGCTTCCCCGCCGTGATTAAGAAGTCACCTTGAACTGCTAATTATTGGTTCTATTTAAAGGACACAAGTGCCATAAAGTGCTTCCATGCAGACTGGCGGCTCTGGGCGCCCGAGAACTGTGAGTACTGCTGCTGCAGTGAGAGGCAAAATAAGCACTCAGATCGATTCATTTCCAGCATCTCAGACGGCAGATCTAAGACATCAGCAATGCCAAAAACTGATCGCATTTTTTTTTGCCATCAGCTGATTAACACGAGGTTAAAGCGGTTCCAGAGGACGCGGTGTCCCCTTGGAACTAGAATGGCTGTGGGTGAGTTGAGGCAGGGATTTTTCGCCCTCCTTGGGCTGGCTTACCTTTTGCTGCCTCCTCGCCATGTCTGTGGGCTGCTTGGCATTGAACGGGTAGGCGATGCATCTCATCACAAAGACGTACAGCTGAAGCTTTCTCTTCCTCTCTTCCTCTTCTTTCTGCAGCCTCTCTAGCTCCTCTTTCTCCTTTTCGCTCACCACCGACGGGCTGGGGCTGGACGGTCGGATGCTGCTGCTCCGGCTGCTCGGCTGCAGTCCCCCGCTGCTCTCGCTGGTCCTGCTCGGAGACAACCGACTTCCCGGGGCCGGAGCCTGCACCTCCTTGTTCTCCTCTTCTACTATCGCCTCCGATTCCTCCTCACTAGACGACGGGTCCAACATTTTCGTGCGTTGACCTGCACACTCACTCACTCACATGCACACACTGCACAGAGACAAAATAAAGCACAGGGACGGGTGGCACCGTCAGCAGCTGGAGCCACCGTGCGAGTAAACAGAGACAGGGAGGAAGCGAGCTCCCCTTTGCTTTGCACGGATTGTCAGCAGGCAGGAAGCCGATTGCTTACGTTTTTTGTGATTTAACTCTCCTCTCACCGACAGAAGGTATTAGGGATGTGCACAGTTCGGGATCGAGGCTTTATTCATCCACAATCCCTTTCTGCCTCCCGGATTCTGTCAATAAAATGTGATCGATGGCCACCACTTCCTGCTTCAGCTCTGCAACGCAGCTAAAAGCAGAAAACGGACGGCCAGATCGGAGAACATCTATTCACTGCAAAGATTGTTTGCTTGACAATCTGACTCGACTCGCAATATGTCATAAATTGCAGATGCATTGCACCCGAGGGAGGGCACATCGCCGCCTTCCATTGTCATTCGATACAATACATAAACTGGAACATTCAAATAAACAAACTAGTTTCATCAGAAATCAGCAATTCATTGTTGTATTCGAAACTAATAATCCTCGAAGTTACCTTTATTTAAACGGGAAAGGGTCCAATATTTATAAATACACAAAGAAAAAGAAATAAAACAGATATCATTTCCTGACTATTGAGAGAAACTGGAAGTATTCAATTTTTTAAAATATATAATTTTGGCAACAGAGTTTAAATACAACGGAACCGGCAAATATGAATTATGCTGGGTGAGACTAGATTGTGTGAATTCAATAGTTCTCTTAAATAAAATACCCAAATCAAGAAGTTAAGTTTCGACCATTCCGATAACCATATTACACACTTAATACACACTATTTGTTAGGGTTTTGGAGATTATCGATTTTTGCACACAGGCGAATTTTCATTGAGATCTTCATTCAAATCACAGGGTATCGCTTTTCTAACCTCCTTTTATATAATTTAAATTCGGTAGGCTTTCTACGTGCTTTGAAACACAATTGTTGAAGGTTTCACATAAAACAACCCAACATTTGAATGGATTACTTTCACTCTAAAAGTAGTTCGCAACGTAATTCTACAGTCTGCGCCCCCTGCTGCAGAGTAAAGATATGGCAGGCAGTGCAAAGGATTTTAGAGACCCATTCATAAAATGTGAAATCAATTTTCATAGCGCGTTATGATATTGAACAGCCGTCATAACTTGTGTTTCAACACATCCTCAGTTTTGCATACTTTCGACTGGATTTTCTGCATAATTTTCAGGCAGTATTCTGGCGGGAGGGGACAGTAAATGGGGCAGGGAGTTGTTCTGCTGGATCACCTTCGATGTTTGCTCTTGCCCAATTTTCCAACATCATTTCTGGCCAATGGTAGAAGTGCTCACTCATGAATGTTCGGGTGCCTTTAAGTAAGGGCGGTAATATCATGGGGATGTTATATATACTATTTTCCGTTATAATCGTATCATTTAGCTTGGCACGAATCATGTCATAGAATGGTTACAGCGCAGGAGGAGGCCATTTGGCCCGTCGAGCCCGTGCTGGCTCTCTGCAAGAGCACTTCAGCTAGTCCCATGTGGCTATTTGCGCCTGCAGCTCACCAACCTCATTTACCAGACTTCGTGCGTTTACACACGTGCACCTCTCTAAGACCTTCTTGTATTCTCTCTTTGTCTGACCCCACCTAATATCGCACTATCTCTTACTCTAGTGCTATCTGTTGCTCTCAATCCTTTGTGCACTTTGTTTCTCCCTTTTAATGGTACATCCTGGTGCCCACCCCCCTGCCAAATTAGTTTAAACCCTCCCCAACAGCACGAGCAACCCCCCACCCCACCCCGTGAGGATATTGGTTCTGGCTCTGTTGAGGTGCAACCCGTCCGGCTGTACAGTTCCCACCTCCCCCAGAACATAAGAAGTAAAAGCAGGAGTGGGCCATATGGCCCCTCGAGTCTGCTCCGCCATTCAAAAAGATCATGGCTGATCATCGACCTCAACTCCACTTCCCCGCCCGATCTCCATATCCCTTGATTCCCCTAGAGTCCAAAAATCTATCTATCTCAGCCTTGAATATACTCAAAGACTCCGCATTCACAGCCCTCTGGGGCAGAGAATTCCAAAGAGAACCAGTCCCAATGTTCCAGGAATCTAAAGTTCTCCCTCCTGCACCATCTCTCCAGCCACGCATTCATCTGCTCTATCCTCCTATTTCTGTACTCACTAGCTCGTGGCACCGGGAGCAATCCGGAGATTACTACCTTTGAGGTCCTGCTTTTTAATCTCTTTCCTAGCTCCCTAAAATCTGCCTGCAGGACCTCATCCCTCTTTCTACCTATGTCGTTGATACCGATATGGACCATGACCTCTGGCTGTTCACCCTCCCCCCTCGGAATGTTCTGCAGCTGCTCAGTGACCTCCTTGACCCTGGCACCAGGGAGGCAACATACCATCCTGGAATCAATGTCCCATTGCTAGATGCTACAAAAATGGCAGAAGTAGGTTTAAGGGCCCTGCAGAAACTTTAAAGGAATTCACAGAAAGCTTATTTGGCTATTTTTTGTCTGCAGACAGTTCATTTACCATCTACCTTCGTGCCTTCTGTTGTGGAGCTCTCACGCTCCCATTCTAAAGAGGCAACAATATGTTCCTCATTGGGAATTCCCCATTATCTTTGTTTTTTGGAGGAAGTTGAGGTGGAGCAATGGAGGAAGGCCAGGCAGTACCAGAAACACACAGCATACACCCACTGATACCCTCACATCAGAGTGCACATATCGAGGTGCTTTTACCTCCAGTTGATCCAATTCCTAGTCTGTGTGTCGCAAAAGAAGCCATCAATGAGTTATGCCACATGCTTCAACCCGACCTACAGTCCACCTCCATCACAGCCTCCTACAACTGTGCCTCACTTCTTTGGTGGTCAGAAGTTCTTTCTCACACTCCTGTTCTTCCTCCAAGTAGCATGTACAATAAGATTCCAGAGGGGGTACTCACTGTGCCAAGAGGTATAAGAGTAAACACACTAAGTAGAATAGTTCAATACATATATACTATTCAAAGCCCTGGTTAGACCACACCTGGAGTACTGTGAGCAGTTCTGGGCACCACACCAAGGATATATTGGCCTTGGAGGGAGTGAAGTGTCGATTTACCTGAATTATACCTGGATTCCAAGGGTTAAATTACAAGGAGAAATCGCACAAATTAGAGTTGTATTCCCTGGAATTTAGAAGGTTAAGGGGTGATTTGATCGAAGTTTTCAAGATATTAAGGGAAATTGATAGGGTAGATAGAGAGAAACTATTTCCACTGGTTGGGGAGTCTAGGACTAGAGAGCATAGTCTAAAAATTAGAGCCAGACCTTTCAGGAGTGAAGTTAGGAAACACTTCTAAACGTAAAGGGTGGTAGAAGTTTGAAAAATTCTTCCGCAAACGGCAATTGATGCTAGGGTAATTGTTAATTTTAAATCTGAGATTGATAGATTTTTGTTAACCAAAGGTATTAAGGAATATGGGGCAAAGGCGGGTAGATGGAGTCAGGTCATAGATCAGCCATGATCTCATTGAATGGCAGAACAGGCTCGAATGGGCTAAATGGCCTACTCCTGTTCCTATGTTCCTATTAACCGAACTTTAAGTAGTAGTTGTAGGGGTTAATAAGGATAAGGTCAGTTTCTGAGTGCTTAGACAAGCAGGAGTCAATATAGCAATGTGGGAAGATGTAAGAAAAGGAATATTAATGAGCAGGAATGGTGCCAGCTAGTCTGGATATAGAAGGGAGTGTAAGAAATAAATAGGCCTCACTCTGTAATAAATATCAGAGAGATAGAAGGCCATGTCTGACAGCCGTGATCACTCATGTAGAGAGAACAATGAACAAAGAATAGTAATAATACGCATGCGCGATTGTGGGAAGGGAACAGTAATGTCACTTGGCATAGTGGCGTATCAGGTAAACCTACCTATGTACTAACCGCATGTAGATTGGGTGCGTTTACATAGTACTGTCAGGTTAGGGAGATGCAGTTAACCCTATAAAGATACAACTCACTGGATCCTATTAGGGACTTTTACCTAGTCTTGCTTAGGCTAGTGTAAGCAGTCAAGACGACACGCTTACGGGACCCAATGAGTCCACTGTCAGTAAGTATTATTAGGTACCAATCTCATAGACACTGCATGTAGTGGGTTATATTAATATTTTGATCAATAAGGAGTATTAATCAGACATCTTGGTATTTCCTGGTCCTGAACCTTGTATTAACAGAAAGGATATATGACAATATGTTAGAAAAACCCAATAAGGAGTATGCTGGCAGCTGAAAACTACAACTGCAAAGCTAGCCTAACAATCCACTGGATTCAAAAATATCCAAATAACGGACAACACCTCCAAAATTTGCTTTACCGTCAAACTGTAACCTTTTGACCTCAAGGCACTGTCTAGCAACTCAGAATGCCAAATCTATGGGTGTTCTTCAAAACTGTAATATGCTCAACGTTACTGTAAAAAAAGTGATACAGAAGATGTTGTTATGTCACTTTTGCATCATTTCCATCTGATTTACATGCTCCCGCCTGTTTCAGACAGGAATTTCTTGCACCTGCTAGTTTGGTTGCCAAAAATGCACACATGCAAAAATTGGGCGCTGTGGTTTTCCACCCTGTTTTCATGTCCATATGCCATGATCTGATGCACATTATCACTATGAACAGCAAAATTGGGAGCACTATGTCTTTAACTCAATTACTACAACATTGATCTGCATCAAAGAGTATATTCAGAGGAATTCCAAGTGAAAGGTCAAGCTGTATGACTGGCACAGTTTGGAATGGTCTCAAGCAGGAAGGTGCAACCTTGGACTGGTATACCCATAAGATCAAAACACTCAAAGATCCAGATATCAATTGGACTGACTGGAAACAGATCATAATTAGTGCGGCAGAGAAATATATTGTGGGTAATATTCCGTTATGTGCAACTGGCAGACGAGGTTCCTCACAGCCAGCATGTAATTGGAAAATTACCTCCATTCCATCCAAGCACTGGCTTGCAGGTCTGGTTTTATAAAATATATGCTTTGATAGCGGAGACAACCAGGCAATCAAAAGAACAGGGAAACCTATTAACACACCAAGTCCCACTTTGAAAGATCCCGTCATCAGCAAATTAGGGGTATAATGTCAAAGGTTAACGTCAAACTTCACAATTCTTAGATGAGCTCCAAGTAATGGTAAAAGACTTTTTTTTGTAATTATGTTCCACCTTATATAGCCACATTAGTACCCACAGCCCAAGTGAAGCTGTAAGGCACATATTTAGATTCTATAAAACAATTTATAACATTTATTTAAAAAAAAATCTTAGTTTGATATGAAGTTCCAATAGAATCAGTTTCCACATTAATTTGGGATTTTCTCAACACTTGCTTGTAATTGACTGTTTACCAGGACATGCCTAGGACTATAAAAACTGAAAATAAGCCAGTGGCTATCTAAGTATTATCAAAGAACTTTATAACCCATTTTGCCAGATTGTAAAGATAGCAAGAATTGAGCCCAAAAGCATAATAATCAATGGAGATCATGTGCAAGTTGAACTGTCCCTGATTTTAAATTGCTAATTTATTCCCAAATAGATCAGTCCCTTAGAAGTGCCTCAGAACATTCTTACTCATGCCATATCTATGTGCATTCCCTAACAGTGCACTGTTAGAATAAATGCCAGCCTTGCAAGTGATACCCACATCCGGAGAATGAATTAAAAAAAAAACTGAGACTACCTATGATAAGCATTTCCCAGCTTTTATCAACCTTCTGTTGCCACCTCACCTCCAACCTCGCCATTTCTCACAAGCTCTCTTGTCTGTCTGCCTATGATGTCTAAGGCCTCCTCTTCCTGCAGAGTTTTGAGTGATGACACTCCTACCACCGCCCCCCCCCCCCCTACCCTACCAAATGTATGTTTCATTCAATCAATATGGTCAAGCTTCTCCTTTGGAAGGGGAGAAGTGAATGTTAAAAGCATATGAATGACATGGACATTTACCCTACATGAGCATACAAAAATAACGATGTCCCTTTAAATGAAGTGTCCTTAAAGGTTAGCAGAGGTGTGTGTAGTAAACTATGTGAGTTGACAAAGTGGTTGTTATCTGAGATGATGCTTGAGTGTTTTGAGAACTTCCACCTTTGCATTAATGAGTTTCCCAGAGAGAGAAAGAGTATGCTAGGTAAGAAGTAGTGAAGGCAGTACGAGTGGTAGAAGATGTATATTGACACTAGTGCCTGGACCTACTTTAGCTCCCCTTGCACTTCTTCCGGCACAATGTGACATTTCTTGAAGTGGTGGAGGTAGCACTGACTGCCTCTGCCATCTCCCTCCAGACAGCCCGCACCACCATTTTATGCGACTTCCTGCACAACAATCTTGTTCTTCTGGCCCGTCCAACAGCTGACACTCTAGAATCTATGGTTGCTTCAGTCATTCTTGCAAAAAAGTGATGCTCCCCTTTAACTAGTTGCAAGCTTTAGGAGGGGGAGGTAGGGGATGGGATCATTTTAGCATTGCCCTCTCCGCCCTGCTCCCTCATCCCTCTTCCCCTTCCAACATTCCTCTCCCTCCCTCCATCTTACACCCCTCCTCTTTCCCCACCTCTCCTCCTCATCTTGATTCTTCTTCCACTGTGCCTCCTATCCTCCTCTCCTCCTCTTCCCATGTGCCATCAACATCCCCTCCTATCCTTTCCCTCTCCTCTTTTTCCCTCTGTCTCTCCTCTGCTCCGGTGAAGGGAAAGATCAGGCAGTGTGGCAGGTAACATGAAGAAACATCTCAGCATCTCTTTAAAACCCATTCAAATGCCTTTGTTATCTACAGAAGATTTAAAAACCCATTGATTTGAGTTGGAGGGGGTTCTGGGTGCTGGGCAAGCTACTCAATGGGGGCGGGGCTGGGTAGTGGAAATGATGCTTCGTGGGAGCGGGCTGGAAACAATGTTCACTGGGGGAGGGGGGGGGGGGACCGTGCTGGAAATGATGCTCCATGGGAGTGTGGAGAAGGGCGGTAATGGAAATTACCAGTAGGGGAGGAGGGTTAACTTTGTGGTCATTCTTCTGAGTTGGGGAGATTTACGGGTATTGGAAATTAAGCTCCATAGGGGAAGGGGCTTTTGGGTGCTGGGCATGATGCTCAGTGAGAGGGGACTTTGGGAGTCAAATATGAGCAAGTGGGTGGTTGGGGTGTAGTATTGGAAATTGAGGTTTGTTGGAATGGGTTATATACTCCTCTATAGGGGAGTGGGCAAATGGTGAATAACTAAGCATTTGAGCAAACGCTTATGAATGGGGATGTTAAAGTTGTTTTTAGCTACCTTACAGTGCCGGGTCCTCACATTTCAGTTAAGAGAATGTGTAGATTTACTTTAGTGGTATTTCACTGCATCATGTCTTCCCTTAGCACTATGATGCCAGAGATTTTCTCCAAGAACTCTGATCAGGACACTGTGGCCAAGGGTAGGGCAGGATTTGTTGCGAGCGATTGGTTCCACTGGGGGCTGAGAGTGTGAGAAGGTCTATGCTAGGAGAACTGTTATACAGACAATAAGGCAGCAATGATTAGGGATAGGAAGACTCAAAGAACGATTGAGGAAAAATTTAGATTCAAGTAGTTTTAATTCAGATTTAATATAAGTTTAAAAAAAAATGATAATGCGGAAAATAATGCGAGTTAAGATAGACAAATCTCTAGGACCTGATGGTTTCCAACCCAGGGTATTAAAATAAATATGTGGGGAAATTGCAGATGCATTAGTCCTAATTTTCCAAAGCTCTCTAGATTCAGGAATTGTGCCTTTGGATTGGAAAATTGCAAATGTCACTCCATTATTTAAGAAAGGAGGGAGGGAGAAACCTGATAACTATAAACCTGTCAGTTTAACATCAATTATGAGGACGTTCCTGGAATCTATCATCAGAGACAGAGTGACTGAGCACTTGGACAAGTATCAGCTGATCAAAGAGAGTCAGCATGGATTTGTGAAGGGTAGGTCACATCGGACTAATCTAGTTGAATTTTTTGAGGAGGTCATTAGCATGGTGGATAGGGAAGTGTCTATGGATGTTGTCCATATGGACTTCCAGAAGGCATCTGATAAGGTTCCACACAAGAGATTATTAGCAAAAATGAGAGCCCATGGAATTGGCATTATCCTTGGTCAGCAGTTAGTTGGGAGGTAGGAGACAGATAGTAGGGATAAAGGATTAATTCTCTGATTGGCGGGATGTGACAAATGGTGTTTCTCCAGGGATCTGTAATGGGGCCTCAGCTTTTCACTATATACATTAATGACTTGGATGAAGGAATAGAGAGTTGTATATCCAAACTTGTAGATGACACTAAGTTAAGATGCACAGTAAGTAGTGTGGATGGGAGCAGGAAGTTACAAAGGGACACAGACAGACTAAGTGAATAGGAAAAGCTATCGCAGATGGAGTTCAATGTGGGGAAGTGTGAGGTCATCCACTTTGGGTCTGAGAAAGAGAAATCAGAATATTTTCTTAATATTGAGAGATTAGGAGCTGTGGAGGAGCAAAGGGATTTAGTGCCCATATACACAAATCACTAAAAGCTAGTGTACAGGTACAAAAAGTAATCAAAAAGGCTATACAAACATACGAAAATGATGGGCAGGAAAAGACCAACTGGTCTATCAAGCCTGCCCCACAATCATGATGGCTGGAGCATCATGACTAGGCACTATCTACCCACCCGCAGCCATGTAAACTCCTGGAAGAGGCAAATAAACAGAGAAAAACCCAGAGCCAATCAGGGAAAAAATACTCTGGAAAATTCCTCTCCTATACGATGCGATCTCTGGTCCAGCTCCCTCTTGAAGGCATATAGAGAGTCAGCACCCACCGCACCAGCTGGCAACCCATTCCAGAAGCTCACTGGGGTATATGTGTACAAATGGTTGAAGGTGGCAGGGCAGGTTGAGAAAGCGGCTAAAAAGCATACGGGATCCTGGGCTTCATAAATAGAAATGAGAAGTCGCACAACACCAGGTTATAGTCCAACAGATTTATTTAATTTTACAAGCTTTCGGAGCAGTTCGCTCCTTCGTCAGGTAAGTTAGCAGTGAGAGAATCTCCCAGAATTCACAATTTAAACACAGACAAAATCTATTCACATCTTTCCCTACATCAAAGAGCACAGCCAAGACAATGAGATGTGTCCCAGGGGGTCCAACGTGTCAAACCACCTGCTGGCTGCATATCCTGTCAATTTGTGTAGGTTCTTGTGTTAGTCTTTTAAAAAAAAAAACACCTGGGAAGACCGGCCATGATGTCAAGTCACGTTCTGTATCGTGACATGAACCCGATATCGCGATTGAGGCCATCCTCATGAGTGCGGAACTTGGCTATCAGTTTCTGCTCTATGATTTTGCGCTGTCGTGTATCTCGAAGGCCGCCTTGGAGAACGCTTACCCGCAGATCCGAGGCTGAATGCCCCTGGCTGCTGAAGTGTTCCCCGACTGGGAGGCAACCCTCCTGCCTGGCGATTGTTGCGCGGTGTCCGTTCATACGTTGTCTATTTGTCTGCATGGAGACATGGAGACAAATAGAGACATAGAGTACAAAAGCAAGGAAGTTACGATGAACCTTTATAAAACACTGGTTCGGCCTCAATTAGAGTATTGTGTCCAATTCTGGGCACCGCACTTTAGAAAGGATGTGAAGGCCTTAGAGAGGGTGCAGAAAAGATTTACTAGAATGGTTCCAGGGATGAGGGAGTTCAGTTACGTGGATAGACCTGGAGAAGCTGGGGTTGTTCTCCTTAGAGCAGAGAAGGTTGAGAGGAGATTTGATAAAGGTGCTCAAAATCATGAGGGGTCGAGACAGAGTAGATGGAGAGAAACTGTTCCCATTGGCGGAAGGGTCGAGAACCAGAGGACACAGATTTAAGGTGATTGGCAGAAGAACCAAAGGCGACGTGAGGAAAAACTTTTTTACGCAGCGAGTGGTTAGGATCTGGAATGCACTGCCTGAGAGGGTGGTGGAGGCAGATTCAATTGTGGCTTTCAAAAGGGAATTGGATAAGGACCTGAAGGAAAAATATTTGCAGGGCTACGGGGAAAGGGCGGGGGAGTGGGACTAGCTGAAGTGCTCTTGCAGAGAGCTGGTACGGGCTCGACGGGCCGAATGGTCTCCTTCTGTGTTGTAACCATTCTATGATTCTATGAAAATCGCATAGTGAGTTCTATTTGTATGATAGGACCCCAATTTAAATACAGAGTGGCTATTGAAATCGCAACTGACCTACATCATCGGCAACGTCACCGTGACTATTGACCCGGTGGCTGGCCATGCGACGCCATGTTCATTGTGCCACTACCCCATTTCTATCTGATAGGAGGATGAAAAACGGCCCCTTTGCTTTTTTATATTGTTTCATACCTGCTTTAAATTTTGTGAAATCAGCTGTTTGTCCCTATAAATGAAAATATCAGACTGATAAAGAGTTGCCGAATTTTTGAATTATTCCTTAGCCCTTTGGGCTATATTTTATTCTTCTTCACAAAAAGGGTCAATAAACCTCCTTTTCTGTTTAATTAAATGCTAATCAAGATTCAGGTTGAGAGCAATTTTGCTGCAGACAATTTTTTTGAGGAACAATAGTACTGAGAGTGATTCCTTGGGGTCGATCCTGCTCCACGGCCATAACTTCGACGAAGTTAAACGTGTAAACAGAGTTTGCATTAAACTTCTGCCAAAGTTATAGAGGTGGAGTGAGAGCAGCCCCAAGCAAGTTCACCCCCGGACTCATTTATTGCCACCCTCTGCAATTCTGCATGACTTTGTGATGATTGACCTTTAGAAAGGCTTAAATAATTTTTAACCAGCGCAATTTATTTTCCATTAACTTATTTTAGGATAGGAGCGAGGCTCAGAGTAATGGATGAAAAGCATGTAACTATTTTCTACTACCCTTTTTCTCCTGTTTACTTAGCTTAGCAGTTGGTAGCACTAATTTCTGCATCAGCCAAATTGTGGGTTCAAGCTCCACTTGAGGGAATTAAGCATACAATCTAAACTGATAATTTAGTACAGTGCTGAGGGAGTACTGTATTGTCAGAGGTGTCGTCTTCAGGATGAAATGTCAAACTGAGGCACCATCTGCCTGTTCAGGTAGATCGAAAATATCACACGGCACTGTTCCAAGAACACTCTCAGTTCTCCCAGTGTCTTGTCCAATATTTGTCCCTCAATGAACACCGTCCAAAATTGATTTCCCTTATTATGACATCAATTTCATTCTGGCGTCATCTATAGGGCATCTATGGTGTCCAGGAACAGTGAAGTCATCAAGCAGGCTGAGCAGCCTATCAGATTGAAGAATTCTCACAGACAGCAAACCAGGAAGTAAAAAGCACTGATTATCATTCACTTTTTAATTATTTTTACAGAGAGCGAAATAAAGATTGGGACCTACGTATGGGATTAAGGTAGAAGCTGAAATATCATAAACAAACTTTAAAAAAATAATAATTTTTATTATTTTAAAAATCCATGGAATTTTTATCATGGAATGGAGGGAATGACACTCCATACGTCTAAAATTAGTTTTTCAGGGCCAGAGAGGTTGTTCAGCAGTAATTATGACTTAGTATGCCATTAAAAACTCATTCAACAAGGCTTAACTTTTTCAATGAAGGTCATCGACCTGAAACGTTAACTCTCTTTCTCTCTCCACGGATGCTGCCTGGCCTGCTGAGTTTTTCCAGCGTTTTCTGTTGTTATTTCAGATTTCCAGCATCCGCAGTATTTTGCTATCGTATTAACTTTTTCAATGATTTTTCCAGCGAGAATAATGCGTAAAAAGTTGAAGTTCATGTCAAATCACTGATTCTGTGCTGATTGCGTCTGTGAAGAATGCAACAGCGCACCCTGTAGAGGAACAGGGTATCACTGACAGCAACCTCCAGATTTCTGTGTTTAACTGCGCACGTGCAGACACCAGAAGTTGCTGTCAGTTTGACACAGTAATGATGGCGAATGCTAACAGTTTTACTGTCATTACTACCGCAAATTCTGGGCCATTCATTGGTTATTTGTCTCATTTATTGTTCCTAGAACCTGGCTGAGCAGAGATTGGCTGCTGTTTGCCTGCATAACAAGTGACTGCACTTCAAAAGTAATTAATTAGTTGAGAAATGCTTTGCAAATCAAAGTAGTAAATTGTTTTATTTCAGCAGGGTGTACGAGTGCACCAATTCCTTTGGCTTGTGTGCAATTGTGGAACTAAGTTCAGAGCACTGCAAATGGTCTGTGAGGAGCTCCAGCACTTTATATTTTGCTAGTTCTTGTCTGAAGGGTCAAACATATATCACCACCTCCCACTAATTTGGCCAATGAACAGAGACACATTTGTATATTTAAGGTAGTCTGGCATCAGGGTGTGGTTATTGTTGGGCACCACCATCAATCCCTCTCCCATTCAATTTTGGGGACTATGTGGAGTTTGAGATTGTAACCTTCGCCATCAGGCTGTACATGGTGCCCTCTTGATTACCGAGCTGCTTGACAGGTACTGCAGCTGTATGTAGCTTAGCGGGATACCATGCACCCGCTGGTAACATTTGAAATGGTGCAGCATTTGTGATGCGGTTTTGCTCAAAGCTAATCACTGTCCCTGCTGCTCTCTGTCAACATCATACATACCTGTCAGTTATACCAAAATACAGCGGAAACTGCTTATTACAAAGGTGCCTTTAGTCAGAGGCATTCTTACTTTATTTGTGATTTTTGTTAAGCCAGGTTAACATTATTTTTCATTATTTGGCAGCACTTTGCATTTGCCTCTAACTCACACTTCTGATGCTGCTGCCCCTGCTTGTGTCCAAATGTTCTGGAGGACATACTGTGTGGTACAATCAACAGCTGATGCACCTGAACATATGCTTAACTCACTGAAACTTGGCCCCGATATTTGCGGGGAGGTGGGAAGGGAGCAGATGGAGCTCCTGCCAAATCTAACGGCTGGGCCTCATTAGATTTCTTTTACTCCAATTCCCAGCCGACAGCTGGCCAGGTTGAAGACTGGCTGGCTGCCCGGGTGGGAAAGCTTGCGGTAGAAGGCTGCAGCCGGGGATGGCTGGAGACAGTTCCCAGCAATCGGAGAAGATCGGGAGTTGGTGAGGGGATGGGGAGCCCGAGGTGCAGCAGCAAGGAGGGGGGTAGAGAGCGCGGGGGTGGAGAGATCGTGTGGTGGGGGGGAGAGCGAGGGGGTGGAGAGATCATGTGGTGGGGGAGAGATCGTGTGGTGGTGGGGAGATAGCGGGGGTGGAGAGATCGTGTGGTGGGGGTAGAGAGTGCGGGGGTGGAGAGATCGTGTGGTGGGGGGAGATTGTGGGGGTGGAGAGATCGTGTGGTGGGGTAGAGAGCGAGGGGGTGGAGAGATCGTGTGGTGGGGGAGAGATCGTGTGGTGGTGGGGAGATCGCGGGGGTGGAGAGATCGTGTGGTGGGGGTAGAGAGCGAGGGGGTGGAGAGATCGTGTGGTGGTGGGGGAGAGATCGTGTGGTGGGGGAGAGATCGTGTGGTGGGGGTAGAGAGCGAGGGGGTGGAGAGATCGTGTGGTGGGGGTAGAGAGCGAGGGGGTGGAGAGATCGTGTGGTGGGGGTAGAGAGTGAGGGGGTGGAGAGATCGTGTGGTGGGGGGAGATCACAGGGGTGGAGAGATCATGTGGTGGGGGTAGAGAGCGAGGGGATGGAGAGATCGTGTGGTGGTGGGGAGATCGCGGGGATGGAGAGATCGTGTGGTGGGGGGAGATCGCGGGGGTGGAGAGATCGTGTGGTGGGGGGAGATCGCGGGGGTGGAGAGATCGTGGGGGAAGCGATTGCGGGGGTGGAGAGATCGTGTGGTGGTGGGGAGATCGCGAGGGTGGAGATATCACGGGGGTAGAGATGTGGCGGGGGAGAAGAGACCACGGGGTGGGGGAAGAGATCACGGGGGGAGATCACCGGGAATTCTGAAGATTGTGGGTGGTGTCGGCCAATCGCGGGGAGGCAGGCAGATCGCGGCATGTTTGCTTGAGGGTCCGGGGAGGAAGCACTCCTGCTCCTCCTGGTCCACAAGCAGTGCTGAAAAAAGTACTTTCCTGCTAGATCTGGCCGCTCCAGCCTCCCTTCAGCTGCTGCGTTTCCCGATCCATAGGAAACCTGGCCTGCAGCCATTAAATTCAAATGGCTGCCAAAATCTGAGGAACAGAGCCTCATTTAAATATTATAATTACCAACCCGCCTCTCCAGAGCGGGTTACTGGGACATCCCCAAACCCGCTGAGGTTAAACTGGAAACAGGCGTGTTCGCGGCGGGTAAGGGTCGAGTTTCACATTTTTACCAATGTAACCCTCCCCCCAACCCTCTCCCGCCCGTCATGGGGGGAGGTTATAATTCCCCCTTTAAATGCACATTTAAAGGGGTAGTCTTGGTGTCTCTTAAAGCCATTAATTTCTGCAGGGGTTCTCCTAATCGTCCACTGTAATTTCGATAGAAACCCTGGAGAAAAACGTAAACACTGTGGATCTTCTGCCAAAGTAATGGTGGATGATTAGGAGAGCCCCTGTGGACATTCAAATCACTGAGGAGCTGAGAGTAGCTAAAGGTTCTGATAATTGAAGGACAAGGGCAGCAGGCGCATGGGAACACCACCACCTCCAAGTTACCCTCCAAGTCACACACCATCCTGACTTAGAAGTATATCGCCGATCCTTCATCGTCGCTGGGTCAAAATCCTGAAACTCCCTCCCTAACAGCGCTGTGGGAGTACCTTCACCACACGGACTGCAGCGGTTCAAGAAGGCGGCTCACCACCACCTTCTCGAGGGGCAATTAGGGATGGGCAATAAATGCTGGCCTTGCCAGCGACGCCCACATCCCATAAATTTTTTTTTAATTAGGCATGAAAGTGCTCTTGAGTCATGCTGTTTGGTATTTAATATGCAATATTTAACGTCAACCAATTTTGTTTTAATGGTTTTTACCCCTAGTAAAATGATAGAAAAGAAATGTACTTGGGCAATAATTTTGCTTTGAAAGATTTCTGCTTTAAGTTACTTTTTTTTGATAAGTGGCTTTTACTATAGATGCAGCACAGGCTGTGCCTTAATGGACCCAGATAAAGTGAGCTGTGAGAGATTTAATTTGATCACTATGCATTAAAACTGAGACCACATTCACAAGCAATAAATGTTTTATTAAATAAAGTAAATTAAATAAGATAACTATCTACAGAATCTAATCCACTTGCATAACTAGCAGTCTAAACCATTAAACAATCCGCACTGACTAACTGCAGATTGAAGTCAGTTTCACACAATCACTGAGAAAAAAAATTCCTAGCATTGCATATGAATTGTTGGTGGAGAAGGAGAAAGACTTGGGTGTGATTGAATGGACACTTTCAGTGGATAATTAACAATGTGAGGCTGTTGTCAATAGTGCAAATCATGTCCTAGGATGTATCTCAAGGGTATTTGGTTACAAACAAAAGGAGCTTATTTGAACACATTTTAACTCATTGGTGAAGCTACATTGTGTCCAGTTTAGGTCACCTTAGGAAGTTAGGAGCGATGTTCGGGTTCCTATGTGCACCCAGAGGGAGGTGGGTTCGCAATTCTTTCCCTCATCTCCTTTAAACTAGCAGTTTAATCAGCTGCTTTCCTTTAACCCCAGATCCCAGCAGTCGGAAGTACTGCTAGGCAGGACTTCTGCCAAAAGCTTTTGGTCTTGATTAGCATGCTGGATGCATCCATTATTAGGTTTGTGCTCAAAAAGAGGGAGGCTGAATCCAACAAGCAGAAAGCCCCACCGGAAATATTGTGGCCCAGGTTAGGTAGCAGTTGGGCAGGACCATGGCCACCCAATTTCCTGGTCGCCGCTCACCTGAATCCTGACGGCTGTAGTAATACTTCCTGTCGGGAAATTCACACTTATATCTTCAAAAAACATGGATGCTTTAGAGAGGATACAAAGAGGAATGACCAGAATGATTCTGAGATTTAAAGCTTTTAATTACAAGGGTAGATTACTGAGACAGAATTTGTTTTCATTGGAAAAAAGATTGAGAAGGGAGATCATTTCAATCTTTAAAATTACGAAAGGAATGGATGATGTACATGTATAAAAAAATAGTTTTTTTTTTACTTGAATTGTGGTTACAACACAAAAAAACAAGCCAAAATTTCAGCCTAATGCAGTGTGGGTTCCTAGAATGTAATGCCCATATCACTGGCAACTCACATAGTGGTGTTTGGAGGGGAGAATTCTTTTTTACTAAAGGGTTGCATCTGCCATTTGAAGGTAGGATGACCACAAGTATGGAGTGCACAAAGTTTTTGGCTGGCAACAGGCTCTGGGTAGCATAAAGTTTTTGACTGGCAAAAGAATCAAGATGGCAAAAATAATGTGAGAACAGGTAAAGAAGTCTCTGGGTAGGTGATGAGGGTCACAGGACCCAAGCCTCTGCCTTCCATTTGATGGATGATGAAGAGGAGATGCTGCATGAGGTGAGTGTAAGAAGATTGCATTGTTTAGCACTCCAGGTCACCAGCCCCAGTGGACAGTAGTGCAGCAGCATGCCTAGCAGGAATTGGCAGGCATGATTCATGTTTTATATAGTACCTACAGGACCTGGCAAAAGATGCAGGAGAGTATGGCAGACCTTAAGGAAGCTACCAAGGTAAGACTATCCAAAAATACCATTTAGTAAGTAGATGGCCAAAGAAGCCAACGAGAGAGGACAGGGATTGATTTGGGTTTCTTAAAAGGAGAGGGCATTTTTCTGTGTTCAAAATGCAGCCTAAAAACCAAATGATCATAGCCTGAAGAAAGGGTAATGAAGAGAGTCAAATCCTCCACCTGTGTTAATGATTCTTCTCTGACTCAGAAAAGCCTCTTGAAAGACAAATCTTGCAATCTCCTCCAGATTAAGGCCAGACCCTTTCCTTATAAGAAAGCACTTCCTGTCAAAACATTCTAAGGATTGCCAGCAGAGATCATCTATTGATATGTATTGGGCCAAGGGCCCTTACAATTGCCAAAGAGAACCATCAGACCACAGCGATACAACAAAGGCCAGATGCTCTGGCACCGTCAGGTCCATCAGTAGCATCTCAAAGGCCTAAAAATTGTTTTTCAAAGTTGAAAATAAAAACAAAGATCAAATCCTCAAATGGTTTTTGATCCTCAGATTTAAAAAAAAAAATGACTTTACCCCATTTTGTTAGTAATCAGACAAAGGAACACTAAAGAAATTGAGGCAGAAAAGCACAGTTAGAAAAAGTTGCCGTAGAGTTAGGTGTGAGAGGAAAGACATTTAGTGAAAGGATGGAACAAAACAGAAAACGTTGAAAGCACTCAGCAGGTCAGGTAGCATCTGTGGGGAGAACAGATCTTTTATGTATGGACCCTTCCTTAGAGCTGCTTTTTGCTTTTAGAGAAAGGAAGTCCCTAATTATGACAGACTGGGTTAGAAGAGAAACAGATCTAGAGCCGAAGCCAGACAAAGGAGCATTAAAGAAAACCGATTCCGTTTATGACTGAAAGGAAAAGAGTACAATTCAGTAGAGGGTCTAGCAGGTTTTGTGACCAGTAATTCAGTAATAGTTAAGATGAAATGGAGAAGATGCCAAGGAACCAGGAATGAAAGTTGGTTACTTAGGACTCGCTGAAGCACTTGGTGAGTCATAATGCCTGGAGGCCGCATTGATAGCATCAGTGACCCTTTACTTTGGCAAATGCAGCAGTGAGGTAAAGTTGGGCAGGCGTGTCATGTTACTATTGCTATTCAGTGGGAAGGGAGATGAAAGTGCTATCTCTACTCAACAATACATTACTCTGATGCATCTGTGGGTAGCAATTTGGCTGATACTATAGATGATCCCTATGCTAGTCTAGAAAAAGGCAGTGGCAGAAAAGTTGAGGGAGATGGTAGCCTTGACTGGCCATGGCATCCCAGTGATAGAGGTTCGTGGCATGGCTGCTTGCATCCTCTATGCTGACCCAAAACCTGCAGAGTTTATTGCACTTATTAGAAGGTAGCTTTTCCAACGTCACCAGATATAATTGGTGGCATAATGGTGGGTGGAGGATATCCAGCTTCAGTGTCAGCTGATCTCCCTGGCATGACTTCTTTCAACTTGTACACTTCAACCATTAAGTAAGTGCGACGGGCACTTTAGAAACAATCCCCAGCATTCATTTAATGCACACTTGCCCAGCAGTCACTCCAAGCTAAAGTAAAAGTTTGTATACTAGGAGCCACTTTAAAAATTCACTCTTCTTTAAAGATCTTCCTGTTGTACTGAACTCTAATAAATGGTTTCATTACAGTCACCTTTCTAATGATTTGGGAGACTGATGAGCTACCTTTCTATTTACATAAAATGTTATATATGTTCTGATGAAAATAAACAAAAGGACCCCAAATTTTTCCCTCTCAAAAGGTCAAAAAAGCCCAACGCGCTTCCCCTCGCCCCACCCGTCATGTTTCAGAACTCCCTTCCACATACAGTTTACCGTTACTGCCCATTGAGAATGGGAAGAACTGACTCTGAAGATTGGGAAATCCTTCTATTGTGATTCCAAGCTCTCATTTGCATGTAGAATTCATGCTTAATAAAACTTTTGCAAGAACAATACATGCAGACATTAAGCCCAATCAGGAAGTTGCACGGGGAGGGGAGTCCAATGTGTTAGGGTGAGACCAACGAATGTCCGATCTCCCCATCCTTACATGTCCATAACATGTTGGCAGAATTACTCCCACCAGCTAAGAATTTTATCCTATAGGTTCAAGATAATGAAACCGCTTGTCAGACTCGAGATTATAGAATTTTTTTCTCAGTGATTGATGTGTGCAATGGACGTCCCTGAGAATTAGAGTTAATTCACTGAGCTCCTTTTAAAAGCAGCTAGGTGATTATCTGGCAGGAGTGGATTCGAGGTCATATATATGCAACAATGATTAACCAGTTATGGAACATTTGTGGTCTGCTATTCAGTACATAGGGACCAATTTTAATTTGCCCAAATCAGCGTTAACTGGGGGGGGGGGGGGGGGGGGGGTAATGCCTTCAAAATGGGGTCAGTAGACATACTGCCCCATTAATGTTGATGCTCCGGCCACCGCCATTTTTATGGTGCAGTTAGGATCCCGATTGCAATTTTGGGGGACACAAGCGGAGTGTGCTCCACAATGTGTCCTGGCATTGAGCGGCCTAACCAGCAGTCCTTAAAGGGATTGGTGCTGGCTGTTCCAAAAATAACCCAACTCTTTTTGCAAGTTATATTTTTGTGGAGCATGAGTGATCCTTCTGACTCAACAAAAATGCTGCCGGCTGCTGCCGGCCTGGGCTTGCCCCTTCCACTTTGCCTCATCCCTCTCCTCAGGACCTACCTGCGGGCCGGCTTGGCCGAAGCCGGACAGAATTCTTACGGCCCCAAATCAGCAAGCTGCTTTAGGTTGCTCATTTGGTGCCTGCAGCTCTATTGAACTGTGGCCCAGGCCTCAAAATGGATCCGGCCTCTTCGTTCCTAAAACAGGTAGATGGTTGGCAAGCTCTGCAATTCGGCTGCCCAAGATTTAAAATCTACTCAAAAGAATTTGTAGAGGAAGCTTTTAGTTTTGGCATTTTTATAAGTTCTATCTTCTACCTGTTGCCTTCCTCAGGAATTTTGGATTAGGTCAGTTGTAGGCCATGACAGTAGTTGTATGATACACTGAATGGAATTAACTCCATCAGCCAAATGGCTTCTTCCCCTACATAGTTTCTTATTTTCTTCATCAACAGATCTTATTAACCTATCTGAAATAAGTCTTCTAGTTAAGCTTGCTGTTGGCAATGAGAACAAGTTGCTTGGGCACAATGTAGCAAGTCCGACCTGGTTTTCCAATTGTACTGCAAGATGCATGCTTACTTTTTGTGCAAGAGCAATATTTATCTTTTAACTAGGATTAACTTTGGCAGCAAGCTTCATCTGACCCATCACTCTGGACTTCTAGTACCCTTCCCTTGTGAGCCTTGCACAATGCAGCTGACATGTTGGACAGTGGCAAGAGTCAGAAAAAAGTTTGAAATTATGTTAGTGATTGCTCAAGTTTCTTATGTCGGGTTGTCCTGTAGGTTGTCAATCAATCTGCAACAAAACAGCCCTCAAGGTAGGTATTCTGTCCCAAAGTGCTCAGATATCAGTCATCACTAATGGACCTCCAGATGGTTCTCTTTGTTTTGAAAAGCTATTTGGATGATGGAGTTCATTCCCTCCATTGTGCCATATTTAACAATTACCTACATTCATTCTTTGAATGCAAGCATTCTCTACACACTGCAGAAACCTGTCCTATTGTCTTATTGATCCGGGAGTCATGTATTCAACATGTAAACTGTGATGTCACAAGCCTCATTGTTGACATATGACTGACTGTTTTGTCCTCTATAAAAGGCCGTGTGTCTGTGCTGTCAGTTCATTTTGACTCATGGCTACGTTATCTAACAAGATGATGCATCTTGAATTCTAGATGTAAACCTTTATCAAAGCCTGCAGGGATGGAGGGAGGGAATGAATCGTATGGAGAATGCTTCCATTTGAAAAATTAAGATCATAAGAAGGTAAATAATATATTTTCCTTCTTCGTTTTACAATCTCCACACATAGCAGCAGCATATTGAAGTAATAAAATTTAGGCAGTCAGACATCCCTGCTATGGTGTTTTAATACTGACTGAGCAGACAGATGTGCCAAAAGTCAAGTTTTGGGAAGCGACCAGATGTAGAATGGCCTGGAATTTGCAGTAAGATAAACGGTGAGGCTATCAGCGCTCACTGTTATTATGGAGTAAATCAGACAGCAACTTCCGGAGTCCACACATGCGCAGTTAAATGCGGAAATCCAGAAGCTGCCGTTCGATTTGCTCTGCTCCTCTACAAGCTTCGCTGCACCAGTACCCCGCTGAGAGACTCGCCGTTAAAACACGTGAAGGGCGTGATGTTGCGGTACTTACCCACTAAACACACCAGTAAAAGTTAAGGCTTGTCCATTCAAGTGTAAATTAATTTTTAATGGTGTGCTAAGTCTTAATTACTATCAAACAACCTGTCTGGCACTGAAAACTTACTTTTACAAGCGTGGAGTCTTATTCGTTCAGATTTTAATTATTGCTGGAGATTAAAAAAATTAAAAAATAAATTATCTTTCTGTCTCTTTTATCTCTCTCACTTAATCATATCTTTCTTTCCCTCTTTATTTCGCTTTCTGTACATGATTTTACATTGAATTAAATATTCTAATTTATACTTCCTGGTTTAGACTCTGCGGCCGGAATTTTCTGGGGTCCGTGCGGGCATGATTGGAGGTGGGTTGGGTGGGAAATTTGAAAAATCTTGCAGCAGGTCGGGTACCCAGCATCATCCTGCCCCCACGCGCCTTTCCCTTGGGCACATTTGCCAGCATGGCAGCGACCCAAATGGCAAAGGCAAGCGAGCTAATTTAAATCATTATTAGGTACTTGTCAGACCCTTAAGAGTCTTTTTAAACCTACCTTTCAAATTTCACTGGATGACCACGGGAATCACGCAGCTCAAGGACGACATCTGTCAACCTGAGGCGGAAGTTGAGTGGCCATTGATCCAGCTGATTAGTGCACAGCATGGAAAGTACAATAAAAACTCCCACCTCACAGCTGAGCACTTTCCTCAGGCAGAGGCTGTTGCTGACTGCATTGCCAGCACAGATTTAGCTTACTACAGGCTGCATTTTCCCAATGACAGATGTTAGGCTAATTGGGCTATAGTTTCCTGCTTTCTGTCTCCCTCCTTTCTTGAATAGGGGTGTTACATTTGCGGTTTTGCAATCTGCTGGGACCTCTCCAGAATCGAGGGAACTTTGGAAGATTACAACCAATGCATCCACTATCTCTGCAGCCACTTCTTTTAAGACATGCAGGCTATCAGGTCAAGGGGACTTGTCCACCTTTAGTCCCATAAGTTTGCCTAGTACTTTTTCTGTAGTGATAGTGATTGTTTTAAGGTCCTCCCTCCCTATAGCCCCTTGATTATCTATTATTACTGGGAGGCTTTAGTGTCTTCTACCATGAAGACCGATACAAAATATTTGTTCAAAGTCTCCGCCATTTCCCTGTTTCCCATTATTAATTCCCCAGTCTCATCCTCTAAGGGACCAACGTTTACTTTAACCGGGATAAATGGGTCATTTTCAGGTTGGCAAACTGTAACTACTGGGTACCACAGGGATCAGTGCTGGGGCCTCAGCTGTTTACAAGCTATATTAATGGCTTGGATGAAGGGACCGAGTGTAATGTAGCCAAATTTGTTGATGATACAAAGATAGGTGGGAAAGCAAGTTGTGAAGAGGACACAAAGAATCTGCAAAGGGATATAGATAGGTTAAGTGAGTGGGCAAAAATTTGGCAGATGGAATATAATGTGAGAAAATGCGAGGTTATCCACTTTGGTAGGAAGAATAAAAAAGCAAATTATTATTTAAATGCAGGAGACTACAAAATGCTGCGGTACAGAGGGATCTGGGGGTCGTTGTACATGAAACACAAAAAGTTAGCATGCAGGTACAGCAACTACTTAGGAAGGCAAATGGAATGTTGGCCTTTATTGCAAGGGGGATGGAATATAAAAGTAGGGAAGTCTTGCTACAACTGTACAGGGCATTGGTGAGATCACACCTGGAGTACTGCGTACAGTTTTGGTGTCCTTATATAAGGAGGGATATACTTGCATTGGAGGCAGTTCAGAGAAGGTTGATTCCAGAGATGAAGGGGTTGTCTTATGAAGAAAGGTTGAGCAGATTGGGCCTATCATTGAAGTTTAGAAGAATGAGAGGTGATCTTATTGAAACATATAGGGGGAAAAATTCGGTTGCTTTGCGTCTCCCGTTAGAACGGGCGCAAAGCAACTAGCGCCCCGCGGCGCTGCGCCACCAGCGATGACGTCATCACTGTGCGCAGCACCTCACTCGCGCCCCGGCCGCGATCTTCGGTAGCGCCCCTTGACTTACCACCGGACGCTATGTCCGACGGGGTCAGGGGGGCCTACCTGTGGCTGGGGCGGCGCTACTTAAAGGCGAGGTGCTGGGCGGCCATTTTTTTGCAGGCCACCTGCCAGCACCTGCCCGCTTTGCCGTCCCCGGCCTTCTGTGAAGCCCCCCTGCAGAGTGCCGGGCTCTATTGCCGGCACTCCGATCCCTGGTGGTCCAGCTGGGCGCTGGGACGTGCTGCGCAAGGCCCCTCCCTTTTAAGAAGGGGAGGAAGGCCTGCAGTACCGCGGCACGTAGCGCCGCAATATTCCCTCGCAACCCCAGAGGGGGCGCGACTCAATTTTTCCCCCATAAGATTCTGAGGGGGCTCGACAGGGTAGATGCAGAGAGGATGTTTCCCCTCATGGGGGAATCTAGAACTAGGGGGCATAGTTTCAAAATAAGGGGTCGCCCATATAAAACGGAGATGAGGAGGAATTTCTTCTCTGAGGGTCGTGAATCTTTAGAATTCTCTACCTCAGAGAGCTGTGGAGGCTGGGTCATTGAATATATTTAAGGTGGAGATAGACAGATTTTTGAACGATAAGGGAGTCAAGGGTTATGGGGAGTGGGCAGGAAAGTGGAGTTGAGGCCAAGACCAGATAAGCCATGATCTTATCGAATGGCAGAGCAGACTCGAGGGGCCAAATGGCCTATCCTGCTCCTATTTCTTATGTTCTTATAAGTGTTTCCAACAAAGTCACCATCCAGTCTCCCCTCATTGGTACAACCTATCACCTCATTGACCATTGATTGCTTCTGTCATCTCTACTTGACCTGCCATCTATTACATCAGCATGGGTTCCATCTATACTGTCTCACCTTGGTCCTCAGAATTGGACTACAATGAGCCAGCAGCACCAGGCACACCAGCAGCACCAACAACACCGCCACCAACCTTCTCCTGAACAACCTGATACTGCACAGGACAGAGGGCATCAGTGCAGGGCTGCACCATGCCGGAGGCGATACCCCCAACACAGGATATACAGGCAGAGGATGAGCTTCCTCAACATGACTGAGCAGCAGTGCCAAAGGAGGCTCAGACTATCGCGCCAGGTCGTTGCAGACATATGCAGCTTTCTGGAACAAGACTTGCAGCCCAGAGGACCTGGTAGACACTCCTTACCAGTGGCTGTCAAAGTCACCACCGCCCTCAACTTCTTTGCCTCAGGCTCCTTCCAGGGATCTGCAACAGACATTTGCGGCATCTCGCAGTCGGCCACCCACACATACATGACACAGTCACCGATATGCCCTCTTTGACAAGTCAGCGAATTATATCAACTTTGCCACTGATGAAGCCAGTGTTACTGAGCGGGCGCTCAGCTTTGCCACTCTGGCTGGTTTCCCACGGGTGCAGGGCATCATCGGCTGCACACATGTGGCCAGGACACCCCATCATCACCCAGGAGTCTTTGTCAACCGCAAGGGCTTTCACTCCCTCAATGTGCAGCTTGTCTGCAACCATAGGAAGATCATCATGCATGTGTGCACCAATTTCCCTGGCAGCTGCCATGACTCTTTCATCCTGTGCCAGTCCCTTAGCTCTTTGCTCCTCCAAACAGACTTTCCGGCTGGCTGCTTGGAGACCAGGGCTATCCACTGAAGACATGGCTCATGACAATCTTGAGGAGACCAAGTACTGAGGCTCAGGAGAGATATAATGAAAGCCACATTTCCACCAGATGTGTCACAGAGCAGACAATAGGCATGCTGAAAATACGCTTCAGCTCCAGCACCAGCCAGGGTCTCCAAAATCATCGTGGTCTGCTGTGCCCTGCACAACATAACGCAGTAGCGAGGATTAACGCTGCATGAGGAGCAAGGCACTGAGCACACAGCCTCTTCGGAGGAGGAGGAGGAGGAACAGGAGGAACCTGCGGTACAGATCCCACCAGCCCCTGAGTACATTGCTGCCCGGGAGGGACTAATCATGGCCAGATTTACTTAACTTTATGCATTACACCAATAGGGCTGCCACATGCTGCGCCAGGTTGGCACCACACCACAGCAACACCATAAAGCATCCCTGCAATGACCAAGCCATTCCTTTCACACTGACCACCATTGCTGGAGGTAACGTTATGTCTCACCATTTACTCCAACTCACTAAGCTACTTCCAAAGGTGCACACAAATTTGTCCATGACCGGAAACTGGTGAAAATAAAGATTTTTATGTGTGACATTACAGTAACGGAAATGTTACACAATCATTTAACAAAACACCTAAGTGGCTACCCTTGTGAATCTACTTGTGTTTCATCTTTCTCTTATGCGTGCTTCTACGATGCGCTACCGCTGTGGCTTCAGCAGATGTAGAGGCAGCCTGCTCACTTCTCTGTTGCGACTGCTTAGATGCTTTTGGCAGATGTCCTCTGGGTTTTGGAGCCTTTGATGGCCCTGCCAAAGTCTGCACCTCTTGCGATTGTGCAGGGGAAGACTCGGCCATCGCGATCCAAGGAGGCATCTGGGGCTCCGACTGAGGGGGTGGCAATGGGGGAGAAGTGTGAGAGCTTTGAAAGGAGCCCCCACTTCCATGTCCCCTCTCACCATCATCCTTCTTATGGGCCACCTGCACTTCCCAGCTAGCAAGGAGCTGGAGAGCACCTTGCTGCACAGCAGTGGAGCCATGAGGACCCACATCTACGTTGAAATCCCTCCGAGACAGGAGATCTATGAGCGTCTGCCATCTATTCTCCATAGATAACCATCTATTCTCCATGGAGACCGTGTGCTCCTGTGAGTGGCGCATTAGCTGCTCCATGTAGGTGGCCATCCTATCCATGGAAGAGCCCACCGTCGTCATCGCTTGCGACACGGTGGTGTTCATTTTGGAGATGGACTCCTCTATTCTCTGCACATTTGCAGACATCGCGCTCGAAAAACCTGTTAAAGCCTCCTGCACTTCTTCCTGCACCTCCAGGATCGCCCTCTTTCTGGATGGCCCCCGAGGCTCAGCGTCTGCATGCAGCTGAGCAGAGCTGGGAGCATCCTGTGCCCTCCGACGAGGAGTCTCCACTGCTGTCCCTGTCTCCACCATCTGCTCTTGCTCACTTGGGAGTTGTGAGACACCAGGTGACAACACTGCTCTATCTCGTGTGGGACCCACCGAGGTGTGCGTATCTGCGCTGGTGCTGGGTGCGCTTATGTCTGTTGATGGTGCACCCTCAGAGGCTGGAGGCTCCTCGGAGGAGTCGTCTTCCTCTTCCTCCTGGACAGTGGTGGGGGGCTGATGGACCTGTGGGAGAGTAAAGAGATGAGTTAGATATGTCATATGAAGAATGGGTACAGATACCATTATGCACATGATGAACATTCGCTGGCTGCTGACATCAGTCCCCATATGAGTGACTGATGTATGCCATTTAGCTGTATGATATCTAATTCTGTCACCCGGTTGCTGAGATGTTCCCCTCTATCCATCTCCCAACTCCAGCTGCTCGACGACTCCAGAAACTTCCAAGCCAGCCTCCTCTGATGATTTTAGGGTCACCAATGATGGCGTTCCACCTCCGGTTCTCTCCCTCTCCCTCTTATTGTGGCCTTTCATTTCCTGCAAGGAGGGAAAGAAGAGAAGTTTTAGTGAGAGTGATGGAGTGAGTGTAAGGAATGGATGGGTTACATCTTTAGAGGGAGACTATGATGGAGTGGGGGTGCCAAAGCCAAGGGGCCTCCTTGTGTGTTGTTAGTTGGTATGATTTCATTAGGATGAGGGCGAGTGTGAGGGGTGGCTAGTCAGATGGGGATGTGATAATGTAGATAATGTGGAGGTGCAAGGTATGTTGGTGTGAGTAAGGATGGACAGCAGCAGGGTTGGGAAAGCAGTGATGGGGATATGATGAGAGGCACAGCAGGATGAAGTTGTGTGGCTTTGCACTCACCTTTCCTGATCTAATGAGATAATTGAAATGTTTCCAGCACTGCACCCAGGTCCTCCTCACCACACCCCTGCTGTTTACCTCCTCTGCTATTTGGAGCCAGGTTCTTTTGGCCCCCTGGGGAGGCCTCTTCTGCCCATTAGAAGGGAAGAGGACCTCCCTGCGTGCTCTGACTCCCTCCTCAAGCATGTAAAGGGAGTCATTGGAGAACTCTCTCTCAGTGCAGTAATATTTGGCACTCTTTCCAGCAGTCCAATGGTGCAGTGTGCTGCCTGCACACTCCTAGACGAACCTTCAAATGCAATGTGGCCATGGCTCCTTTAAATATCCCGGCTGAAAACACGTCATCGTTGACGTCATTAGACCCGCACCATTTAATTGGGCCGGGTAATGCACAGGGCGGTATTACTGTAATAGGCTCCATTAACGCAAAGTCGCTCTGAGGAGCGGCATGGAATCAGGAATGGGGTCGCGACCTGCCACGGCAACCACCTGCACCCGACCCACCCAGGTACGGAAAACGTGCGCGTCTCAGTGAGGATTCTTCAATCTGATTGGTTGAAGAGACACGCTGTTGCTTGCCCTGTTCATGCAGGTCCCAGATCTCCTGTAGAGGGCACCGTGCTGAAATGGCTCTCGAATGACCGTACATTGCCGCGCAAAAGCCAACAGTCTTTGGGCATCTGTAAGCGTAATGAACGACGAGCGCCGTTCCTTTGCCGCTGACCGCAATATCCGGGCCATTGAGCTTGGGAGAAATGCTCCGTGTGGCAGCCATTTAGAATATATGAATTTGGATCTGATTGAGAGGAGCCCAGGATGCGGTCATGAAATGATCTATATCTGAGCTCCTTATCAGTGAGATAGTAGCCATGGTGAATATGTTTTCATTTAGTTATCCTTTATTTGCTTAATGATTTGCCCAGGATCATCTTCCACAGGAAATAAATATTCATCAGGATTTTAAAAACTGTTCCATACATTTGACATGGAACCCTGCAAGTATCTATGCAATGAAGTTAATGCTGTAATCGTGACATGCAGCATGAGAAAAAATGACGGAATGACGATCTCCTGCCCTAAATGAAATTGACAGACTACCTGGGGTAAGAAGTTAGATGAGTTTTTTCCAACGAACCTCTCCACACAATTAAAAAGAAAAACTAGCTACTTTTTATTTGTAATAGAAAACCAAAGTGTGAGACATTTAAGGGAGGGGGTTTAGCCCAATTCAGCACTAAAGGAACATTTGGCCTGAAGCTATAGACTGATAAATGAGAAATTTTTATTTACTTTTCTTCATGAGTTATGTAGTAGTTGGTGTATAAAATATGCTGTCTGGGTGTGCAGTAAACTAGCGAGAGGAGCACAGAGGACAGGGAGAGACTGCAGATGGAGCTAGCTTTAAAATTTTATATATCGTACAACAAAAACTAAATGCAGTTCAAAAGGGTTACAATAGCAGTTGTAACCTTGTTAGATATAAGAGTTACTGAATGGTTAGAGCATCCAGGGCAACATGCTTGCAGAAAGTGTCTAGAGTTATATTCACTCAAGCATGAAGTCACTGAGCTTAAGGGACAGCAGGAGACATGCATCATATACGGTGGGATTTCTGGAATGTACGGTCGTGATTTTGCCTACGAGGTGGGTCCGGGGCGGCCGGGGTCGGTAGCGCGGTCCCAGCCTGCTGCCTGCTCCATCCCGCTCTGTTGAAGTGATTTTACGTTGATTGGGCTTGTTAAGCCCGCCCAGCAAGATTCCCGGCCAATTAAAAGGAAGCGGATCTGATGACCCAATCCAATGACGCATCATCAGCCTGTTTCCTTAAAGGGGCCATGTCCAAATTGTTTTTGACAGTTCTGTTGTCAGTGTTCTACAGCATTAAGGTGCTGCAAACACTGACAATGACTGCACAGAGGTACAGGGCTGCACCCAGGCTCTCCCATGACTCCCTCCATATGCTTAGGAGTCACAGCACGCAGGTAGGTTCTCTTCCCTTCCAGTGGGCAGAAGAGACCTCCCAAGGACACCAACGCAGCCTGGTTGCACATTGCACAGGAGGACACAAGCAGGGATGTGATCAGGAGGACCAGGCTGCAGTGGCACAAACCTTTCAATGATCTCAGTAGATCACGAAACATTACTGCAAAGCCACACTCAACCTCATCCTGCTGTGCCACTCATCACATCCCCATCACTCTGCCTTCCCTACCCTACTCCTGCACATCCTTATTCACACCACTTACCTTGCACCTCCACCCATCCCTCTCTATCTACATTATCACTTCCCCATCTCACTAGCCACCCCTCACACTCATCCTCATCCTAGTGCAAGCATCCCAATGGTAGGGAAAACTAGAACCAGGGGTCACAGTCTAAGGATTAAGGGGAAGCCATTTAGGACTGAGCTGAGGAGGAACTTCTTCACCCAGAGAGTGGTGAATCTATGGAATTCTCTTCCACAGAAGGTTGTTGAGGCCAGTTCGCTAAATATATTCAAAAGGGAGTTAGATATAACACTCACAACTAAGGGGATCAAGGGGTATGGCGAGAAAGCAGGAATGGGGTACTGAGGTAGCATGTTCAGCCATGAACGCATTGAATGGCGGTGCAGGCTCGAAGGACCGAATGGTCTACTCCTGTACCTATTTTCTATGTTTCTATGTTTAACAACACACAAGGGTAGCCACTTGGATGTTTTATCCAATATTCAATTGAAGTTTCTGTTAATGTGCTGTCAAACATTGAAATCTTTATTTTCAACACTTTGCGTTCTTGGACAGATTTGTGTGCACCTTTGGAAGTGGCTTCGTGAGTTGCAGTGAATGGTAAGACATAACGGTACCCCCCGCAATGGCGATGAGTGTGAAAGGAATGGCTTGGGCATTGCAGGGATGCTTTATGGTGTTGGTGTGGGGTGGTGCCAACCTGGCGCATCAAGTGGCAGCCAGGGTGTACAGCGTCAAGTGAAGTAAATCTGGCCATGGTGAAGCCATCCCTGGCCTCCCAGGCAGCAATGTGGTCGGGTGCTGATGCCCTCTGTCCTGTGCAGCATCAGTTGATTGCGGAGAAGGTTGGTATTGTTGCTGTTGCTGGTGTTGGGACTGAGTGTGGTGGGATTCTGAGGACCAAGGTGAGATTTTTTTCAAGGGCACCGATGCTGATGGAATAGATGGCAGGCGAACTTGAGATGACAGAAGCGATCTGTCAATGGTGAGAGAGGTTGTTCCAATGAGGTGGCACTGGATAGAGAGTTGGCTGCAAACACTTGCAAGCTGCAGAAAGCTCAATATGTCTTCCAAATGCAGTAACCAACAGTTTCTGAGCTTTGAAAGTGAACAGCTGTAACATGGGATCTTTTATACAACTTTGGCAGCTGTCAAGTCATGAGATAATTCAATGCTGAATCCACTTACGACATGCTGAGCTGATGTGTTCCCCGAGCAGTGTGTAAAATCGTGGGGGAACACTTAAAATTAAAAGGTAGGCAGAAAATAATACTTAATTGGCTGTTAACAATGCATTTAATGATGTCAATTGCCTTCCCTGCCGCTTGGTGTCCGGTCTGTTCAGCGCTGACAGACCCGACACCAGGGAGACTCATGTGGAGGCGGGTTGACAGCGGGGTCCCACCCGCTGTCAATCATTTCTATTTTCACAGCTGACACGCCTCCGATCCCGTCCTCTCCGCGCCGGTAAAATTCCGGCCAACATTCCAAGGGGAGGTCATCCCATAAGCAGACAGAGATAGAGGACAAGGATTGGAATCAGGTGTCCATTCATCAAGGTGGGAAGAGAAGTCGGGAGGAAGTGCAGGGGTCCTGACTCCTGAGCCTTATTAAATAAGTTTTCAATAGTGTGTACATGTTCCAAGAATTAGGGGTACGGTAGCATAGTGGTTATGTTACTGGACTAGTAATCCAGAGGCCTGGACTAATAATCTGGAGATGTGAGTTCAAATCCCACCACCGCAGCTGAGTGAATTTAAATTCAGTTAATTAAATAAATCTGGAATTAAAAAGCTACTATCAGTAATGGTGACCATGAAACTACCGGATTGTTGTAAAAACCCAACTGGTTCACTAATGTCCTTTAGGGAAGGAAACCTGCCATCCTTACCCGGTCTGGCTTATATGTGACTCCAGGGCCACAATGTGGTTGACTCTTAACTGCAGCACTGTGGGAGTACCTTCACCACAAGGACTGCAGCGGTTCAAGAAGGCAGCTCGTCACACCTTAAGGCCAATGAGGGATGAGCAATAAATGCCGGCCTTGCCAACAATGCCCGCATCCTATGAACGAATAAATTTTTTTTTATATGGCAGCTTGGGGAAGACAGCCATGGCATTGCGGGAAAAGTGGCTGCCCATGAGGGGAGAGTTGAGGGTACAAGTGCCTTAGTAATAAGAACATAAGAAATAGGAGCAGGAATAGGCCACTTGGTCCCTCGAGCCTGCTCCGCCATTCAATAAGATCATGGCTGATCTTGGGCTCAAAGCCACTTCCCTGCCCGCTCCCCATAACCTTTCACTCCCTTATCTTGTAAAAATCTGTCTATTTCCGCCTTAAATGTATTTAATGACCCAGCCTCCACGGCTCTCTGGGGCAGAGAATTCCACAGATTTATGACCCACTGAGAGAAGAAATTCCTCCTCATCTCAGTTCTAAAAGGGCGACCCTTTATTCTGAAACTATGCCCCCGAGTTCTAGATTTCCCCACGAGGGGAAACATCCTCTCTGCATCTACTTTGTCGAGCCCCCTCAGTATCTTATATGATTCAATAAGATCCCCTCTCATTCTTCTAAATTCCAATGAGTATAGGCCCAACCTGCTCAACCTTTCTTCATAAGTCAACCCCTCATCTCAGGAATCAACCATGTGAATCGTCTCTGAACTGCCTCCAATACAAGTATATCCTTCCTTAAATAAGGAGATCAAAACTGTACGCAGTACTCAAGGTGTGGTCTCACCAATACCCTGTACAGTTGTAGCAGGACTTCCCTGCTTTTATACTCCAACCCCCTTGCAATAAAGGCCAACATTCCATTTGCCTTTTTGATTACTTGCTGCACCTGCATGCTAATTTTTTGTGTTTCATGCACAAGGACCCCCAGGTCCCTCTGAACTGTAGCATTTTGTAATCTCTCTCCATTTAAATAATAATTTGCTTTTTTATTTTTCCTGCCAAAGTGTATAACCTCGCACTTTCCCACATTATACTCCATCTGCCAAATGTTTGCCCACTCACCTAGCCTGTCTATATCCCTTTGCAGATTCTTTGGATGATTTTAGAGTGAAAAGAGTAGACATCACTTCTGCAATCATAAACGTAAATAATGAATGGTGCATTGCCTCCCAGCTGTCTGGATAAGATAATGTAATCGAATGGATGCAGAAGCATTTGCGAAAGAAAGGTGTTGAACAAAAAGTCATGGTTTATATTGGAACCAATGATATAGGGATGAATAAGATTCATGTACAAAGAGAGTTCCAGGAGTTAGGCAGTAGATTAAGAAGCAGGTCCTCAAAGATAGTTATCTCAGGATGACTACCAGTGCACGTGCTAGCCAATACAGAAACAGCCAGATTAGGGAGATAAATGCTAGAGGTGTGGTGTAGGAGGAAAGGTTTTAGATGCCTGGGGCATTGGGAACAGTTCTGGGGCAGGAGTGAGTTGTACAGATGGCACGACTTACACCTGAACAAAACTGGGACCAATAACCTCCCAATAACTCGAGCTGTGGAAGAGGGTTTAAACTAATGCGGGTGTGGGGGTGGGAACGGGAAAATGGTACGCATACTTTTTTTTACCTGTCATGGATTCAATGTGGCTTGTACCTTGAGCTAACTCTTTGCTATGGCTTGTTGTTCCCCTCCCACAACAATCTTACAATGTTACATTTTACAGTATTGCCTTTCTACACTCTTAACATTTACAATTTATGTAGACCTCTACAAATAGTTTCTGCACAGCCTGCTGCTATAGGTACCACGCTTCTGCATTGTGTGAACTTTTGATAATCACAATTATTTCTCCAGTATTATTATGTTAATTTCGGTCCAGACTGTTAAACAATAAATTACAGGATGTAAAATAACACAAGAAGGGTTCTTAACAGTACATAGTTTTGTGAAGGTTACTAGCTTGCTTTATCCTTGAACTTATGATAGATCTCAGCGTTAAACCACAGACTTATTGCTTAAGGACCTGTTAGTGCCAGAGACTACATTCCCAGAGAGAATGACTAAATATGGACTAGTCAACAATGAGGCTTTACCCTGAATATATCAATGGATGGATTATTTTTCTAGCGTCTTCAATCATTCAGATGTTGTTCATATGAGGGCACATGCAAAGGACACAATATTCAGTTGTAATGCAGCAAGAAGCATGCATAATTATATCTCCTGGGATACACTATCAGAAAAGTAGATATTGGACGGTGTGAGTCAACTCTGGAACATAAAAGATAGGGATTCACTTATGGGAACATAGAAACATAGAAGATAGGAGCAGGAGTAGGCCATTCGGCCCCTCGAGCCTGTTCCGCCATTTAATGAGATCATGGCTGATCATCCAAATTCAGTACCCTGTCCCTGCTTTCTCCCCATATCCCTTGATCCCTTTAGCCTTAAGAAATATATCTAACTCCTTCTTGAATATATTTAATGAATTGGCCTCAACTGCCTTCTGTGGTAGAGAATTCCACAGGTTCACCACTCTCTGGGTGAAGAAATTCCTCCTCATCTCAGTCCTAAATGGCTTACCCCTTATCCTTAGACTGTGACCCCTGGTTCTGAACTCCCCCGCCATCGGGAACATCCTTCATGCATCTAGTCTGTCTAATCCTGTTGGAATTTTATAAGTTTCGATGAGATCCCCTCTCATTCTTCTAAACTCTAGCGAATATTAGCCTAATCGACCCAATCTCTCTTCATACGTCATTCTTGCCATCCTAGGTATCAGTCTGGTGAATCTTCGCTGCACTCCCTCCATGGCAAGAACATCCTTCCTCAGATAAGGCGACAAAACTGCACACAATACTCAAGGCCCTGTACAACTGCAGCAAGACATCCTTGCTCCTGTACTCAAATCCTCTCGCTATGAAGGCCAACATACCATTTGCCTTCTTAACCGCCTGCTGCACCTGCATGCTTACCTTCAGCGACTGGTGCACAAGGACTCCCAGATCTCGTTGCACTTCCCCTTTTCCCAATCTATTGCCATTCAGATAATAATCTGTCTTCCTGTTTTTGCCACCAAAGTGGATAATCTCGCATTTATCCACATTATACTGCATCTGCCATGCATCTGCCCAATCATCCAACCTGTCCAAATCATACTGGAGTTTCTCTGCATCCTCCTCACAGCACACATGCCCACCCAGCTTTGTGTCGTCTGCAAACTTAGAGATATTACATCTAGTTCCCTCGTCTAGATCATTAATATATATTGTGAATAGCTGGGGTCCTAGCACCGATCCCTGCGGTACCCCACTAGTCATTGCCTGCCATTCGGAAAATGACCCATTTACTCCAACTCTTTGCTTCCTGTCTGCCAACCAGTTCTCTATCCAAGTCAGTACCTCACCCCCAATCCCATGTGCTTTAACTTTGCATGCTAATCTCTTATGCGGGACCTTATCGAAAGCCTTGTGAAAGTCCAAATACACCACATCCACTGGTTCTCCCTTATCTATTCTACCAGTTACATCCTCAAAAAATTCCAGTAGATTAGTCAAGCATAATTTACGTTTTGTAAATCCATGTTGACTTTGTCCGATCCTGTCACTGTTTTCCAAGTGCTCTGCTATTACATCTTTTATAATGAACTCTAGCATTTTCCCCACTACCGATGTCAGGCTTGCCGGTCTATAATTCCCCGTTTTCTCTCTACCACCTTTTTTAAATAGTGGGGTTACATTAGCTACCCTCCAATCCATGGGAACTGTTCCAGAGTCTATAGATTTTTTTTGAAAGATGACCAGCAATGCATCTACTATTTCTAGGGCCACTTCCTTAAGTACCCTAGGATGTAGATTATCAGGCCCTGGGGATTTATCGGCCTTCAATCCCGTCAATTTCCCTAACACCATTTCCCTACAAATACTGATTTCATTCAATTCCTCTCTCTCATTAGACCCTATGTTCCCCGACATCTCTGGGAGGTTATTTGTGCCCTTCTTTGTGAAGACAGAACCATGTGAAGGAATAAGCCATAAAACTTATTCAGAAAAATACACCATTCTATGAAAGAATTCTGGCCTTATTAAAACATGACAAACTGGGTTTGGAAATCTAGAAACCTCAACAATCTAAAACTGTGATAGCTTTCTGGCTATAGAGATAAGATAGTTGTTGACACTGAATCAATAACCTTATTGAAACAGAAGGTTAAAGGCTCCCGACAGTCTGAATCTTTGGGAACAAACAATAGATCACACTGGTTAAGGTGTTCTAATTTACACTTCGTAAAGAGGCACAAACAGAAGGCCTTAGTAAAAATGACATCAAATGAAACGGACCTGCTGTTACACCGTTTTTTATGGTAAGCTTGGAACACCTAGAGGAGAGACACGATTCTGTATTGCTACCAGCTGAGGTGACTGTAAGAATTGTAGAAGTCAGCAGTAAAATGACTAGAGATAATTAGCTTACATCAGCAGAAAACCTTAAAGGGAATACCACTGGAAAAGGGTATAAATATTAAACTCTCAAATAGGATAATAGACTCGCTGTAAAGGGGCAAAGCGATTCTCGGCTTCAGAGGCAGGCTCTAAGTCTACAACTCTTTGTACCTCGGGGATCAAAGGTACTGTATTTGATTTTGGTGGATATCCTGAATAAGACTAAGAACTGTAAAACTGTAGTGAAGTTAAGATTTGAGAGTAAGGATCTCTGGTAATAAGATTGTAAAGCTTTCACTTTTTGGAACTGTTAATGTTGTGATTGACTCACCAACTGTAAAATACATGTTGGTTCTTTAATAAATCTATATATTTTTAGAATTGTCTCACATAATGCTTCTGTATCAAACTCGCAAACTCAATCTCTGTACGCTCTTTAGTGAGGAATTGCAGAATTCTGGGGGAGTTTTCCGGACCCTCATAATATCCGGAATGTTACAGTCTAGCTAAACTTATTAAAAGTGCTATCTGGAGGACGGTAACATTTTCAGGTTGTTCTTTTCCTTTAGGGAGAGATAGTCTGGACCTTTAGACCCAATTAAGCGTCTTTAGGATTCGGCTACCTCAAACTTTAGTTGAAAGTGAACGTCTGAGGAATACGCCTGATCTGGGGTAGCCCTAAACGGGCTAGGACTAGTAATAATCCCTTCAACCAAAGTATGTATTTAATTGGTCTGCCATTTCTTTGTTCCCCATTATAAATTCCCCTGATTCTGACTGCAAGGGACCTACGCTTGACTTCACCAATCTTTTTCTCTTCACATATCTATAGAAGCTTTTACAGTCAGCTTTTATGTTCCCTGAAAGTTTACTCTCATATTCTATTTTCCCCCTCTTAATTAATCCCTTTGTCCTCCTTTGCTGAATCCTAAACTGCTCCCACGCCTCAGGTTTGCTGCTTTTTCTGGCCAATTTATATGTCCTCTCCTTGGATCTTATGCTATCCCTAATTTCCCTTGTTAGCCACGGTTGAGTCACCTTTTTTGTTTTATTTTTATGCCAAACAGGGATGAACAAATTCTGTAGTTCATCCATGCGATCTTTAAATGTTTGCCATTGCCTATCCACCATCAACCCTTTAAGTAACGTTCCCCAATCCATCCTAGCCAACTTGCGCCTCATACCATCATAGTTTCCTTTATTTAAATTCAGGACCCTAGTCTCTGAGTCAACTACTTCACTCTCCATCTTAATGAAGAATTCTATCATATTATGATCGCTCCTCCCCAAGGGGCCTTGCACAACAAGATTGCTAATTAATCCTTTCTCATTACATAATACCCAGTCTAAGATGGCCTGATCTCTAGTTGGTTCCTCGACATATTGGTCCAGGAAACCATCCCGTATACACTCTAGGAATTCCTCCTCCACAGTATTGTTACTAATTTGGTTAGCCCAATCTATATGTAGATTAAAGTCACCCATGATAACTGCTGTGCCCTTATTGCACGCGTCTCTAATTTCCCGTTTAATGCCATCCCCAACCTCAGCATTACTGTTTGGGGGTCTGTATACAACTCCCACTAACGTTTTCTGCCCCTTGGTATTTCTCAGCTCTACCCATACAGATTCCACATCATCAGAGCTAATATCTTTCCTTGCTATTATGTTAATCTCCTCTTTAACCAGCAATGCTACCCCACCTCCTTTTCCTTTCTGCCTGTCCTTCCTGAATATTGAATACCCCTGGATGTTGAATTCCCAGCCTTGGTCACCCTGGAGCCATGTCTCCGTAATCCCAATTATATCATATCCGTTTACATCTATTTGCGCAGCTAATTTATCCACCTTATTATGAATGCTCCTCGCATTAAGACACAAAGGGGGAAAAATTCAGCTGCTTGCGCCTCCCGTTAGCGCCTTAAGAGGGCGCTAATGGGGCGTAAAGCAGCTAACGCCCGGGCGCAGCGCCGCCCACGCCTCCCGAAAAATTTAGTGGGAGGTTAGCGGCGGCGGCAGCCGGTAGCGCCCTGTGGCGCTGCGCCGCCGGCGATGACGTCATCGCCGTGCGCAGCACCCCGCTCGCGCCCCGGCCGTGATCTTCAGTCGCGCCCCCTGATTTACCGCCAGACGCTATGTCCGACGGGTTCAGGGAGGCGTACGTGCGGCCGGGGCGGCGATATTTAAAGCGGAGGTGGCAGGCGGCCATTTTTGTTGCTGGCCGCCTGCCAGCACCTGCCCCCGGCCCCCGTGAAGCCCCCCCACCGTGAAGTGCCGGCTGCGCTCCAAGAGCCCGGCACTTCTCTTGAGTGCCGGGCTCTTTTGCCGGCACTCCCGATCCCTGGGGGCCCAGCTGGGCCCCGGTTCGCGCTGCGCAGGGTCCCTCCCCTTTAAGAAGGGGAGGAAGGCCTGCAATACCGCGGCGCGACGTGCCGCAGCGCGTGGCGCTGCGGCACGTAGCGCCAGGATATTCACTCGCAGCGCCCCAAGAGGGATGCGGGCTGCTTCCAGTTGCGCCCCGCTTCCCTCTTGGGGCGCAACCACTGAAGTTCCGGCGCGGGGCCGCTAATTTTTTCGGGGTGCTAAAAGTCGCGCCCCGGCGAGGTTATCGCCCCAAATGGGGCGCGACTCAATTTTTACCCCAAAGTCTTCAGGCTTGTTTTTTTAACACTCTTAGTCCTTTTTAGAATTATTATTTACTGTAGCCCTGTTTGATTTACACCCTTGATTTCTCTGCCTTCCACTTTTGCTTTTCTCCTTCCTGTCTTTTGTTTCTATCCTTGCTTCCCTTTCCTCTGTCTCCCTGCACAGGTTCCCAACCCCCTGCCATTTTAGTTTAAACCCTCCCCAACAGCACTAGCAAACACTCCCCCTAGGACATCGGTCCCAGTCCCGCCCAGGTGCAAACCGTCCAGTTTGTACTGGTCCCACCTCCCCCAGAATCGGTTCCAATGTCCCAGGAATTTGAATCCCTCCCCCTTGCACCATTCTTCTAGCCATGTATTCATCTGAAATATCCTTCTATTTCTACTCTGACTAGCACATGGCACTGGTAACAATCCTGAGATTACTACCTTTTGAGGTCCTATTTTTTAATTTACCTCTTAACTCCCTATATTCAGCTTTTAGGACCTCATCCCATTTTTTACCTATATTGTTGGTACCTATATGCACCACGACAACTGGCTGTTCACCCTCCCCCTCCAGAATGCCCTGTAGCCGCCCCGAGCCATCCTTGACCCTTGCACCAGGGAGGCAACATACCATCCTGGAGTCGCATTTGCGGCCACAGAAACGCCTATCTATTCCCCTTACAATAGAACCCCCTATCACTATCGCTCTGCCCGCTCTTTTTCCTCCCGTCCTGTGCAGCACAACCACCCATGGTGCCAGGAAGTTGGCTGCTGCTGCCTTCTCCTGATAAGCCATCTCCCTCAACAATATCCAAAGCGGTATATCTATTTGAGAGGGGGATGGCCACAGGGGACCCCTGCACTACCTGCCTGCGCCTACTACGCTGCCTGGCGGTCACCCATTCCCTTCCTGCCTGTGCAGCCTTTACCTGCGGTGTGACCAACTCATTAAACGTGCTATCCACGATGTCCTCAGCATCGCGAATGCTCCAGTATGTATCCATTCACAGCTCCAGCGCTGCAATGCGGTCTACCAGTAGCTGCAGCTGGATACACTTCCCGCACACATGGTCGTCAGGGACACAGGAAGTGTCCCTGATTTCCCACATAGTGCAGGAGGAGCATGCCACGGGGCCGAGCTGTGCTGCCATGACTTACCCTTTAATTAATTTAAATTAAATAAAATCAAATCAATACCACTAATTACACTACAATTAAATGATATACTCAAGGGCCCTTGTTTACTAGCACTCCCCGCTACACAAGAGACCTTAGAAACTATAACCACAAAAAATAAGACCTTATAAACTTTATAAACTATTAACCTTAACTGTCAAACTATAGAGTAGTATAAATACTCACCTGGCCGTACTCCCCCAATCAGCTGCTTCCTCTTGCCCGCGTCACTTTTTGAATCGTGACGTGGCTCTGGAACGCCGCCGCCGGTCTCTGAGGAAAAAAAGGCCGCGAAAGTGAGTTTAAATACTCACTGTTCTCTCCTGTTGCTCCCGACACCAGCCTCTGAAAAAAAGCCCGTGAAAGTGAGTTTAAATACTGAACAACTGATGTCACTGAACCTGAAGATATCTATGGCAGACCTGAATTTATAACAGTTCTTATTTTTTGCTTCTTTTACCCCTGTGCGAGTGTTCATAATTGTATCACTAAAAACCTTTAACAAGGCTTTCTCAGTCCTTGACAAGTACATATTTGGGGGAGCTAACTTTCATATGGGAGCAAAACTCGGTAATAGTAAAAAGAGAATTAATGTCCAGAACCACTTTTAGTTTGTTTACTCACATTTACTTTTTGCTAAAACTTTATACACAGAGTAAAGTATGACTTTTAAAAGAAAGAAAACTGAACTGCAACATACTGAAAGTACAGAACAGAGATTGAGAAGTGGTCAGTTTATAAAATGAAGTTCCAGTATTGAACAGGAGTCTGGGAAACTTTTTTTAAAAAAAACCTGGGAATAGGGGAGTGGGTTGATGTTTAGTGCAGACCCTTTGTCAGTGTTGGTGGGCTCTAAGACAATGGTGTTGACCCAGTTTTTTCTCTTCTTTGGATTGGCAGACCCATTGGCCCCGATAATAGCGGGGAGAGAGTGGGGGTGGAGGTTCAGCAGCCGGGAAACCAGGAAGTATGGGATTCCCGGAGGTCCTAGTGAAATTAACGGCAGGGCCTCTTCTTAAATTTTTTGAATCCATTTCCCGGCCGCAGCCAGCCAGATGAAGAGGCTGTCTGGCTGTCGGGTGGGTAGGCCTGCGGCACCAGGCCGCAGATAGGAAAGTGGGTGTACAGGGGAGAGTTGGACATGGGTCCTTGGCAGTTAAAATTCCCCCCATTGTGTTTTGCTTGCATTTTCTCCTTCAATTGCAGATCTGATGCTCTATTTTCTCCAGTTTTTGTGTTTCTCATGTCTTTTCACCCTACACTATTTGCCCATTCCTTTGTTCTTTTTTGTTGGAGTATCACCTCCCTGATTATCTTTTATATCCTGTAACTTTTTTATTCAATGCTTTGCAGGTTATTTAACTAGGGTTGCTTACACTGGTTGGAGGCATTCCTGGAGGTTTGATCACGTGATGTTCTGACCACATGACATCTGTAGTTGGGTATCTTTGCTCGCGGCTCCGAGACCAGAAGACCAGGTGAAGAAGGGAAACTGAAGGTGGGGGAGCAGTTCGCAGAGTGGAAACCAGAGGTGGGAGGAACTGTTATTCCACCAGTAACTAATAGTATCTCACTGAAATTGTACCGATAACTAATAGTAATACTGGTAACCCTCAGATTCCCCTCATAACCAATAATAATACAATAACTTACTGATAGTAATAGGGTGTAAGCTCTGATATCCTATAGCTAATAGTAATCATATAACCCGTTGATCTTCACCCTGAAACTAAAGCCAGAATCCCCCTGCACTGCATAAGGTGCTGTCTGGCTCCCCAGTTAATGCTGCTTTTAAGAGGCCCAATCTCTCTTCCGATCTCCTTGGACTTTGCTTTGGACTCAGGTTCTGTGTGAAGGTGACAACTCTGAACCTGGAGCTTCAGTCAGAGCCGATTTGTACTTGGACTTCACACGTCACAGACTGGCCTGAACCAAACCAAGAGATCACACAAAGGGGCACTGGGCTCAGGGTTTGGGGCACTTCTCACATTGTCCAAACTCAGCTCAACATCAACATGTCTAAACCATTCCCTGGCTTGGAGTCAATGAAGGAGAGTTTACATAGAATGATAGAAATGACAGTACATTCGGCCTGTGCCGGTGCTCACTCCTATAAACCACTCCCCCCCCCATCCCAGATCCTTTGATATTTATCCCATTCCCTTTTAAATTAAGTCCTAGTCTACATCAATAGCCACTTGTGGTGAAGCAACCCACGGTCTAATAGCCTTCAGTTCAAGAACCCTCCTTCTTCCTTTCCCCTTGATTCTTCCAGTGAGACTCTTTGGTCTCTGTCTCTTTGTTTCCCATTCGCCCATCAGTGGAAACCATCTTTCCCAGAGAAAGGACCCCAGGTTTCACAACCGTTTACTGGCTGATCCTCGCTCTGCTCCCACTCACAATTTTACTGCTGCTCACAGCTTTGCAGAAAATGCTGGTCCCCGTGCCCACACCATTCCCCAGTCTCCCTCTCTCCACCCCACTCGAGCCCCAAACCCCTCGACCCCCAGTCACTCTTTCCCCAACTCACCATCCACACCCCCAATCTCCCTCTCTCCCCAATTGCCTCTCTCACCAATCTCCCTCTCTCTCTGACCCCCATCTCACAACTGTCATTCCCGCCTTGCTCTCTCCGATACCCCATTCCTTCTCCTGACCCTCATTCTCTCTCTCTCCCCATCCCTTCTCCCGACCCTCATTCTCCCTCTCTCCCATCCCCATTCCTACTCTTGACCCTCATTCTCCCTCTCTCCCATCCCCATTCTCCCGAGCCACCCAACTCTCCCCCACTCTCGAGACCCCTCACTCTCGAGTATCCCTCCCCCATCCCCATTCTTGAGCGCCCCACTCTAGCCCTCTCTCCCTCCCCTCCCTCCCTCCTTCTCTCTGTCCCTCTCTAGCCCCTTCCCTCTATAGCCCCCCTCTCTAGCCGCCACCCTCCTTCTCTAACCCCCTCCCTCTCTCTCTCTCTAGCCCCCTCCCTCCCTCTCTCTCTCTCTCTAGCCCCCTCCCTCCTTAGCTCCCACTCTCTCTAGCCCCTTTCCTCCATCCCTCTCTCAAGCCCCCTCCCTCTCAAGCCCCCTCCCTCTCTAGCTCCCCTCTCTCCATAAGCCTCACCCTCCCTTGCTAACCCCACCCTCCCTTTCTAACACCCTACCCCCTCCCTCCCTTGCGAACTCCTTCCTTCCCTGTCTCCCGCTCTCTCTCTCTTTCCCGCTCTATCTCGCCCCCTCTCTAGCCCACCTCCCTCCCTCCCACCCTCACAAGCCCCCTCCTTCTCTCACTAGCCCCGCCCCCCTCTCCCTCCCTCTCTAGTCCCCTCTCCTCTCTAGTCCCCTCTCCCTCCGTCTCTCTCTGGCCCCCTCCTGCTTCATCTCTTCAGCATCCCTCTCTATAGTCCCCTGTCTCTCTAGCCCCCTCCCACTCTAGTCCTCTCCCTCTCAAGGCCTCTCCCTCCCTAGCCCTCTTTTTACATCCCTCTAGCCTCTCTCCTTCCCTCCCTCTCTGGCCCGTCTCCCTCCCTCCCTCTCTGGCCCCTCTCCCTCCCTCCCTGGCCCCCCTCCTTCCCTCCTCTCCAGCTCACCCCTGCATCTCTAGCTCACACCTGCCTCTCTAGGCCTCCCCTCCCTCTCTAGCCCTCTCCGCACTCTGATGCCCCCTCCATCCCTACCTCCCACTCTAGGCCCCTTCCCTCCCTCATTCTCCAGCACCCTCCCTGCCTCACTCTCTCTCCCTCTCTCTCCCCCTCTCTCCCC
>JASTWF010000130.1:0-66635 GCA_030390025.1 Squalus acanthias | reverse complement strand
GGGAGTTAGTGAGGGGGGAGTTAGTGAGGGGATGGGGTGAGTTAGTGAGGGGATGGGGGGAGTTAGTGAGGGGGAGGGGGGAGTTAGTGAGGGGGCAGTTAGTGAGGGGGAGGGGGGAGTTCGTGAGGGGGAGTTAGTGAGGGGGAGGGGGGCAGTTAGTGAGGGGGCAGTTAGTGAGGGAGAGGGGGGAGTTAGTGAGGGGGAGGGGGGAGTTAGTGAGGGGGAGTTAGTGAGGGGGATAGTTAGTGCGGGGGGAGGGGGGAGTTAGTGAGGGGGAAGGGGGAGTTAGTGAGGGAGGAGGAGGAGGGAGTTAGTGAGGGAGGAGTTAGTGAGGGGGAGTTAGTGAGGGGGATAGTTAGTGCGGGGGGAGGCGAGTGGGGAGATCCTGGAGGCTTTATTGAGCAGTGAAGAAGGGGAGTGTTATTAAGGGAACAAGTGGGGTGGGATCTAGTCAGTGAGACAGTAATATACGGGAATGAGGGAGTTATATACGGGAATGAAGGAGCAGCTTAGGAGGGGATTAGCTGGTCATTGAAGGAGCGGCCCCGAAGGAGGGGGAATTAGTGCAGGAGCGGCCCTCGTTGAGCGGGAAGTCAGAGCGGGTGGGAGGGAGTGGCGCAGGATGGAGTTGTTGACACAACAACAGAAAACGCTGGAAAAACTGAGCAGGCCAGGCAACATCCGTGGAGAGAGAAACAGAGTTAATGGGCTGGATTTTGTCTTGGGGTCGTGTAATCCGCATTTCGTGTTTCCCCCCCGACTGCAGATTAATGTGGATGAATGATGCAATTTTCACTTAATTGGGCAATTGAGTTCCAGCATGTGGGAACCCATGAACTAATTAGTGGTTTCAGTCTGAAAGTCGCCTCTGATCATTGCTGTCATCATTGCTGACTGCCTAGTCTCAGAGACTGTTGGTGAGAGAGGACCTGCCTGGCTTGCTTTTGATGTGAGTGGACCTGGATGCAAAATATGTGGTGGGGGGGGTGGGTGGGGGGGAGAGAGAATTTTTTTTGCATCCAAGTCCTCTCACAGCAAAGGCCAGGCAGTCTCTGAACACATTCAATGCAGCAGCGGCGACTTTCAGACCTAATACCACTACTACTACCTTCATCAGATCTCCGTTGTAATAGTGGACCTGCAGCTGATAGTCAGCTGTCCACTTGTGCTCCCGCCAGGTTTCACTGGAGTGTTTCACACCAGGCGTACTTCACGTCAGAAAAGGGTTAAACTAGCTAAAACGTTTCAAAATGGCATTACAGAGCCAATTTAGAGCTTGTTAAGGGCTTTAATGGCCTCTCCCGCCTCTTGGAGGCGGGACGGAGTCGGGAACCCCCGCGACTGATTTTGTCAAAATTGCGTGGAGGCGTGATGGGGTCGGGATGGGGTCGGAAACCCCGACCCCGCAAATTTAACCCCCCGCACGCCTCCAAGGGTCATTCAAAATCCAGCCCAATGTTTCAGGTCGAAACCCTTCGTCAGAACTGAGAAAAAAAGCAGGAAATGAAACAGATAAAAAAGCAAGGGGGAGGCTGGGGGGAGGAATAACTATGGTAAGTAGAGACATTAAGAGATGCTCAAGGCAAGACGAGATGGTAATGGGACAGGTTAAGAAACAAAAGGTGAAGTGTGAAATGCTGGCAGAATGAGAGACAGCTGCCGTAGGGGGAGAGAGAGGAAAAAAAAGGAAAAAGGCACGAACCAAAAGGGTGGATAAAATGTATATATATGTGGTAGGGGCCGAGGTTATGATCTGAAATTGTTGAACTCGATATTGAGTCCGGAAGGCTGTAAAGTGCCTAAATGAAAGATGAGGTGCTGTTACATATATATACATTTTATCCACCCTTTTGGTTCGTGCCTTTTTCCTTTTTTTCTCTCTCTCCCCCTACGGCAGCTGTCTCTCATTCTGCCAGCATTTCACACCTCACCTTTTGTTTCTTAACCTGTCCCATTACCATCTCGTCTTGCCTTGAGCATCTCTTGATGTCTCTACTTACCATAGTTATTCCTCCCCCCAGCCTCCCCCTTGCTTTTTTATCTGTTTCATTTCCTGCTTTTTTTTTATCAGTTCTGACGAAGGGTTTCGACCTGAAACGTTAACTCTGTTTCTCTCTCCACGGATGTTGCCTGGCCTGCCGAGTTTTCCAGCGTTTTCTGTTGTTGTTTCAATTTTCCAGCATCCGCAGTATTTTGCTATCGTCGGGAGTTGTTGACTGTTGAGTCCCGAGGGGAAGGTGTGCAGAGTAAGAGGCAGAAATGTACAAAGAAATAAAAAGAACAAAATCAAGAATTCAGAAACAAGCAGAAAAGCAATGATAAGAAAAGTCAAATTATTTCTAAATGTTGTAGCTTAGGTTTCAATCAAAAAGCTTCAGTTTTATGAGCTTATACTTTTACTTCAAAGTTTTTAAGCCGCCAATATTATTCTGTAAATAATTTTAGCAAACGTTGGAGAGAGTACAAAATGGGATTTCCTATCTTGTATTCATACCAATGTTTTCATTTACATTTTCAATAAGAGGAATTTCATCTCTCCACCCATATCCAAAAAAAAGACAGGAGTGAAAAGCAGAATATGTTCTTTTGAAAAATTGCTAAAGGATATGACACAACTGTAGAATTCTTGGAAAACCAGATGTATGCCTTGCAAATTCTGTCCTCATCTGGTCAGGGATACAAACAAGCAGAAATTCATCTGTTTCTGGAGTTGATGATAATGCTGCTAATAAGGCTAATAATTAGACGTCACCTTGCAACACCCTGCTGGCCCAAGCCCTCTGCAGGATGATAATTTAACTACAAGTTGAGTGGCAAAAAAAATCAAAAATGAGAAGTCGCACAACACCAGGTTATAGTCCAACAGATTTATTTAAAATTACAAGCTTTTGGAGCTATCGCCCCTTCGTCAGGTACAGTTACAATGAGTGAATCTACAAAAGTTCACAGAATATAAACACAGAAACTGATAGCCAAGATCCGCACTCATGAGGACGGCCTCAATAGGGATATCGGGTTCATGTCACGCTACAGAACGTGACTTGACATCGTTGTCTGTCTTTCCAGTTTTTAAAAAGCAAACCCAAAAAACAAACCCCCCAAAAAAAACACTGCAGACAGCAGGATTTGACACGTTGGACCCCCTGGGACACATCTCATTGTCTTGGCTGTGCTCTAGGTGTGTCTTTGATGTAAGGACACCTTCCCTGAAAGATTGTATCTCTGCAGTTTCTGTGTTTATATTCTGTGAACTTTTGTAGATTCACTCAGTGTAACTCTACCTGAGGAAGGGGCGATAGCTCCGAAAGCTTGTAATTTTAAATAAGTCTGTTGGACTATAACCTGGTGTTGTGCGACTTCTCATTTTTGTCCACCCCAGTCCAACGCCGGCATCTCCACATCAAAAAAAAATCAACACAGAGACTGTTATACACCAATAAAGTGCTTTAGCAGCCCTAAAAATTATGATTTTTAACAAAGTCTGTGACAGCTGTGAAGTGTGGAGGAACAGGAGTGATTAAGGAAGTTAAGCACACAAGGAAAGCAATGACCAAACGCTTACCTGTACATGTCTATGAAGTTCTGTCTCAGCAGCAGTAAATATTTGATTTGGCACGAGTTACATTTTGGGTTTTTGACCATTTTTCCACAGAAATTATTCGGAAAAAGAATGACCTTTTTTAATGCTGGGGTTTTAAAGCAAAGTCTAATTCACAAGTTTAAGAAAAAGGCAACTAGACAAAATGTGATTAATATGCTAACGGTAGTTTCTTTCCCCCAAAGACTGTAAACTAGTTTTTAGCTTGTCTCAGTTATCAAAAAGCACCTCCTACCCATTATATTGAAAAGTCTCTGGTCTCAAGCATTCATAAGAAATAGGAGCAGGAGTAGGAGTAGGCCATACGGCCCCTCGAGCCTTCTCCGCCATTCAATAAGATCATGGCTGATCATCAACTCCACTTTCCCACCCGATCTCCATATCCCTTGATTCCCCTAGAGTCCAAAAATCTATCTATCTCAGCCTTGAATATACTCAAAGACTCAGCATCCACAGCCCTCTGGGGCAGAGAATTCCAAAGATTCACAACCCTCTGAGTGAAGAAATTCCTCCTCATCTTGGTCTTAAATGGCCTACCCCTTATCCTGAGACTATGCCCCCTAGTTCTAGACACTCCAGCCAGGGGAAACAACCTCTCCGCATCTACCCTGTCAATCCCCTTCAGAACCTTGTATGTTTCAATGAGATCACCTCTCATTCTTCTAAACCCCAGAGAGTATAGGCCCATTTTACCCAATCTCTCATCATAGGACAAACCTCTCATTCCAGGAATCAATCTAGTGAACCTTGGTTGCACCGCCTCCAAGGCAAGTATATCCTTCATTAGATAATGAGACCAAAACTGTGCACAGTACTCCAGGTGTGGTCTCACCAAGGCCCTGTACAATTGTAGCAAGACTTCCTTACTCTTATACTCCAACCCCCTTGTAATTAAGGCCAAAGTGCCATTTGCCTTCCTTATTGCTTGCTGTACCTGCATGCCAGCTTTCTGTGTTTCTTGCACGAGGACGCCCAAATCTCTCTGAACACCAACATTTAAAAGTTTCTCACCATTTAAAAAATATTCTGTTTTTCTATTCTTCCTACCAAAGTGAATAACCTCACATTTCCTTACATTATACTCCATCTGCCACCTTACTGCCCACTCGTTTAGTCTATCTATATCCCTTTGCAGACTCTTTGTGTTCTCCTCACAGCTTACTGTCCCACCTAGCTTTGTATCGTCAGCAAACTTGGATACATTACAATCGGTCCCTTCATCTAGGTCATTAATATAGATTGTAAATAGCTGAGGCCCCAGCACTGATCCTTGCAGCACCCCACTAGTTACAGCCTGCCAACCTGAAAAATACCCATTTATCCCTACTCTCTGTTTTCTGTCCGTTAACCAATCCTCTATCCATGCTACTATATTACCCCCAACCCCATGAGCCCTTATCTTGTGTAATAACCTTTTATGAGGCACCTTATCGAATGTCTTTTGGAAATCCAGATATACTACATCCACTGGTTCCCCTTTATCTACCCTGCAAGATACATCCTCAAAAAACCCTAATAAATTTGTCAAACACAATTTCCCTTTCATAATACCGTGTTGACTCTGCCTAATCATGTTATGATTTTCTAAGTGCCCTGATACCACTTCCTTAACAATGGATACCAGCATTTTCCCAATGACTGATGTCAGGCTTACTGGCCTGTAGTTCCCTGTTTTCTCTCTCCCTCCTTCCTTGAATAGCAGTGTTACATTTGCTACCTTCCAATCCGCTGGGACCGTTCTAGAATCTAGGGAATTTTGGAAGATCAAAACCAATGCATCCACTATCTCTGCAGCCACCTCTTTTAGAACCCTAGGATGTAGGCCGTCAGGTCCAGGGGTTTTGTCGGCTTTTAGTCCCATTAGTTTCTCTAGTACTTTTTCTCTACTTATATTAATTACGTTAAGTTCCTCACCCTCATTAGGAGGTTCCCCACCATTTTTGGTACGCTTTTTGTGGCTTCTACAGTGAAGACAGATACAAAATATTTGTTTAACGTTTCTGCCATTTCCTTATTCCCCATAATAATTTTTCCTGTCTCAGCCTCTAAGGCCTTCTTTCCTGGCTGTGAATAGAGGGAAATAAAAATCAGAGACAGAGACACAGGCAGTCAGTCTGAATGCTGCTAGGACAGTCAGTTCCAGAAAACCTTGTAAAGTCAGTCATAGACAAAAAGCTATGAGGGTAAGTTTTGGCCAGACTCAAAAGTTTGACATGTAGGACAGTAGTTAGGAGTTGATTTATTTAAGTCTAGTAAGGTGAGCCAGTGATGTGGGGATACATAGCATATTTATTATTTGTACTATTGTGCAAAGACACATTGTAATGATTGAATAAAGTGAATTTGATCATAACTATTGCTGTGAAATAAAGTAGAATAATCATTCATGCCTGGTCATATCTTACCAGGCGTTTTCTTGGTCCATCTTCAAGAAGAATTTGGAGAGGCATGTGAGGGTATATGCAAAAAACACAGTTATATGGTTCGGATCATGAGGCAGTACTATTGTTACATCCCAGATAAAGTTATTGGCTCGGATTTTGCGGTGGATATACTCTGAGAGTACGCCATCATACCGCCTTTGAAATATACTGCAAGTTAGGGATTTCCGCATGCGCTTGCGCACGTGCTAAATCCCGAACTTGCAATCTGTCAAGGTACACATTGACAGATGATCCGCACCGCCTTGGAAATCCCAATTGCTGGCACAGAGTTGGGCTAATTGCCCACCAACTGCTGTGCAGTGGTCAGATGCACAGCTCCTCAAAAAACTTCTTGTAGGACATGTACGATCTGTACACATATTGAGGAGGATTTTACCTGATCGGCTTCTGACCTCTGCCATGCTGTCTGACTCTCCTGGCCTCGACACTGCAACTCATCCTCCATTATGATGGCATAGAGTGGTATGCCTATGGGGAGAGCCAGACAGTGTGTGCTAGACCATTGTAGCAGAGCCTGGTCTCTAATCGTCTTGGATCCTCTTGCCATTGGACCAAGATCTTGCTCTGTCAAGCCCGTGTGGTAGCTGGTGTGCAACGGCCACCCCACATTAAAAGAATTCACGCACAGGCATCTTCCACCCTTTAAAATGAAGTTCGGGACCTGGAACGTCAGGACCCTCATGGACAACCCCAACAGTGACAGACCGGAACGCTGTACTGCTATCATTGCCCAGGAGCTCAGATGTTTCGACATTGACATCGCCGCCCTAAGTGAGACCCAGCGGGCAGGGGAAGGCCAGCTCAAGGAGCAAGGTGGTGGCTACACCTTCTTCGAGAAAGGTAAACCTGAAGAAGAACGCCGCCTCCATGGGGTAGGCTTCGCCATAAAAAATGAACTAGTTGGGCGTCTCAGAGACTCTCCTAGCGGTATAAATGAGCGCCTCATGACCCTTCAGCTCACCCTAGCCCGGAACCAGTGCACTACGGTCATCAGTGCGTACGCCCCAACATTGGAAGCCACAGACGAGACCAAAGAGGAATTCTACTCCAGCCTCGAACAATCCCTGTCCCGAGTCCCAACGGGCTACAAGCTGATCCTCCTTGGCGACTTTAACGCCAGAGTTGGAAAGGACACAGACCTCTGGGGAGGTGTGATCGGCAGAGAGGGGGTAGGGAAAGCCAACTCCAATGGTACCCTCCTCCTGTCGAAATGCTTAGAACATTGCCTTGTCATAACCAACACCTTGTTCCGTCAGAGAGACAAGTACAAGGCTTCATGGCAGCACCCTCACTCCAAGCACTGGCATCTGCTAGACTACGTCATCGTCGAGCGAGGGACCGCAAGGACGTCCGCATCACCCGCGCCATGACAGGAGCTGACGACTGCTGGACAGACCTCCGCCTAATCCGCTCTGTCATCTCCATCAATGTAGTCCCAAAACAGCGGCGGCAACAGAAACAATGCCGCAGGAAAATTAACGCTGGAGCACTCAAAGACCCCGCTAAGAAAGCCCTATTCAGCCTACACCTCACAAACAACCTGACGACTCCCAGTGATGCAGAGACACAGAGTGTCCACAGCGCCTGGTCTGCACTCAAGGCCTCCATAATCAGCACCTGTAAAGAGACGCTCGGTCACTCGACCAGGAAACACCAAGACTGGTTCGACGAGAACGACCAGGAGATCCAGGAGCTAATAAACCGCAAGCGCAAGGCATTCCTGATCTGGAAACAGCAACAGAACTCGAGAGCAAGAAAGCAGCTCTACAGATGCCTGAAGGCCGAGGTCCAACAAAAAACTCGCGACCTAAAGAACAGATGGTGGGTGGAGAAGGTGCAGGAGATCCAGCAGCTAGCCGACAACCACGACGTGCGTGGATTCTTTAGCGCAGTCAAGACCATCTACGGCCCAAGCACCCAAGGCCCTACCCCTCTGTGGGCCAAGAATGGAGAGGTACTCATCAAGGACAGAGAGGCCGTCAGTGCCCGCTTGAAGGAGCACTTCGAAGATCTTCTTAACTGCGACTCTGTCTTCGACGCGAGTGTCCTCAACTCCATCCCGCAGCATGCTACCCGCCACCATCTCAGCACAACCCCAGCCCGGCATGAGGTTGAAAAGGCCATCCGACAACTGAAGAACAACAAGGCCTCAGGAGCAGATGGAATCCCTGCCAAGGCACTAAAGCGTGACGGAGAAGCACTACTGGCGCGAATTCATGAACTCATCTCTCTTATCTGCAAGGAGGAGAGCATGCCAGGGGATCTCAGAGACGCCGTAATTGTGACCATCTTCATGAAAGGTGACAAGTCCGATTGCAGTAATTACAGAGGAGTTTCCCTGCTGTCTGCCACAGGGAAAGTCATCGCAAGAATCCTCCTCAATCGCCTTCTCCCAGTGGCCGAAGAGCTCCTCCCAGAGTCGCAATGCGGATTCCGCCCACTAAGGGGCACAATGGACATGATCTTCACCGCACGTCAATTACAAGAGAAATGCAGGGAACAGCACCAACCGCTGTATATGGTCTTCTTTGATCTCACAAAGGCCTTCGACACTGTCAACCGTGAGGGATTATGGAGTGTCCTCCTCAAATTCGGCTGCCCTCAAAAGTTTGTCACCATCCTCCGCCTGCTTCACGTCGACATGCAAGCCGTGATCCTGACCAACGGTTCCACCACAGACCCAATTCACGTATGAACCGGGGTCAAGCAAGGCTGTGTCATCGCACCAACGCTCTTCTCGATCTTCCTTGCTGCAATGCTCCATCTCACCCTCAGTAAGCTCCCCACTGGAGTGGAGCTAATTTACAGAACAAACGGGTAACTGTTCAACCTCCGTCACCTCCAGTCCAGAGCCAAGGTCATCCCATCCTCTGTCGTCGAATTACAGTATGCAGACGACGCTTGCGTCTGCGCTCACTCGGAGGTCGAACTCCAAACCATCGTCAACACCTTCACCGAAGCGTACGAGAGCATGGGCCTTACACTAAACATCCGTAAGACAAAGGTCCTCCACCAACCTGCCCCCGCCACACAGTACTGCCCCCCAATTATCAAAATCCACGACAAGGCCTTGGACAACGTGCACCACTTTCCATACCTCGGAAGCCTACTGTCAACAAGGGCCTTCAGTGTGCCAGTGCAGCCTTCGGTCGCCTGAGAAAGAGAGTGTTTGAAGACCAGGACCTCAAACCCGGCACTAAGCTCATGGTCTACAGAGCAGCAGTGATACCCGCCCTGCTGTATGCCTCAGAGACATGGACCATGTACAGCAGGCACCTCAAAGCACTGGAGAGGTACCACCAACACTGCCTCCACAAGATCCTGCAAATCCATTGGCAGGATAGGCGCACCAACGTCAGTATTCTTGCTCAGGCCAACATCCCCAGCATCGATGCTTTGACCACGCTCGATCAGCTCCGATGGACGGGTCACATTGTCCGCATGCCCGATACGAGACTCCCAAAACAAGCGCTCTACTCGGAGCTCCAGCACGGCAAGAGAGCCCCAGGTGGGCAGAGGAAACGCTTCAAGGACACCCTCAAAGCCTCCTTGAAAAAGTGTAACATCCCCACCGACACCTGGGAATCCCTGGCCCAAGACCGCACAAAGTGGAGGAGAAGCATCTGGGAAGGCGCCGAACACCTCGAGTCTCTTCGCCGGGAGCAAGCGGAAGCCAAGCGCAAGGAGCGCACGTCAACCCAAGCACCCCACCCACCCGCCCCTTCAACCACCATCTGCCTCACCTGTGACAGAGACTGTAGGTCCCGCATTGGACTCACCAGTCACCTGAGAACTCATTTTTAATGTGGAAGCAAGTCATCCTCGGTTCCGAGGGACTGCCTAAGGAGAAGAGACAACTTAAAAGAAACCGGTGCTTGCATTTCATGTGAAATCCCCACAAGAGTATTATTTATTTCCTAAAAGTTTAGCTGAGAATTAATAGCTCAACATGTGGTGCATATATAATGAAAAATAGATAAAAGAACCGATCATTTTAGGAAAAAGTAATGGGTGACTGATGAGTGTGACCTGAGCTCACCATTTGCCAAGTTACATCTAGCAATCTGTATTTTTCATTATACAGTATTATTTTGTTACATCACAAAAGATTTTTGTCTCGTTTCAAACTATTTTGCCACAAATCCTTTATATTCTATTGAAGGCTGTAATATTTTTCAAACTATGTAATGTAGAAGCTGTGAGTTAAAGGACTGATTGCTTCTTTCAAATTCATCACCTTATTGCTCTGTGTCAACTTTGGGAAAGGTGATTATATTTCACATATAACCAAATCACAAATTTGTCATCAGGGCTATTTACCAATACATATAGATAGATCATCTTCAAATTGATCCCCAATGTTATATGTATCTGATAAGTTAACATTGTTACACTAATTCAGTCACAGTGTTCACTTTGACAGAGTGTGTGTATACAGTACAGGAATGGTGTTGCAGCAGTTGAAGCCATCTGCTCAAGGTTTGATGAATGGAGACTGCCTTCTTGTGGCGAGCTTTTGTTGCACACACTGCTGATTTGATAATCCCCATGCAGTACAACACACTCTCCACTCCTTCCCCTGTGGCTAATCTGAATGTAAATGGGGAATGTGAAACTACTTCAAAGTTCGATGGCATACTGCCAGTCTCTCCAGAAAGCACTTAGTATGAAAGTTGGTTAGAGAGCTTGTAGTTCTTCATCTAGTGACGCATGTTGTACAGCAATATACGACACAAAGGCTGATTGACTCAAAATGAAAACATTAGGTTTACATTATTGGTTGTGTCCACAAGATCAGCGAGGTCAGCTTGAAATGTATTAGTCTCCAGAAATTAACTGTTATATTTTGTTATTCTATTCACACGTGAAATCTCCCTGAATTTTACTAGTGTTAAATGTAATGTTATGAAGCTTCTGATAAAAGTGTAGTTCATTAAGTTAACCAAGGATTTGGATAGTTTGTTTGGGAATGCATAGAGAATGGGGTGAATTAAGGGACTCCCAATTTTCCTTTAGCAAGGAAGAACTTGTAAAATTATTGTGGTACATACACATGTTTTCATGAAACAAACACCTAAGCAAATTGATTTTAAGAATACTTAAATAAAAGGTGACTAATTAACTTTCTTTTGTACTCAGATTGCAATATTTCTGAAATTTTCTGAGAGGTATACTATATAAACACCAGCTGAGCTGAATGTTTGGTACACATATATTCTGCAGTGTTTACTATTTTTAATAAAGTAGCAGCTAATTTTCATGTAGAATTAGCTTTATGTTTAAGTGCTTACAACATTTGGTATTAGATTTCTGCAAAGTTGCTACCAAAGAAATGTCTCAGTCAAGCTCCTCAGTAGTAAGCAGCAGTTATAAACATACTGAAAGATATTAAATAAACCAGATCATAATAAAAATTATATTGGAAGAAAAAAAGTAACCAGTATTTAGGGAAAAAGCCCTTTTATTATCTTTGCCCATGTTCTGTTATCACGTGGTGGAAGGCAAACTGATTAGCTGACATCCTGTTTACATTTACCACAATAGTTGGATTTAACAAAGTTCAAAAACAATCAGGCATGATTTCTGTACCTTAGAAAACATGTATATATTACTGTTTCATAATCCTTTGAAATCCATATTTTGTTTTGGAGGCACAATCTGATGCTGATTTTAATTAAATTGTGGATTAAGCATATACTTAAATATATTGTGCCCAACAAACAAGGCAGCTACACAATTGGAGGATAAGCTGACCTAAGGGTGAGATCCATGTGATTGCCTATGAGCTAATTTATAGTTGCTTGTTGGTTAATAACAAAATACATGACTTAGTTGATATATGTATTTGTACCTATAACACTGTCATCAAAATAGCTGCGGTCATGAAAAATCTGCTGTTGTCCAGTGGCTATAAAATGTTTTACATATCTGGATTATAGGATCTTAAAATTTAACACATTTGGAGAACTGATTAAAATATTTGATTTACACCATTTTTTTAGATTCATTCATGGCATGTGGGTGTCACTGGCAAGGCCAGCATTTATTGTCCATCCCTAATTGCCCTTGAGAAGGTGGTGGTGAGCCGCCTTCTTGAACCACTGCAATCCGTGTGGTGAAGGTACTCCCACAGTGCTGTTAGGGAGGGAGTTCCAGGATTTTGACCCAGCAACGATGAAGGAACGGCGATATATTTCCAAGTCAGGATGGTGTGTGACTTGGATGGGAACTTGGAGGTGATGGTGTTCTCATGCGCCTGCTGCCCTCGTCCTTCTAGGTGGTAGAGGTCACGGGTTTGGGAGGTGCTGTCGAAGAAGCCTTGTTGAGTTGCTGCAGAGCATCTTGTAGATGGTACACACTGCAGCCACGGTGCGCCGTTGGTGGAGGGAGTGAATGTTTAAGGTGGTGGATGGGGTGCCGATCAAGTGGGCTGCTTTGTCCTGGATGGTGTCGAGCCTCTTGAGTGTTGTTGGAGCTGCACTCATCCAGGCAAGTGGAGAGTATGCCATCACACTCCTTACTTGTGTCTTGTAGATGGTGGAAAGGCTTTGGGGAGTCAGGAGGTGAGATACTCGCTGCAGAATACCCAGCCTCTGACCTGCTCTTGTAGCCACAGTATTTATGTGGCTGGTCCAGTTAAGTTTCTGGTCAATGGTGACCCCCAGAATGTTGATGGTGGGGGATTCGGCGATGGTAATGCCATTGAATGTCAAGGGGTTAGACTCTTGTTGGTTATAGTCATTGCGTGGCACTTGTGTGGCGCTAATGTTACTTGCCACTTATCAGACCAAGCCTGAATGTCGTCCAGGTCTTGCTGCATGCGGGCATGGACTGCTTCATTATCTGAGGAGTTGCGAATGGAACTGAACACTGTGCAATCTTCAGCGAACATCCCCACTTCTGACCCTATGATGGAGGGAAGGTCATTGATGAAGCAGCTGAAGATGGTTGAGCCTAGGACACTGCCCTGAGGAACTCCTGCAGCGATGTCCTGGGGCTGAAATGATTGACCTCCAACAACCACATACATCTTCCTTTATGCTAGGTATGACTCCAGCTAGTGGAGAGTTTTCCCACTGATTCCCATTGACTTCAATTTTACTAGGGCTCCTTGATGCCACACTCGGTCAAATGCTGCCTCGATGTCAAAGTAGTGATGGTTCATTTTTACACCATATTTTTGTTTTACAATGAAATCATGAGGTTTATCAGTGTTTTAAATAAAGTTATATCTTAGTGATCCATCTGCAAACTTTCCAGTTTATTATTTCTATGGCACAAAATGCCTGTTAATAGTTAGCTGATCCATTTTCTAAACAAGCAGGGACTCCAAAGTAATTTCATAATCTGAATTGGATGATTTTGTATTTATTTGAATAATTCATATTAGATCATTTTGGATTCATTTGGACTTTGAATGCCACTTTGCTGACAAGTTAAAGGAAGTGAAGCTACCAGTTTTAAAGTGGTGTTGAAACTAAAAGGAAAGCTGAAGCTGCACTAGAATAAAACAGTTGGGACTCAACGAAATGTACATCCAGAGTTCAGCTCAGAAACATAATGAATATTGATCTGGATTCTCAAATCAGATTCACCGAACAATGGTCATCTCTACATCCGAGGGATTCTTTTGGCTGTAGTATACTTCCAGTTGTCAAAAAAACTCTGTACCCTTTCAGACAAACTGAGTTCAGGTCAGGATGACCCAAAAGAAATGCAGTTGCACAGGCGTTCGAGGTCTGTCCCAGCCAGAGCTATCACATTACATGCTTGACACATGAACTCATTTTGACCAAAATTCCTGTAAAAATTTGTATTTTTTTTTTTAAACTTGTTTTGATCAGAATATCTTTCATTACAGGACTGGAACAATCCAAGGGGAAAAGGTAAGAGCTTTTATTCCAAAATCTGATCTGTAATAAGTAGTATAATTTACATTTATCCACTTCATGTCGTCATGCACATTATCCAAAGATCTTTGTGGCTGTTGTGCTTCCTGTAGGTTTAATTTGGTATTAATTCCACCCTGTACGTTCTTCTCTCCCTCCCATTTTACAATGTAAAGTAAAAACAATGTATCAAATTTGTACCGGAAGTGGAAATATCATGTATCAATTTTGTACTAATATATTCAGTGCCTAGGAACTTGCCAACAAACTGCAGAAAAAATAAAGACAAATTTGAATAGCTGTGAATGATCATTCAGTGACCCATTTTAGAAGTTATTTTGCATTATATCCATGTTGCAGGGGTTGCAGCGGGTTGAAACACTATGCTTTCACCTCAGGTATCTGGGTTCAAATCTAATGAAATATGGGCAGAGCTTGGTACTACTGGGATCTACCTTCATTTAGATAGGACATTTAAATACTGGCTTGGGGTGGGGGGGGGGGGGGAGCGGCAGATGGTTTTTGTCATGGGAGTTCCCAGGCTTCCCTGGAGAATTCTTCCCTTTACACCCTTGAAAGGTCTCAATGGAACTCACACCAGTTAATACCTGGCATGAGTCCCTTTGAGGACTTCTGAAGACTCCAAAATTTACTAGAATATGGTAACCGATCCCAGAGGGAGCTAAAGGATGTAAAACATTTTTCTTAGAGTCCATCAACTCATGCCACCGCTCATGTGCCCTTGCAGACACTGGCAGCCCAACCCAGCTATGCAACGGACCCCATTCCTGGGATTTGAGGTGGGGGCTCTGGCCTTGGCAGGTGGGGGTTATGCTCCTAGGCATTTATGATATTGGAGAAAGACCTCAGGAATTTCCAAGCCCAAGATTCCTGTAAGAAATGAGTTTAGGTAGTCTCAAACCAGTTCCGAATGAAAATGAGTTCGCAGCACAAGGCTGCTGTAATTTGAGATTAACTGATGGTCTCACTTAGAATGTTACACTGTTACAGTACGTAAGAAATTTTAGGAAAAAACCTTTAGGCTCAACCACAGATCAACACAGATTTAGGGCCTGAGATGGAGGGTGAATTTAATTGTGTTTAGAGAGTCTTGCGGTATCATTAAAAGGAAACCAAAACTTAGTGTTACCAGCACCACCTCCTGATTTATCTTAACCTCTCTTTTACTCTTAGCAACGTTAGTGGTTTCCTACATTAAGGACTTTATGCATTCACACATTGTTCCAATACTTTTGAAAAGCGCTTAGGACATTTGAAATACTGAAAAGTGATCCTGAAGAAAGCATCAGATTAATAATTAATCCAACATACACTACTTAAATGTCAATTTTCTAAAAATCAAAATGAGCAGGACACTATGGGGGAAAAGTTCAGTATCGCCCCGTTTGGGGTGCAATTATCGGCTGGGCGCAAAGATTAGTGCCTGGTGCTAATTATCGCCTCTGACTGCAAACTTGACTTTTATCGCCCCTGGAGGTGATTGGAGTGCTAAATCAGGCGCTACACATCTGTCTTAAGGCGCAAAGGTCGAGGAGTGAGGCGCTAACTCAGAGCGCTGGCGAAGCTCATGTGATGTCAGTCAGCAATGGAATACAGACACAATGGCGCCGGCCAGTTCTTAAAGGGGAGGGTTGATCTTGCTTTCCATCCACATCCTGCTCATTGCAGCCTTGAATCTTGGCCTGGAGAGACCTGTACATCAAATCTGCTGGAAAGAACAATGGAGAGCACCAGGGAAAGAGCTCAGAGTGCAACCCCCACAGTCTCTTCTAAATCGATACAAGGAAGGGCAAATCAAAATGAACCTGCAAAGTGCTGCTCAGTACCCAAAACTCCTTCACACAGCGTTGAATCACTCTCGAAGTCTCTCTCTCTCTCAGAATGCGTGGTTCAAAAATGTCACCAACAAAAAAAGGCAGGAAGCGGTCGCCTTTAAATAGCGCTCCCCCAGTCCCTTCCTGACTGCAAAACGCTCCCCTCAACCTGTCGTTGCTAGCGACAGGCGGTATGGCAGGGGGCGCCATTCAATATCCGCTCCGGGGCGCTGCGCACTCGACTGATGTCACGATCTGCCGGCGCAGGAGATCGTGGTGGTAGTGTTTAGCGCCGCCGTAAAATGTCTAGTTAATTTCACGAGCGGCGCAAACATCACCGCGCCCGGGCGCCAGTTGCTTTGCGCCCCATTAGCGCCCTCTTAAGGCACTAACGGGAGGCGCAACCAACTGAATTTTTCCTCCTATGGGTCTTAAGCGGAGTCGCGCAAAGCGGGCAGTATCGGATCGGCCACCTGTTATACGCAGCGCCCGATCCGATACTGACCGTTTATCGCCACCACCCAAGATGAATTTCTAGGCCTATTTATTTAAAACTTTTCATCCTCGCAGCAGCAAACATGTCCTCTGCAACAATGTGTGCTCTATGCAAGGATCCAGATCTGCACCTCAGACTTTTTCTCTCCTATCATCAGTAGTGGTTCTACTATTTTTCTACAGCAGAATAAAGCTCTTTAGCTCTTTTTTGTCATTTCTCATGTAGTAAGTTAGTAGCTATATTTTCTTTTGCTAGCAGTTTTAAATAAGTTTTTGGAAAGCTGTTGACATTTTCTTCTTGTGTTCTGAAATGACTCTGATGCTGGTTTCTTCAGCATTCCATTACTGTAGTTTAAAAAATAAGAAAAAACTTTCATTGATATAGTGTCTTTCCTTTTTTCTCAAAGGACTTCACAGCCAATAACGTACTTTTGAAGTGTCGTCTCTGTTGTATTGTAGGCAAACACAGCAGCCAATTTGCAAAGTCCCACAAACAGCAATGAGATAAATGACCAGATATTCCGTTTTTGGTGCTTTTGGTTGAGAGATGAATGTTGGACCAGGATACGAGGACAACTCACCTGCTCCTCTTCAACTAGTGCCATGAATCTTTTACGCAAACCTGAACAGGTTTAACATCTCATCTAAAAGAAAGCATCTTCATCAATTCAGTACATCCTCAGTACTGCACCAAAGTGTCAGCCTAGGCTTTGTTCTCAAGTCCTGCAGTGGGGCTTGTACCTATGATCTTCTGACTCAATTGAAGTTTCATTTGGAACATCTAAACATTGACATTATTAGATAACAATGACCATCAGCAATAGACACATTATTGGTGTTATCCTCCTGCACTGTATAACTTTTCACAGTGCACATACTGTTCCAAAGTTTTCAAAAATGCTCAGGACACTTGAATCACTGAAAAGTTATCTTGGGGGGACAAAAAGGATGCATGACTTAATCCTCCACATGCTACTAGTAAATTTGAAAAGAGTAGAAGCTTGAAAATTTCAGCTCAAACCAAGAATTTAGTTTAGAGGATTGTAGCCAGTTCTCAGACATGCCACCGCAGTCTCTTGATCAAATCATGTTTCATGTCAACTCATTGGGTTGGGGAGAAGGCAGTATGGCTCTTTGCAGTTTACTTCCTCCAGCTGTTGCCAAAAATCTTTGGCAGCACTAGCTTAAGTAGTTTTGGCACTATAGAATTGGTAGAAAGATCCCCACCTGCAAATAGAGGGCTGCAGCCTTACTTTTAGATCAGTTCTCGAGTAAGAGATTTAGCCAGTGCTTAAATGAGAGATGTATTGGCTGGAAAATTCCCTGCTTTGGGTCAGGCCTGTCCAGTACTTTATTTATCTCTAAGGTACGAATTAAATTTGATGTGCCCGTTCTCTTGCTAAGTATTTTTCTCTAGATTTTTTCTCAACTAACAGCAAACAACATTAATATGGGTTATGGGGAAACACCAGACAAAGAATCCCTTTCTCTGAATAACGCATTAAAAACACCTTTGGTTTTCTTTGGTTGGATTGGCTGGAGAGGGAGTTTTGGGGGAAGTTGTGTGTTTTGCCTCATGTGGGCAACCCTTTTCTTGGAAACCTGACATTTCAGATTTCCTCTTCTTTCCTGCAGGCTAGTCTTCTCTTCCCTATCAGTTTGGGTCTGGCTTTTCTGTCTCAGACCCCAAAGCATCTGATCAGTATGCATTTTCAGATATCCAGTGCTGCTGGTCACAATTTTTCTCTATGGTGGGGTTGTGCTGGAAGTGTGTTGGGGCTACACTTCCACCCCCTAACCCCATGTGACCCTATCCTATTTTCCTGGGTCAGGTTATTTTTAATACTGAGGTCATACTCCCAGTGCAATTTGCTCCCTCTATGGGGAGCTTGCCTCTGGGCAGGAGGAGGGAAATCTAGTGCTGATCAAGTACTTAAGCAGCTTGAAGGAAAGGACAATGACTACTTAGAAGCAAGGACTGAAATTGGAGAGCAATGAACCATGTCTGAGAGTGTAGCAGGGCCCAGACGCAAGACTTTCTCACTCTACCATAAAGATTTTATTGGGCCAAATAAGGGAAAGAAGACAGCAGATATTTGGAACTGAGGGATGGAGGCCAACCACAGGCTTATTGGAAGGTAGTATCCTTGGTAGTGAGTGCCACCTCCAGGAATCCCCGCACTCCAGCTCAGTGCTGGAAGAACTTCCTGATCACACCAGGTTATCTAAGGTAAGAGGAGACCGTTACACGTTGCACCAATGGAATCTTAAAAGCATGTTTCACATTTGCACCCATCTTGCCCTCCCTGTGTTGAACATTATCTATTATTTATCTGAAATGCCTAGAGGTACCACGACAACCTCCAGACCTTGCAAGTGTTCCTTCACTCACAGCCTATTAGAAAGGGAAGCAGTGAAAGACTCACATGATACGTATTTGCTCCTTTCCTGCACCTTCTATCACACCCATAAAGGAATGCTTACTTGCACTGGAGTTGCATTCCATATACTGGCAAGCAGAGGGCCTTCGCACAGTCTACTGTCTTCTTACAGGAAAAAGTAGCTCGTAACCGATGCCAGAGAGCAGCCACAGATAATGGAACCCCTAGCCTCTCACCCCGTACAAGCAGAAAGCCATGGAACCTTTAAGCAGACATACAGGAAAAATCAGTGGGAGATGGCAAAGTAGCAATGAAAGGGGAGTATACACTTAATAAGACAGTCAGAGCTAGTGGTTAAAATACATAATTCCCTGAAAGTACAAGCACAGGTAGATAAAGCTAGAAAAAAGGCCAACAATATTATGGGTTTATAAATAGAAGCATAGAGCACAAGAGTGACAAAGTAATGATAAGTTTGTACAAAGCATTTGTTATGCCACAGTTAGAGTACTGTGTGCAGTTTGGGCACCTGGTTATAGAAAGGACATTAAAGCCATGGACAGTGTGCAGTGTAGATTCACCAGGTTGATGCCAGGGATGAAAAGCAATAGTTATGAGGAGACACTTAAAATACAGGGATTATTTTCACTGGAACAGAGAAGGATAAAAGGGATTTAATAAAGGTTTTTAAAATGATTTGATAGAGTAGGGAAAGACTATTTTTTCTGGTTGAAGAGTCAGTGATGAGGGGTTTTCAATTTAAAATTGTCACTAAGAATGCGAATAGAATTACACAGAGGGTTGTTAGAGCATGGAATACATTGCCAGAGGGAATCGTTGAGACAGTGAATATTAATTTTTTTTACGGGAAAATTGAATAAATATTTGAAGCAGGAGAAGATGCAAGGCTACTGGAAAGTGCAGGGCAGGATTAGTTTTGCAATGTTCTAACAAAGAACCAACACGATGGGCCGAATGGATTCCTTCTGTGGTGTAAACCTCTATGGTCTATGGATGGCACCAGCTGCAGGTTGTGCATAAAATCCATCTTCTCCTGTCTCTTCAGTTCCTCTATCATGCCTATTATCTGTCACCACAATACACTGTGAATGCATAAGCTAATTATTTATCTGAATGTGCTACCCATGCTTATCTCTTCTTTTTTGCCGTGACAACAAGCAGAGGAAGAGCAGCAAGACAAGCCATAGCCCACCTGTTTCAGTATCGCTTAGCCCTCTCCACTAACCCTGTTGTTCACTCTGCCCCTCCCAAGCACCAGTCTAGAGTCAATTATCCAGGAAGAGTAGTTAGTAAGCCTGATGGGAATGCAAAGGCTGATGCATTGAGCATGAGTGGGCACAAGGTGCTGGGGATGAAAGTTAAGGAAGCAGTAGTTGTTGGCTGGAAGGCCAGAAGATGTCTGCTCTTGGCTAAGGAGTCTAGGAACCCAGATCTCGGGGGTCTAGCATTTAAAAGGATCCTTGTAGAGCATCAAACAAAGATACAAGCTGTGGAGATGGTGCCCCAAAATGTGCTGCAGATGGTGGCTTGGTTGGAGGAGTCCTCTATCCACAACTGTAGCGCCATGATGGATGTACATTCAGCTCTGCAATCAACCGTGGAGCATGTGACAATTACAGAATGTTCTGCAGCACAGCTCCCTCCCTCCCAACAGAGTACCCATCAGCAGTCACATCTTCTGGCTTTAAAGTTGTGATTGCTGCCATAGTGGTAGACTATCTCTTCTGGACTCAGGCTCGAATGCAGACAAGTATCTTTCAGGACATCTGATTAGTAACCATTTTCGTAGCTTTCCTCCTGCTCATTGGCCAACCAGAGGCAAAGCCCAATACTAGTGCTCTGGCGAGTATGTGCTCAACATGATGTTGTTTCTTCGGACACGTGTGTCCTTCCGGGTGAATGGGACTTGTTGCGAGTTAGGATATGAGCAGCAGAGTTTTGGATAAGCTCAAGTTTACGGAAGGTGGTAGATGGGAGGCTGGCCAGGAGAGCATTGGAATAATCAAGTCTAGAGGTAACGAAGGCATGGGTGAGGGTTTCAGCAGCAGATGAGTTGAGGAGGGGTGGAGACGGGTGAGGTTCTGGAGGTGGAAGTAGACGGTTTTGGTGATGGAGTGGAAATGTGGAAGCTCATCTCAGGGTCAAATATGACACCAGGGTTGCGAACGGTCTGGTTCAGCCTTAGACGTATGCCACAGAGCTCCATCGGATTCGAAGTAGGACAATACGCCGATTTTTATTACCAACATTTAATTTACACAAAGGATCTATAAAATATATTTGTCATGAACAAAAATTTCTGGAGTTTAAATTTTAGCAGCACTAACCTATCATCTATTAAACTTGCTGTATAGAATTAGGCACTTCCAAACTCCACTGTAAGCAGATTGAAACTTTTAACAATCAATGAAACAAAATGTACAAGGGCAATAACGTTAAATATTGTTACAAATCCAGTAGTTTCTTCCTTCCTTTCACCCTCCCATTTCAGTACAATTCTACACACCAAAATGTTTTTATCTTCACATTTGGTTTCACTGTATAAGAAATGTAATCCCTCCATTGATGTCCATACCCATGTAAAATGTTCATTAGCAGATTTGGGCTGAAACTGCATAAAACATGCAGTGGATGTCCGCATTTAAACATTTGCATTTATATAGCGCCTTTCATGACCTCAGGATGTGCCAAAGCGTTTTACAGCCAATGAAGTACTTTTGAAATGTAGTCATTGCTGTAATGTAAGAAACGCGGCAGCTAATTTGCACAAGGTCCCACAAACACCAATGACCAGATAATCTGTTTTAATGATGTTGGTTGAGTGATAAATATTGGCCAGGACACCAGGAGGAACTCCCCTGCACCTCTTCGAAATAGTGCCATGGGACTTTTTATGTCCACCCGAGAAGGCATACAGGGCCTCGGTTTAACGCCTCATCAGAAAGACGGCAGCTCCGACAGTTCAGCACCGCACTTAAGATTGCTAGCCTAGATTATGTGCTCAAGTCTATAGAGTGGGACTATGAACCCACAACCTTCTGACTCAGAGACGAGAGTGCTACCAACTGAGCCACAGCTGGACACATTAGGACACATTACTGCTGCAGAGTCAATATTTTCAGAAGCAGGAGCTCTACCCAAGACATTGTCAACTTAGTTTAGGATAATTTTCTGTTTGTTACTTTGCAGGTGATGCTGTGGACATAGGAGAAGGTGTTGCAATGAAGCAGCCACATTTCTCCTTCCTTCACTATCATTGCCACATCAACATCACTGCAGCCATTTCCCCTGCAGATCTCGGGACACAGCAGTCTCAGATCTGGCATGATTTCAATTGGACAACGACCATTAGAATTGCCAGTGACATTCTTGCAGAGCGGGGTGGGGCACAATTGTAATTCTACAAGTATGATGGAGAGGGAAGCTACCTGGTTTATATACCGTTGCCATTCCATTCTGTTTCTTTTCCCATCACTATTTCACAGCTTTGGTGTCAGTGCTGCTATCAGCTCTTCCATTACATGGCTTCTGGTACGGTTCTGCTGCTCGTCAGTTTGCATTGGAACGAGACCCACTTTCCTTTTCTGTGCACAGTCTTTGTTTTGCCATTACTGCTTCTCTCAAGACGCTTTCAAGTGATTTCCGCTCATGATTTGACGAGGCGTAATCAATTGTAGCTCTTTCAGATTTGCTTTAAATAAATGGAAACCAAATTCACATTGCACATTCTGATTTGCAGCACTCTCTGGTCGATTTGGAGAAGCCATAATCATGAACTTTTTAAATAATTAAATACAGAACGATTGTTCAGGTTTCAGTTTAGGGCTGTTATAGAATGTTAGGTGGCACCCCATTGTTTCCAATCTGTCACAATCTGTTACATTTACAGCGCCACCTGCTGGTGCAATACCGATGAAATCTTGAGACCACTCATCATTTTTAATATATAATAATAGTCACACACAGGAAGTACTTGTGTGTGTATTAACTGACTATGTTTTCACAAACATAGCAAGACAATTTTAATAATTGCGAATATAACTCATACTCATTATTAAAGAGGTAATAGCAGGACATTTAGAAAATCATAAGACAATCAAGCAGAGGTTTTATGAAAGGGAAATCGTGTTTGACAAATTTGCTAGAGTTCTTTGAGGATGTAACAAACAGGGTGGATAAAGGGGAACCAGTAGATGTAGCGTATTTGGATTTCCAGAAGGCATTCGATAAGGTGCCACATAAAAGATTACTGCACAAGATAAGAGCGCACGGGGTTGGGGGTAATATATTGGCATGGATAGAGGATTGGCTAACTAACTGAAAACAGAGAGTCGGGATAAATGAGTCATTTTCCGGTTGGCAATCAGTAACTAGTGGGGTGCCACAGGGATCAGTGCAGGGGCCTCAACTATTTACAATCTATATTAATGACTTGGATGAAGGGACCGAGTGTAATGTAGCCAAATTTGCTGATGATACAAAGATAGGTGGGTTAGCAAGTTGAGAGGAGGACACAAAGAGTCTGCAAAGGGATATAGATAGGTTAAGTAAGTGGGCAAAAATTTGGCAGATGGAGTATAATGTGGGAAAATGTGAGGTTATGCACTTTGGAAGGAAGAATGAAAAAGCAAATTATTATTTAAGTGGAGTGAGACTACAAAATGCTGCGGTACAAAGGGATCTGGGGGTCCTAGTACATGAAACACAAAAAGTTAGCATGCAGGTACAGCAAGTACTTAGGAAGGCTAATGGAATGTTGGCCTTTATTGCAAGGGGTATGGAGTACAAAAGTAGGGAAATTTTGATGCAACTTTACAGAGCGCTGGTGAGACAGCACCTGGAGTACTGCGTACAGTTGTGGTCTCCATATTTAAGAAAGGATATACTTGCATTGGAGGCAGTACAGAGAAGGTTCACTAGGTTGATTCCTGGGATGAAGGTGTTGACGTATGACGAAAGGTTGAGCAGGTTGGGCCTATACTCACTGGAGTTTAGAAGAATGAGAGGTGATCTTATTGAAACATATAAGAGTCTGAGGGGGATTGACAGGGTGGATGCTGGGAGGATGTTTCCCCTCGTGGGGGAATCTAGAACTAGGGGGCATAGTTTCAGAATAAGGAGTCGCCCATTTAAGACGGAGATGAGGAGGAATTTCTTCTCTCAGAGGGTCGTGAATCTTTGGAATTCTCTACCCCAGAGAGCTGTGGAGGCGGAGTCATTGAATATATTCAAGGCGGAGATTGACAGACATTTGAACTACAAGGGAGTCAAGGGGTATGGGGAGAGAGCGGGAAAGTGGTGTTGAGGCCAAGATTGGATCAGCCATGATCTTATTGAATGGCGGAGCAGGCTCGAGGGGCCGATTGGCCTACTCCTGCTCCTTATGTTCTGCAGTGGTGGTTGCTTTGCCCACTAAAAACACAATTTATACACAGATTAAGTACTTTCACACCTCATTATGTGTTCTCAAATGGACCTACATCTGATTGACTGGCGTTGCTAAAACTACATTGGATATGGATGATTTTCCAAAACACCAGCGTAACCTTGAATCATTCTGCTTTGTTTCAATAATGTTATCATTTTTGTGAGAATCTTTATGGGTGGGTACATTGGCCTTGTTATAAAAAAATATGATTCGTTGACTTCATGCAATAAATCAGCTTTTAATTTCTCATTGTGCAATATTATTTTCAAATTATCTATTGCAGTAAAAAGTATAATTAAAAGGGCTTTAATGACTTTCATGCTTTGATGATATAAAGTAAATGCAATAATACAATAATGACCAATTGTTTTCTCTTATCCCTGGTGGTGAATAGACAATATTTAACAACAAAAGCATTATTTTACTCAGAAGCGATTTGACTTGTAATATGTTCAGGTCTCTGTGAGATTCTGCAGCAGATGGATCCCAATATTTATTGCACGGAATATTAAGAAAAAGATCATTTTTATGGATGTTTTAATTAATGTTTTATGGATCAGGATTTTATATGGAAGTGTGATGCTAGGATTAGGAATTCTATACAATGATAGCGAGTGGAAACTGATTTGGTACTTTAGTACTCTATGTTTGAATCAGTATGTATATGCTGATATCGCGCAATCAACACACACACCACTGTCATTTGTGTACACTGATTTTTGATTTAAAAAAGGTCATTTTTACCATATGGTGACCTAACCAGATGCACAATATATGTGAGTGGTATTTAGTGGTTACATTTTGTTTTGTAATGACTTATGTGTGTTTCACAGAGAATAATATGGGTGAAAAACTCGTTTCACCAATTAACACAACCAAGGAGCCGCATCAATTGCAAGAATACATTTTGAGCAATTTATAGATAACTAACTTTTTTGGCCAAATTTTAGTCCCGCTCTGAAAGGCACTGACTGCCATTGGGGTATGATTCCCTGTGTAATGGTTCCCCTCCAAGACTTTGCCTATTTAACTATTCCTCATGTGGTAGTCTAAACTTGTCAGCCATGGTTCAGTGATAGCACTCTTGGCTCTGAGTCAGAAGGTCGTGGGTTCAAGTCCCACTCCAGACACTTGAGCACATAATCTAGGCTAAAGCTCCAGTGCAGTACTGAGGGAGTGCTGTAAAATTAAAAGCCCCTTCTGCCCTCTCAGGTGGACGTAAAAGATCCCGTGGCACTATTTCGAAGGTGATGACACTTCAAAAGTACTCCATCTGCTGTAAAGCGCTTTGGGACGTCCTGAGGTCGTGAGCTTTGCCACCCAATTATACATCATGTGACAAGAAGGAGGGGTTTTAGAGAAAAATAAAATATGTGGTTTCTTCATGTGTTGGAAAGAATACTATACATCTATAATTGTATTTTATTGGTTTAGGATATGTACATATCAGTTGATCTCCATATTTTCTGTCTCTCCCTTCTCCAACAAATTCATGCTATTGTACATGAGGAGTCAAGATCAAGAGCAATATTTGAATAAAGCAGGATTAGAGGACGGGGACTAGGAGAGGGAGAGGGGGGCAACAGTAAAAGTGAGTGGTTGCAATTACTGGGAATCAGGCCATGGGGAGGGGCACTGCAAAGGCAGCCAGCTGGGGGAGCGGGTGGAATAGGTGAGGGTTGGGCCACAGGCCGCAGAGGATGCACAGAGGGTTGCAACTCAAATGACAAGGGGGATAAAGGCCAGAAAACAGGCTCAGCAGGGTGATGGGGACAGCTAGCTAAATATAGCTCAAAAGGTGCAAAAAGTACATCAGAGGATGGTGGGGGGAGGCCTGAAATAGTGAGGGTAGGTAGTAGGTTGCTGGGAAATCAACAGCACAGGAGGAGAGCAGGCTATCCACCTAGAACTGTCCAGAGGCTTGGCACTCAATGAATGATGGGGAGGTTGGAGGGAAGCTGCCCAAATGGGAGGCTCTAGGTGACTTGTATGGGGCCAAAGAAAATTGATTTAAATTTGCAGTTACAACTTCCTCCTTACCTTTACTGTCTACCAACATGGCTGCCACCAGAGGCTCAGAACCTTAGGTTGCTCCACAGCAACCCTGGTGACCAAACCCTACAATTGAATGCAGAATAATACTCTCAAATATAAAATAGTAGCTATAATGTTAACAGCTAGGATGTTAATGCCATTAGGCGTTGTAAACATTAGTTAAAACTTTAACATTGCAAACCCCATCACAGTACCACAGTACCAGGTATTGCAGGTAAACCTAATGTTTAAGAAGTCATAAAGACAGTCGACGTAGGGGTTTTCAATACATTTTGAAATGGAATGTTGTGATCCACCTACCAAGCATTTTTAATATATAATTAATTGTATGTGCAGATTAGTAAATATCTCAACCAAGTGTAGTTTTAATTTGAAGTGGGGTGATGAGGTGGGAGATAATTGCGCCAAGGCATGCAGCCATAATTCACTTCACATTTTAAAGTCATACATTCTAACCTTATTCTTCTATAACCATTAAATTCTAGTGATCATATACAATGAAAAGTACCTATGATGGGGCAGATGGAGGATAGGCAAGAGGGGGAGGAGGTTGAAGGAGGATGACGATGACAAATGAGCCAGCAGGAAGAAGGAAGAGAGGGGAGGAGAACAGATGGGGTTGGAAGCGGAGGGAGAGATAAATGGGGGAAAGAGCGGAATGGGAGAAGGGAGAGAGATGGGGGTTAGGAGGCATAAGAACATAAGAATTAGGAGCAGGAGTAGGTCATACGGTCCCTCAAGCCTGCTCTGATATTCAATAAGATCATGGCTGATCTTCGACCTCAACTCCACTTTCCCGCCCAATCTCCCTATCCCCTGATTCCCCTAGAGTCCAAAAATCTACCTATGTCTGCCTTGAATATACTCAACGATTCAGCATCCACAATCCTTTGGGGTAGAGAATTTCAAAGATTCACAACACTCTGAGTGAAGAAATTCCTCCTCATCGCAGTCTTCAATGACCGAGCCCTTATCCTGAGACTATGCCCCCTAGTTCTAGACTCTCCAGCCAGGGGGAACAACCTCTCACCATCTACCCTGTCGATCCCCCTCAGACTCTTACATGTTTCAATGAGATCACCTCTCATTCTTCTAAACTATAGGCCCAATCTACTCAATCTCTCCTCATTGGACAAACCTCTCATCCCAGGAACCAATCTAGTGAACCTTCGTTGCACCATCTCTAAGGCAAGTACTCCAGGTGCGGTCTCACCAAAGGCCTGTATAACTGTAGCAAGACTTCCTTACTCTTGTACTCCAACCCCCTTGCAATATAGGTCAACATGCCTATTTTTTTAAATATTCGTTCCTAGGATGTGGGCTTCACTGGCAAGGCCAGCATTTATTGCCCATCCCTAATTGCCCTTGAGAAGGTGGTTGTGAGCCACCTCCTTGAACCGCTGCAGTACTTGTGGTGAAGGTACTCCCACAGTGCTGTTAGGGAGGGAGTTCCAGGATTTTGTCCGAGCGATGATGAAGGAACGGCGATCTACTTCCAAGTCAGGATGGTGTGTAACTTGGAGGGGAACATGTAGGTGATGGTGTTCCCATGCGCCTGCTGCCCTTGTCCTTCTAGGTGGTAGAGGTCGTGCCACACAAGTGCCAGGCAATGACTATCTCCAACAAGAGAGCATCTAACCACCACTCCTTGACATTCAACGGAAGTACCATCACCGAATCGCCCACCATCAACATTCTGGGGGGTCACCATTGAAAAGAAACTTAACTGGACCAGCCACATAAATACAGTGGCTACAAGAGCAGGTCAGGGGTTGGGTATTCTGCGGCAAGTGTCTCACCTCCTGACTCCCCAAAGCCTTTCCACCATCTACAAGTCAGGAGTGCGATGGAATACTCTCCACTTGCCTGGATGAGTGCAGCTCCAACAACACTCAAGAAGCTCGACACCATCCAGGACAAAGCAGCCCGCTTGATTGGCACCCCATCCACTACCTTAAACATTCACTCCCTCCACCACCGGCTCACCGTGGCTGCAGTGTGTACCATCTACAAGATGCACTGTAGCAACTCGCCAAGGCTTCTTCGGCAGTACCTCCCAAACCTGCCTCCTCTACCACCCAGAAGGACAAGGGCAGCAGGCGCATGGGAACACCATCACCTCCAAGTTTCCCTCCAAGTTACTCACCATCTTGACTTGGAAATATATCGCCGTTCCTTCATCGTCGCTGGGTCAAAATCCTGGAACTCCCTCTGTAACAGCATTGTGGGAGTATCTTCACCACACGGACTGCAGCGGTTCAAGAAGGCGGCTCAGCACCACCTTATCAAGGGCAAGTGGGGATGGACAATAAATGCTGGCCTTGCCAGCAACGCCCACATCCCATAAACGAAAAAAAAATGTGGAGCGTGGTGGGGGGAGCAGTTGATCTTGGCAATCAGGCAATATTTCCTTCTTTTCATCACAGTGAATATAAGCTGACTGCTAGTTTTCCCAAGCAATTACTTACAGAAATCATTCCTTCAGATTTCTTTCACTATAGCACAACATGTGGTCTTCTCGTTAAACTCGCTGCTGAAGGCCAGGAGGTGGAGGGGAGGGGAGGGGAGGGGAGGGAAAGGAGAAGGTAGGTGGGGGGAAAGGGAGTGAGGAAAGGGGGTACGGGGAGAAGAGTTGGGACAGGGGTGAGAGGAGATGGGCGGAGAGGGAGAGATGAAGAGGGGCAAAGGAAGGGATGAGCTGGAAGGAGAAGACAGGAGGGGAGGAGTTAAAGGGAGGCGGGAAGGGGAGTAGATGTGGTGAAGGGGAGGTGGAACGGGAGAGGGGGAGAACAGGGAAAGGCTGCAGGTGAGTATCATCAGGACAAACTTTAAATGACAAATGATTACATGAGAATGACCTGTTCTCTCTCCATTGCAACAAATCCTTAAAGGAATATTCCAGGACAAGGCCCTCACTTGGCCTCTTTCTCAATGCCTTGCCTGAAAAGAACACACTATATTAAAAAAAATAGTGAATTTAAAAGGTCTTTTTTGCCCTCCCAATTAAGGTTGCACCTTCCACACACTTCTGAAACTGCGTCAATCATTTTTTTTAGATGGATGTATTTCTCAGATAAATACTTAGAGATCAGGCCTCCATGTGGAATATTCCAGTTGCAAAGTATTATCATTAGCTTTAAGATTATTTTGTTTTATTCCTGTCTATTATATAATGCTGATGGCCCAATGGGGGAGCTGGTTTGAGGACTTAATTGAGTGAATGTCAGTAGATAACAGTCCTTAACCCAGACTATACAGCTTTAATCTTGTTAGTCAGTGACCTATAGATACACTATCTGTATGAACAGAATTACACACACCAGACAGGAATAAACAAAAGGATGTTAATACTAATTAACTTTTTGTAACTGATTTATGTTTTTCGCAATACATGGATATTATAAAACGTTTGAATAGGAAATAAAAGATTTTGGTCTTATTAAGGAACAGAAAAAGTGGTATTTTAATGCTAATGGGAATTATCCACTTTACCACAGAGTCATTATTTGATTATTAAGGAGGAAAGCTGCATTACTAATCATTAAATGGAGATGTTTGTTAATATTTACAAACTGACTCACCCATTGCAAGTTTCAAAACATCCAGCTTTGGGAACGGTAGCATAGTGATTATGTTACTGGACTAGTAATCCAGAGGCCTGGACTAATGATCCGCGACGTGAGTTCAAATCACACCACGGCAGCTGGGGAATTTAAATTCAGTCAATTAAATAAAATCTGGAATAAAAAGCAAGTATCAGTAATGGTGACCATGAAACTATCGGTGGGGGACTTCAATGTCCATCACCAAGAGTGGCTCGGTAGCACCACTACTGACTGAGCTGGCCGAGTCCTGAAGGACATAGCTGCCAGTCTGGGCCTGCGACAGGTGGTGAGAGAATCAACACGAGGGGAAAAACGTACTTGCGTTTGCAAACATCTTCAGCCAGAAGTGCCGAGTGGATGATCCATATCGGCCTCCTCCTAAGGTCCCCACCACCACAAAAGCCAGTCTTCAGCGAATTCGATTCACTCCACGTGATATCAAGAAAAGGCTGAGTGCACTGGATACAGCAAAGGCTATGGACCCCGACAACATCCTGACTTGTGCTCCAGAACTAGCCGCGCCTACTTGCCAAGCTGTTCCAGTACAGCTATAACACTGGCATCTATCCGACAATGTGGAAAACTGTCCACAAAAAGCAGGACAAATCCAATTACTGCCCCATCAGTCTACTCTCAATCATCAGCAAAGTGATGGAAGGTGTCATCAACAGTGCTATCAAGCGGCACTTGCTCACTGATGCCCAGTTTGGGTTCAGCCAGGACCACTCGGCTCCAGACCTCATTACAGCCTTGGTCCAAACATGGACAAATGAGGTGAATTCCTGAGGTGAGGAGAGAGTGACTGCCCTTGGCATCAAGGAGCCTGAGTAAAACTGAAATCAATGGGAATCGGGGGGAAAACTCTCCACTGGCCAGTGTACCGTGGCTGCAGTGTGTACCATCTACAAGATGCACTGTAGCAACTCGCTAAGGCTTCTTCGGCAGCACCTCCCAAACCCACGACCTCTACCACCTAGAAGGACAAGGGCAGCATGCGCATGGGAACACCACCCTCTCTAAGTCACACACCATCCTGACTTGGAAGTATATCGCCGTTGCTGGGTCAAAATCCTGGAACTCCCTCCCTAACAGCATTGTGGGAGTACCTTCACCACACGGACTGCAGCGGTTCAAGAAGGCAGCCCACCACCACCTTCTCAAGGGCAACTAGGGATGGGCAATAAATGCTGGCCTTGACAGCGATGCCCACATCCCATGAACGAATATAAAGAAAAGCTGTTTGTTTTGCTGATGGAGTATTTTGTAGTTTGGCGCGTCCCTGCTCTGGGCTGGAGCTCCAGACGTGACACGCGAGTACAGCGGAGGTGACTGGAGATTGACATCCCCCTTTAAGGAAATGCAGCACTGGTGTGTTTGTACAAAATAAGCGGCCACATGCCCCCAAGTACAACAAAACTACACAGTTAATATGGGGGGGGAGGGAAGATGGTTTTCGCCCCATTTAAAAGCACTGAAAGGTGTGTAACCACTCTTATGTTGTAAGACATTCCTGTCTTTTTTTTAAAAAGGTATTTGACAGAAGTGAGCATCTAAAATAAATTCTGTGATTCTGTGAAAATAAACCACCCAAGCAATAATCGTAACCACTTATTTTAGGAGTAAATATATAGATAATACAGTGGTACTGAGCACTTAAATGGCCAGAAAACATTTGAGTTGCAACCCTAACCTTATTTTCGATCGCTGGAAATCAGGCAACAGATTTGCAGTTATATCCCGGTGTTAGCAGCTGGTCAGAGGGGAATCCAGAGGCAAACATTAGAGAATGATACAGCGCAGAGGGAGGCCATTCGGCCCATCGTGCCTGTGCCGGCTCTTTGAAAGAGCTTTACAATTAACCCCCCCCCCCCGCTCTTTTCCCCATAGCCCTGCAAAAAACATTTCCCCTTCAATTATTTATTCAATTCCCCTCTGAAAGTTAAAATTGAGTCTGTTTCCCCCACCCTTTGAGGTAGTGCATTTGTTAGTAGATTAGTTCGTGTGAGTGGTGTGTTTTTTGTTGTTGGAAAGAGTGCGGAGTTGCACTGGGGCAGGCCACTTGCCACAATGTTACTGAGTCCTAGCAGCGCCTCCTCCTTAAAGGAAAGGAAACTCCTTCCACAATGTTACGGAATCTCAGCAGCAGCACCTCCTCCTTAAAGGGAAGGAATCTCAAACCACAATGTTAATGAATCCCAGCAGCATCTCCTCCAGCGTGTCAGCTGTGGCTCAGTGGGTAGCACACTCGCCTCTGAGTTTAGAAGGTTGTGGGTTCAAGTCCCACTCCAGGGACTTCAGCACATAAATCTAGGCTAGGCTGACACTGCAGTGCAGTGCTGAGGGAGTGCTGCACTGTCGGAGGTGCCGTCTTTCGGACGAGACATTAAACCGAGGCCCTGTCTGCTCTCTCAGGTGGATGTAAAAGATCCCATTGCATTATTTCGAAGAAGAGCATGGGAGTTATCCCCGGTGTCCTGACCAATACTTATCCCTCAATCAACATAACAAAAACATAGCTGCTGTGTGCAGATTGGATGCTGCGTTTCCCACATTACAACAGAGGACCATTTTGACCCAAAGCCCTTATCCAATAGCAGAGAGCTATATGTTTGGTACCAAAAACAAAGTGAAACCATCAGTGAGTACATTGTAGCTCTTAAAAACCTGTCTTTGCATTGTAACTTCGGCACATTTTTGGATCGTGCGTTGTGAGATAAGTTTGTGTGTGGACTGCTGGATGAGCGCACACAGTCCAAGTTACTGAACACTCCAAACTTAACATTTGACATAGCATGCAAAATTGCCCTATCTATGGAGATGGCGTCTAAGAATGCTAGGGAGCTCTGTCCAACTCAAGTGACTAGTGCAGCTGAGGTCTACAGTCACAAAGCCACCGCCAAACCTAAAGTTGTGAGACCAAGTCAAAAGCATGTTGGTGAGAACAGTTCAGTGAATTGTTATTGCTGCAATGGAAATCAGTCACCACAGTCCTGCCAATACAGAAATGCGAAGTGTTTTCACTGCCAGAGGCAAGGCCATATTTCAACAGCTTGCAGAGCTAGATCTAAAGCAGGAAGTAAGAACTATTCTAGTGGCAATGCAAAGCAGCGACAACAAAAAGGTGGAATTCACAATATTGAAGTGAACACACCTGATGTTGAAGAACTAGGTGTCGTAAGAATGAGCCTTACGCGTGGTGAACTTAAAGTAAGCTTTAATCAACTAAAAAGGTGCTACATACAAAAGAGGTCTTACTCTATGCCTCTCCAGGATCTAACTGATCAGTCCAGTATTTATCCTGGACTAATCACAGGAAGTGATGCAATAAAGTTCGAGTCACAGGAAGCTGTATTGTGTTACCACATTCTCCCCCCCAAAAGATTAGGAGGCCGGGATGCTCCCTCCATTTCGTAGCCGCTGGACGAGGGAGAGCCGCACCCGTTTGGGTTCTCGTAGCGGTAGAGGGCCCCTAGCCCGTTTACCCGCCTGCGGGCCGTGGACCAGAGTCCGAGTGATCCAGCCCGCTCTGTGAGGGGTCAGGACGATCCTGACTGTGTACTGGTGCCCGAACGGGTGTCGGGCAGGGCTGTGGCAGATCCGTTTCCGAGCGTACGGTACGGGGTGGATCGTGGCTGCGCGTGCGAGCCCCGACGGGCTCATAGTCAGTCTGCCCCAGGTCGGCACGCTGGAGTGAGGTACCAGCCGGCGTCAGATCCAGATCGTGATGAGAGGCACCTGGCGAGCCCAGAGATGTGCCTGGTACAATATCATCCCCTGGTGTCCCTCTATGTTTCGGCGGGCAGGGAGCCAGATCCCGCAATGACACGGTAGATTCCCGACCGTCAGGATACCGAATATAGGCGTAGGTAGGGTTGACGTCAGTGAGCTCAACCTCATCTACCAGGGGGTCATTCTTAGACGCCCGGACATATCTTCGGAGTAGCACTGGTCCCGGTGTAGTCAGCCACGACGGGAGAGATATCCCATAGGATGAGCGACGCTGAAATCGGAAGAACCGTTCATGAGGGTCGTATTTGTGGCGGTCGAAAGGAGGGACCGTGTGGAGTGTAATGCGTCTGGAAGTACTGCTTCCCATTGCTGGTTGGGTAGGCCCCGAGATCTCAAAGCCAGACGTACCGCATTCCAGATGATAGCGTTAAAACGCTCGACTTGCCCATTCCCGACCGGATGATAAGGCGTCATTCTGCTGGCAGCAATACCCCGTTCCGAGAGATAGGCCTTGAGTTCTCCTGACATAAAAGAAGGGCCCCGATCCGAATGAACATAGGATGCCATGCCACAGAAAGCAAAAACCTGCTCAAGGCAGCTGATAACCGTGGTCGTCAGCATATTGGGGTAGGGAAAGGCAAACGGAAAACGGGAATACTCATCGACCATGGTCAACAGATAAGTGTTGCGAGTTGAAGAGGGCAACGGCCCCTTAAAATCGATGCTAAGCCGTTGCATTGGCTGGGTCGCATGTATGAGTATACCACCCGAGGGGCGGAAAAACTGAGGTTTCAATTCCGCACAGACTCTGCAGTCCGAGCACATCTTCTTTACATCCCCAGGTAGAGAATGGGAGATTTCGGGACCGCACGAAGTGTAGCATGCGAGTAACGCCCGGATGACACAACCCATCATGGATGTCTACGAGCGTAGAGGGTGCCATGGCGGAGCAGAATGCTCGTGTGAGGGTATCCGGAGCCACATTCTCCTTGCCAGGTCGATAGTGGATGGTGTAACCAAAAGAGGCCAATTCCAGCCGCCAAAGCTGGATTTTATTATTTTTAATTTTGGTCCGTTTTCGATTATCGAGCATGAAGGCGACCGATCGCTGGTCCGTGATTAAGGTAAAGTGCTGGCGAGCTAGGAGATGACTCCACTTCCGTACTGCCTCTATGATGGCTGTAGCTTCTTTCTCGACTGGAGGATAATGTAGCTCAGCCCCTTGAAAAGTCCTGGACAAAAATGCCACCGGACGACCTTCCTGATTCAGAGTGGCCGAGATCGCCACCTCCGAGGCATCACACTCCACAACAAAAGGAAGACTCTCATCGATGGAGTGAAGAGCCGCTTTCTTCCAACTGTTTTTTCAGGAGGTTAAAGGCTGCAACAGCCGCTGTGTCTAGTGGGAATGTGCTGGCCTTCAGTAGAGGTTGGATTCGGTCCGAGAAGTTAGGAATCCATTTAGCATAGTATGCAAACAGGCCAAGGGCCCGGCGCAAGGAGGCCGGATTCTTAGGTGGCGGGAGTTCTTGGAGTGGGCGAAGCCTTTCAGGGTCAGGTTTAATGATGCCATTGCCCACACAATAGCCAAGGATGTTGATGGTTGGTTGTGACTCAATGGATTTAGCCGCATTTAATGTCAAATTACGGTGCTGGAGTGCATCCCAAAATCGTTGGAGATTGGCGTCATGTTCCTGCTGATTGCGACCTGCGACAGTAATATTGTCCAGATAAGGAAACGTATCCTTCAAGTCTTCCTGTTCGACCAGGTCATCCATTGCTCGCTGGAAGACAGCCACTCCATTAGTGACCCCAAAGGGGAGGCGACGAAATTGATACAGCCGTCCATTGGCTTCAAAGGCCGTATACTGCTTGTCTGAGACCTTCAAGGGTACCTGATGATAGGCACTTTTCAGATCATATGTTGAGAACACCGTGTACTCAGCCAGTTTATTAACCATATCATCGATGCGCGGCAATGGGTATGCGTCCAAGTCCGTATATTGATTGATGGTCTGTGAATAGTCAATGTACAGCCGTTTCTTGTGAGGTTGTAGAGGGTTCTTAACAATAACGACCTGGGCGCGCCATGGCGACGAACAAGGCTCGATGATATCCTCTGCTAAAAGCCGAGAAATCTCAGCCGCAATAAAAGACTGGTCTTCCTGACTGAAACGTCGTGACTTTGTTATAATCAGTTTGCATCGAGGAGGGATACTGGTAAACAGTGAGGGTTCATCCAGTGAAGCTGCTGACAATGCACAGAACGGTAATCGAGGTTGTATATTAGAAATAGTGAGTTCAGGTTTGGATCCGCTGAACTCAATGGTGAGCTTCTTATGCTGCTTTTGAAAATCCAGCCCTAAGATAAGATCACTACATAAATCCTTGAGCACCGAAAGCCGGGTGGAGGGATACCTGTGACCATTAAGTGTTATTTCAACCATACAAAAGCCAGAAATTCTGGTATTAAGTGATGACTGAGCCATCGCAACTGCCTGGTCCGATGGGAAAACATGTAGCTTTAACTCTGCAACAATCTGTTCCCCAATGAAACTATCAGTGCTACCTGAGTCAATTAAGGCATCTAAAGTATGTCCATTAATTGATGCTTTTGTAGCTGCATGGAATAGGTTCTGAGGACAAGCAGCTGTAATTGGTGTCGTTGCACAAAGAGTGGCTGAAACTCTAGGTGTGTTTCTTCTAGAGGAAACCCGAGAGGAAGCACGATAGATGTTAGCCGGAACATCTTGATAGGCCCTTACCGGGGCAGTTCGGTAGGACTTAGCTTGATAAGCCCTCGTAGAGGCTCTAGATAGGCAAACCTTTGCAAAATGACCCTTTTTGTTGCAATGACTGCAAAACGCATTGCGAGCAGGGCAGAATTTCCGAGGGTGAAACTCATCACCACAAAAGAAGCATTTCTTAGATTGCCAAGAGGCTGCCACAGTGGGGTCATCATCCTCTTCATCAGTGAAGTCATCAGATTGATCGTCAGGGATAAAGACCTCCCTAATAGAGTTCACCTGTGGCCTCTTAATTTGCCTGACTGTAGTTAAGGCAGTAGACCGAGGTCTGGGCACTGTATAAAGGTCTGCATTTCTTTTTGCCAGATCTAGAGAGCAAGCCATGTCATAAGCTCTCTGAAGCTCAAGTGTCTTACTTTCCAGTAGACGCTGGCGTATAAATGGGGAGGCAAGCCCGCAGATGAAAGCATCACGGATCATTTCTTCACGGTACAGCTCAGCTGAGGCCGCCTGAAAGTTACAGTCCATACTAAGTCTGCGAAGCTCTTGGAGGAATTTATCAATGGATTCCTCCGGCCCTTGTTGGGCTGTAGCTAGTAGATGTCTGGCATAGACCTCATTCGGTGTCTTAGTATATAGTCTCTTAAGCGTCCGAATTGCCTCCTCGTAACTGTCCCATTCCTCCACATACTGAAATACATTCGGGGTGACACAGTTGATGAGTATCCGCAACTTTGAGTCATCATCAGCCTTGCAGTATTCAAGAAAATTGTCAAACGTGCGATACCAGTGTTTCCACACCTTGCCGGCTGCTGGGGTGTTTGGGTCCAAGTCAAGACGCGATGGTTTAAGGATGTTTTCCATGATGGGTGATTCCCTGGATCCTTAGTTCCGAGTTCGTCCAAAAAGTTTGAGTGCGAAGTTTTTCAAAGTTGATTAAATTGTCGTAAGAATGAGCCTTACACGTGGTGAACTTAAAGTAAGCTTTAATCAACTAAAAAGGTGCTACATACAAAAGAGGTCTTACTCTATGCCTCTCCAGGATCTAACTGATCAGTCCAGTATTTATCCTGGACTAATCACAGGAAGTGATGCAATAAAGTTCGAGTCACAGGAAGCTGTATTGTGTTACCACACTAGGCATCTACAGTATCTATGCCACTAGCTAGCTAGCAGTCATGAGAAAGACTTCCGTACAAAACTTTTGGTCAACGAGCAATATATTGATATGTGTATCAACACGGCGGTGGACTGTTCTATAATGAGTAAGGACACATATGAGAGTAAGTTTAATCAAGTACCACTTACAAAGAGTACCGTAGAGTTAAAAACCTACTCCGGAGAAATCCTAGAGACATGTGGACAAATGGAATGTACAGTTCAACACAATGGCCAGTCAGTAAAGCTGCCTATTATTGTAGCGAACTACAACAACAGGCCAAATCTCATGGGCAAAGACTGGTTGAGAAAGTTAAAACTAGACTGGAAAAACGTCTTCAGTGTAGATGCTTCAAAGAAGCGACTCGACACAATGCTGAGCAAGTATGAAAGCATGTTCACAGACAGTTATGAGGGCATCACTGGGTACAACGTGCATATCCGTATCAAGTTCAACGTGAAGCCTGTCTATTGTAAGTCAAGGCCGGTCCCCTGTGCGTTGAAAGGTCAGGTGGAGGAAGAGCTCGCAAAGCTCAGAGAGAACGGAGTGCTCGTAAAAACTGACAAAAGTGAATGGGCTACCCCGATTGTGGTGGTGCCCAAAGCAAACAAAAGTGTACACTTGTGTGGTGACTACAAAGTTACTATCAACCAAGCAGTTGACGATGAGCAGTACCCGTTACCTACATCGCAAGATTTGTATGCAGCACTCTCTGGGCCAAAGGTTTTCTCCAAGCTTGACCTGTCGCATGCTTACGCTCAGCTGAATGTTGACAAAGAGAGTCAACAGTATCTCACCATCAATACACACAAGGGACTGTACTCATACACCAAGCTGCCATATGGTGTAAAGTCCTCCCCCAAAATCTTCCTGGCTACGATGGATAAGATATTGCAAGGAGTTCGAAATTGCTTATGCAATCAAGACGATGTGTTGATCGTAACAAGCAGCGAGGAAGAAGATCTAGAAGTGTTAGATTTAGTGCTTCAAAGGTTGAATTCCCACAATGTCAAATTGAAAAGGAGCAAATATGCTTTTGTGCAGCCCAAGGTTGTGTACCTTGGTCTGAAAGTTGATGCAAATGGCTTGCAACCAGTTAAGGAAAAGGTTGATGCTGTCATCAATGTTCCAAAGCCACAGAACGTGTCTGAGTTAATATCTTTCCTTGGAATGGTCCAGTACTATGCATGTTTCTTACCTGAGTTAGCGACCATGTTTGCTCCATTGCACCAGCTCCTCAAGAAGGATGTCCAGTGGAAGTGGACGAAAGTGCAACAGGAAGCTTACGATGCTTGTAAGAGAAATCTCTCTAGCGATGCTCTACTTGTGCACTAGGACACAGAGCGTGAGCTTAAGTTAGCGTGTGATGCTTCTAGCTATGATGTGGGAGCTGTCATGAGCCATGTAATGGATAACAGCCAAGAGAAACCAATCGCGTTTACATCGTAAACCCTCACAAAGAGCGAAAGAAACTACGCCCAAATTGAAAAGGAAGCACTCGCCGTAGTGTTTGGAATCAAGAAATTTCAACAGTTCCTGATCGGCAGAAAGTTTACCCTGATAACCGATCACAAACCACTCTTAGCAATATTGGGGCCCAAATCTGCCATCCTTGCAATGGCCTGCATCAAGAATGCAACGTTGGGCAGTGTTGTTGTCACAATATGACTACACGATTGAATATCGCACTTCAAAGCAAAACGCAATCGCAGATGCCTTGTCCAGGTTGCCACATGAGGACTCGTGTTGGGAGTGAAGGTGAGATTTTCACGGTAGGTGCAGTTGACAAAGACTTTCCAGTGAATGCAACTGAGATTGCAGATGAGACTCAAAAGGACTCAGTACTGAAAAGAGTGTATGAAAACACCTTGAATGGATGGACTGATCAGTGTCTGGACACAGAATTGAAACCATTCCATAACCGTCTTACTGAATTGTCTTGTGAGCAAGGTTGTATCAAATGTTGGTACCTACTTCTTTGAGAGATAGAATTCTGGCCGAACTTCATACTGAACATCCATGGATCATCAGTACAAAATCAATTGCAAGAAGCTTTGTTTACTGGCCTGGATTGGGCAGTGATCTTGAACCACTTGATCATGAACACACGAGTTTGATTCAGTTCAAACTTCAGTAACTGAAGTACCAGGTTCACACAAGTCTGAGATAGAAATAGGATCATCTTTGAGTTCGGAACCAAAACAAAACAACCCGAAAATTGGTTCAACACCAAAACCTTCTTTAAGGAGATCAGGAAGGCTCCACAAACCTGTTATTAAACTGGATTTGTAGTTCATTTAAAAGAAAAAAAAGACAGGAGTTTTTGTTACGTGGTACATGTAATGCTGGGAAAGGTGTGACCATAATTTATTTGAGAGGAATACATACATTTTTTTTAAAGGGGGAAAGCAGTGCAATGTACTGTCACATGGTTTGTCACATAGCTTAGTATGAGCATGCTCAGTTCGCTCTGGCCTAGTAAAGCAAGCACATGGACTAGCAACTCATCCTGTCTCTGTCCTTCATTTGTTCTACACACATATATTACATTACTGAATCCCAGCAGCACCTCCTCCTTAAGGAAAGGAAACTCCTTCCACAGTGTTCCTGAATCCCAGCAGCACCTCCTCAAGGGGAAGGAAACTCCTTCCACAGTGTTCCTGAATCCCAGCAGCACCTCCTCCTTAAGGGGAAGGAAATTCCTTCCACAGTGTTGCTGAATCCCAGCAGCACCTCCTCCTTAAGGGGAAGGAAAATCCTTCCACAGTGTTGCTGAATCCCAGCAGCACCTCCTCCTTAAGGGGAAGGAAAATCCTTCCACAGTGTTGCTGAATCCCAGCAGCACCTCCTCCTTAAGGGGAAGGAAAATCCTTCCACAGTGTTGCTGAATCCCAGCAGCACCTCATCCTTAAGGGGAAGGAAACTCCTTCCAGTGTTGCTGAATCCCATCAGCACCTCCTCCTTAAGGGGAAGGAAAATCCTTCCAGTGTTGCTGAATCCCAGCAGCGCCTCCTCCTTAAGGGGAAGGAAACTCCTTCCAGTGTTGCTGAATCCCATCAGCACCTCCTCCTTAAGGGGAAGGAAAATCCTTCCAGTGTTGCTGAATCCCAGCAGCGCCTCCTCCTTAAGGGGAAGGAAACTCCTTCCACGGTGTTGCTGGATCCCAGCAGCGCCTCCTCCTACACGGGAAGGAAACTCCTTCCACGGTGTTGCTGGATCCCAGCAGCGCCTCCTCCTACACGGGAAGGAAACTCCTTCCACGGTGTTGCTGGATCCCAGCAGCGCCTCCTCCTACACGGGAAGGAAACTCCTTCCACGGTGTTGCTGGATCCCAGCAGCGCCTCCTCCTACACGGGAAGGAAACTCCTTCCACGGTGTTGCTGGATCCCAGCAGCGCCTCCTCCTACACGGGAAGGAAACTCCTTGCACGGTGTTGCTGGATCCCAGCAGCGCCTCCTCCTACACGGGAAGGAAAATCCTTCCACGGTGTTGCTGGATCCCAGCAGCGCCTCCTCCTACACGGGAAGGAAACTCCTTCCACGGTGTTGCTGGATCCCAGCAGCGCCTCCTCCTACACGGGAAGGAAACTCCTTCCACGGTGTTCCTGGATCCCAGCAGCGCCTCCTCCTACACGGGAAGGAAACTCCTTCCACGGTGTTGCTGGATCCCAGCAGCGCCTCCTCCTACACGGGAAGGAAACTCCTTCCACAATGTAGCGAAAAGATGGCGGAAACGGCCGAGGCTGACGTCAGCGCGGCCCGAAGAGCGGCCAGGCAGCAAGAAGGATCAGCAATGGCGACTGTGGAGCGGAGACTACCCAGTCCGGAGGCGCTGGTGGGACAGCCCTGGACCCACTGGATCGATGCCGCCAAACACCAAGGGGCGGACGGTGAGCCCAAGGCGCTCTTTAACCGGGGGAAACACTTTTTGCTGGGTGTGCCGAGCGGGGCTGAGATGTTTGTGCGCCGAGTTGGCGCAGGCAAGGCAGGCAAGTGTAACTATGTGACTGACTGATGTGTCCCAATTGTTACACAGGCACCGAATCGGGAGAAACTTTTAAGGAGTGCGGGAAAAACCGTGAGGTCATGCGGCTGAGTCGGGAAGGTGAGTGGCGGCTTCAAACTTTGCTGTGTTTTCGCTCCTGTCTGTTGGACAGGCTCTTTACCGCACACTGGCGGGCTGGCGACTCTGTTTTCGCAGGCACTGGCAACTAGACTGAAAGGGGGGCCTGTTACATGGATGCATTCTCAACTCATGGTTTGCTCAAATGTTTTGGGGGAGCTAGGTTGACCAAAAAACGTTCCGCGTTCCCATTCTTCCCCCCCTCCTCCTCCTCCCCCCCCTCCAGTAACGATTTCCTAGTCTTATTTTTGAAAAGTTGCTTTCCCTGATCTACGTGTTAAGGTTCAATTTGCTATCTTGTTTGTCAGGTAATGAGGGAGTGGTTCTAGATAGTAGTATTTTAGAGCAATCGAAACTTTAAATCAGCAACAATAATTCATTGTAGTTGGACATTCTGCTATGTTTTCCTGATTCCACAGAAGCTTATCACAAAATTAAACTGGTGTTTCAAGAGGTTAAGGTTAGCTACTCTTGGTTCCATTTATGTCAAACTATCCTGAGGATGAGTAATATCCTGTTACTAAGTTGTTACCCCAGCTTGTTTTATAATGGTATATGGGGTATTGAGTCCAATTTTAAACTTCAGATAGAAAAGTTGTAAATTTACAGTTTATCAAACTTAAATTGTACCATGTAAACTAATTTTAAAATTTTCATATTATTTGGGTAACCATCTGTACTCTTTTGAGTAAACATAAAACTACTGTAAATTAACAGAACTTCAAATAAAACTTATCACATTAAATTAAAATGACATTGCCCGGGGAGACGATGCACTCCAGTCCCTGCGGCGCCCACCGGTCTCGGAAGGTAACCATCTGTATTGACTTGTAACTGGTGGGAATGAACACTGGGTATACTTGTGATGTGAATCTGCTCACTTTACACTCTATGCTCTACATCTTGAATCACGTGCTATAGTTTAGACATTGTCCAATCTGTGCATGGGTCACAGATAAAAGTGCTGGTGTTGAATTAAATATCAGCCATTTTAAATTAGGAGGGAGTGAAATTGGACAAGAGACTCTGAGCTACTATTCCTTGTTCTTCAGAAATCTAAAACTTATCAGATTTAAATTTAGAACAGGTGTTGATGAAATATTATCTTAAAATTCAGTAGGAATGTGCTGCTGATGGATGGATGTTTTTGGCCATATTTACATTTCAACTTTTTTTTTACTGTTTGGGACTTAGGTTTGAATCCATCCAGGCTGATACAAGATTCCTCTGCTGGCCGTAAGGGTCTTAAGTAAAATTAATTTGGACAGTATTTTTCCAAGACATTGAGTATGAGATCATGGCACAAAACTGTCTGTAATTCACACCAATTTGGCTTTGATAGAGGCCACACTGTTGTTGGTGTGGGAACTGGAAAAGTTGCACTGGTGCAATAGGTTTGCTCTTGAGTTGGGATTGATGTATGTTTTGGGATAGTTCAGAGTGAGCTCGGTGTACCTGATCTATGAGCGTTGCTGACAGTGCAATTGGTATTCCACTCCTTATTACCAACATTCATCAGGTTCTGCAATGCAAACTTTTCCAGTGCTGTTTTATTTGTAACTAAATTTTATTAAATCCGTAAAACCAGATGCTGTTGGTAATCATCTCACTACAAACTCCGATGTAGACATGGAACATGTTTATTGGGTCTTGCAAGGCATTTTACCATAGCAACACCACCCCTTAAATAATATTGAGTGGATAGATGTGTGATGTCGCGAGCAGCACAAATGGTTTTCCCAGGTTAGAATGTCGGTGCAATATTTAATAAATGACGAGCAGTTAAAAAGTCAGACATTTGCGTTAAAAATGCCATTGTACATTGGCAGAGTCTCTGTAGTGTTTTAGCATTCATGTTGGTAGCTGCATATGCTCAGGGATATGACTTGAGTCTTGTTGGAATTAAATTGGTCTATGCTGGCAAATGAAAATCATTGTTGCATTTAGCCCCTCAATTGTTAAGTCCAGAGAAATGACATCCATCTGGACTGGTTAACTTTTTAGTTTCTGCACTATGATGCTGAACAAATATGAATTAAAAAAAGTCAGATGTTGCTTATTACTAATAGACTACAGAAACAAAGCACTTGCACCAATTTGAAATAACATTTAAAAATATCTCAGCTTGTCTTCCTGTCTGCTACTCTGTCATTATTTATTAGTCCCTTTTTCCTACCTAATGTATCTCTAACTTCAGAAGCAGTTTAACTTTTTTTCTTATGCCTTTTTGTCCTCTTCCTGGCTTCTTCCAACCATTTTGGAGACAGGAGCAAGTATATAAATATGGCTTCAATCACTGACTTCAAATTTGTTATCCCCTCCTTCCAGCCAATCAAGAGCCCTGAGTATAAAATTTGTCCTGATGACATCATGGATGTGACCAGATCAACCTTTGACTATTTTTTAAAATGCTGACAACAGAAAGGGTCTCTGCTGATTGAGTATACTCTTTGGTCACCAGAGCCTGACTAACTGGATTAATAGACTGTAAGGGATAAATACCTAAAGTGTAGATGGTCATTAAACACAGTAACCTTAAATTATTTGAGTTCTGATTGGGAATGCTATTTATGATGTCTCCTGAATTTGCTCTGATTCCCCACTTGCTTTCATTCCTTAAGTGAAGAAAGAAAGATTTGCATTTATATAGCGCCTTTCATGACCACGGGACGTCTCAAAGCACTTTACAGCCAATGAAACACTTTTGAAGTGGAGTCACTGTTGTAATGTGGGAAACGCGGCAGCCAATTTGCACACAGCAAGCTCCCACAAACAGCAATATGATAATGTTGGTTGAGGGATAAATATTGGCCAGGACACCGGGGATAACTCCCCTGCTCTTCTTCGAAATAGTTCCATGGGATCTTTTACATCCACCTGAGAGAGCAGACGGGGTTTAACATCTCATCCGAAAGACGGCACCTCCGACAGTGCAGCACTCCCTCAGTACTGCACTGGAGTGTCAGCCTAGATTTATGTACTCAAGTCTCTGGAGTGAGACTTGAACCCACAACCTTCTGACTCAGAGGCAAGTGTGCTACCAACTGAGCCACAGCTGACACTGGAAAAACTGGTGCGACAGGCAACTCTTTTTCATTTCCATAAGATTAATGTAATATTATCTACCCTGCCTATATATTATATGGATGCATATATTGAAATAGTCACTGTTACTTTGCATTCAGTATCAAGTAACGTTGTACAAATGCATATTTCTGATAGAAAAGAAAGACTTGCATTTATATCGCGCCTTTCACGACCTCGGGATGTCCCAAAGCGCTTTACAGCCAATGAAGTACTTTTCAAGTGTAGTCACTGTTGTAATGAAGGAAATAATACAGCCAACGTAGTGGCTGGATAGAAAAAGTTACATTAATCTTAGGAAAGGGAAAGAGTTGCCTGTTCCATAATTCAGTGCCGTTTACTGATGAGGAAACCAAACACATTGTAAAACAATTGAAGTTCAGTGTATATACAGCTTTATAACACACAAAGCAGCAGGAAAGGCTCTATCTGTTCTAGCATTGATTGGTCCAAGTTGACTGACTTCACTTGTGTTCTATGAACACCAAGACTTTGGTAGATCCCTGCACACCAGATACAAATAAAAACACCAAGGGATAGAGTTCACCTTCCGCCGCCGGGAGGGAAATTAGTGGTAGCAGATTGGCCGCCTGTTGTACAACCTGCCCGATTTATTTATTTTTTTCCCTTCATGTGTCGGGTAAATCGGACCAGGTGTATAATGGGTGGCCGATCCACAGCCGCCAGTTTTCTCCCTGGCGCTTAGTTAAAATCTACCCCAAGACACTCGATCTGGTTGGGACGGGGAAGCGAAAGAGAGAAGGAAGGGGAATCCTAAATTCCATATCCAGTTTATAAATAGGTGGCTGAGCCACAGAAGGGTCTGAATTCCCAGAAGTTTTTGAAAGTTTAAACACGCTCTTCCTTAATGCGTCCAAATGTATGTTGTTTCAATTGTGGTAGCAAGGTTTACAACTGCTTTTAATTTTGCAGTATATTCCTGAGCTATTGCAAAATGTACATGCAATGAAGGTCAAATAACTTATTTCCTCAACATCAAACAAAGACTATATAATTTTTGTGAAATTTGCAATTGTTTAATCTGTATGTCAATTTTTTTTAAGTGGCTCCAAATCTACATCATATAGTTATGCCTTGGTCTCTTCCCCCCCCCCCCCCCCTCCCCAGCTGCTTTCACTAATGAGCTTAAAAATGGAGAATTTGTTCAATAACATGCAAAGCTTGCAGCAAGTCCAACGAGCTGTAATATCACCTTTTTTGATGATTCTTTTAGCTCAGACTAAAGTAATTCAATAGACAAATACATTTTCTGTAGCTACTTGGTTTAACACAAATCAACAAATATCTCAATCCTGAATGAATATAATTTCAATAAAGTGCTTTATTTTTAACTTAATCTGAAAAATGATTTCCCATACCTAGTTATTACATTAAAGCTTCAGAAAAACTTCTTGATTTAAATCAAGAATCCAAATCATGATTTATGCTTTTTTGACCAACCACATAAATCGCTGGATGAAACTGACTATTTTATAGAAAAATTAGATTGTAGAGTAATGTAATTTTTTAAAAACCCTCTAAATTATGTACTTTAATGGGAATGGCTTTCCTCCATCAAGCAAGAGGAATTTATTCTATGACTTTGCTCACTTACTAGTGAACACGTTCACTTTAATATTAAAACTCTTCCATCAGATTTTGAAGAAATTAAAACAAAAGAAATCTTTAAGAATTATACCTGCTCTAGCTGATGAGCATCCCCATGCTTCTTTGTATATCTGGAAATCTCCTCAATACTTTAGTAATTAAGCCTTTTTCTCTTGTTGACTCTATTCAGTTCAAAAATTAAGTTCTGGAAATGTTGGTCGTCTCAAACTTTGTCTTCACAAAGTTAATTATTGACTTTCTTTCTGTAGCTTTTTGGTTCTTTTTGAAAAGCGATTTACAAGTGCTCCTGTACACATCTATTTGAACATTAAATTGTCAGTTCAGTCATTTTGCGCTTAACGTTCTTTTGTCCACCCCAAACTTGGCAATTTTACATCCGCTTTGTATTTGAGAATTGCATGTACATTTTATCATTAAAAGACTCGAGGTGGAACTTGTGAAAACATTTATTGCAAAATTTCACAATGTTTCTTCCTTTCATTTTTTCCTAATCATATTTGTCTTAAACTTCTACTTTGTTTTTCCTGCATCTTGATACTAACCCTGCTGCTCCACAACTTTAGGGAGACAATATTGTACAAATGCAAGCCTTTTTGCTTCATTTAAATTTCTGCCTCATAACCTAAAGAAAAAGTGTGGCTTTGAGCTTACTTTGTGGGATAATAAGTACAAATGCTTAACATGTTTGTCTGAATTCCGTCTTCTATTTTAAGAGGCATTAGCTAACAGTGCTTAAATAGGTTAGCACATTCACTAAAATAGGGGAGAGAGGAATTTCAAATTAACACATTGTGTTCATATCTGATATCCCATAGTACAATTTCAAGGCCTATATATTTACATGCTGTGTCTCAATGCAAATTTACACAAATTTCCCTCTTGATTCATTGTGGAGAAAGTAAAACCACCTGGTTAGAGGTGACTGCAATGGTGTATTTCACACCAAAAATGGTCGTTCCCATTTCAATCCTAAATAGGACTTTCAGATCAATCAACCGTATTATATACAAAATTTTACAGTTTAGCAAAATTTGATCAATCATTCATTGAACTTAACTGCAATGATAAAATACTGGCCTGCGTTCTCATCGGTCCTGTTAGGGATTTAATGATGCCATTCTTGACAAAAAATGATAAATGAGCAAATAGCAATAATCTTCGAGCCACAGACTTCTTTTATTGGTGTTATCAATGGCAATAAGAGCATCTCATTGTATGAAGGATAGAGAAGCAATGGAAAAGGTGTAATGAAGTTCCACTAGGACGTTACCAGGGATTAGTTATGAAAGGAGACTTGAGACGTTGGACCTTTTTACTCGAGCTGAGCAGAATAAGCAATTATGAAGGGCGATGAAAGTTCAGTCATGTTTTTTTTTAACATTGATTGGCATGATGGGAAGGGGAGGGTACAAATTTATGATCAAAGAATTGGAGGTTAAAAACAATTTCTTTACATGGGTGGTTAGAATATTTGCCACAAACCTTTTGTTGAAGTACAGTCCATGATAATTGTAATGTTCCCGACATTAGAACAGTGACTACACTTCACACAGTCCTTAAGTGGCTGTAAAGCACTTTGGGACGTCGTAAGGTCATGAAAGGTACTATATAAGTCGTGTTTTTAAAAAAAAAAAATTCTTTTAAAATGGAATCGGCTACATGCTTGAAAGAGGATTATTAAAGGGTACGATGTCAATCTCCCACCGCATTGCCCATGGTGAGTTGGACAGAAAAAAAAAGAAATCGCATGCTTTCACGACCTCGGGACATCCCAAAGTGCTTTACAGCCAATTAAGTACTTTTGAAGGAAGGAAGTAGCTACCCGATGGAGCTGTTGACGATGTTTGCTGGCCACTACATTGGATCCTGTGTGATGCTAATGTACTAATTTCCCGTAATGCTCCTATGTTGTGTCTCGATTTTAAGCGTTAACGTCCCCTTTTGATAGAAATAATGCAATAGTATGTGGTATAAACAAATGAAATATTGAAATCATATTTCCAATTAATTTTAATTTATAATGTGTTTTAATGTGAATATATTAAACATATATTTATGAATTGAAAATGTAAAAGTATATTAAAGATTAAATATTAATTAAAATATAGAAATTATTCCAAATTATAAATGTTGAATATGATTACATCCTGTGCTATGTGGTCGTCCTGGACGCTTTACGTAGCCTGGACGACCACGTGTGCAGGAACTGTCGCCCGCAACAGCAACTCGAGCTTCGGGTTTCGGAGCTTGAGCGGCAGCTGGAGTCACTACAGTGCATCCGCGAGGCTGAGACATACTTGGAAAGCACGTTTCTAGAAGTGGTCACCCCGCAGCCTCAATGTGCAGGCAGAGAGGGAATGGGTGACCACCAGACAGGGTAGGAGGACCAGGCAGGTAGGGCAGAAATCCCCAGAGTGCATCTCGCTCGCTAATCGGTTCACAGTTCTGCAAACTGGTGGGGATGATGGTTCCTCTGGGGAGTGCAGCCAGAGCCAAGGCCACGGCACCACGGGTGGCTCAGCTGCACGGGGGGAGGAAGAAAAGTGGAAGAGCAATAGTGATAGGGGATTCATTAGTTAGGGGAATAGGTAGGTGTTTCTGCGGCCGCAGGCGTGACTCCAGGATGGTATGTTGCCTCCCTGGTGCCAGGGTCATGGATGTCACTGAGTGGCTGCAGGACACTCTGAGGGGGGAGGGTGAACAGCCAGAGGTCGTTGTCCATATCGGTACCAACGACATAGTCAGAAAGAGGGATGCGGGCCTGCAGGCAGACTATAGGAAGCTAGGAAAGAGATTAAAAAGCAGGACCTCAAAGGTAGTATTCTTCGGATTACTCCCGGTGCCACGTGCTAGTGAGGGCAAGACTAGGAGGATAGAACAGATGAATGCATGGCTGGAGAGATGGTGCAGGAGGGAGGGCTTTAGATTCCTGCGGCATTGGGACCATTTCTGGGGAAGGTGGGACCTGTACAAGCCGGATGGGTTACACCTCAATGGAGCCGGGACCAATATTCTCGCGGGGAGGTTTGCTAGTGCTGTTGGGGAGGGTTTAAACTAGCTTGGCAGGGGGATGGGCACCAGCATATAGGAGTAGAAAGGAGGAATAAAGTGCATAAAAGAGTGAGTTTGTTGGACAGTACATAGAAGAAAATAGTATTAGAGGCGGAAGTAGTACCATATTAGATAGGAGCAGACTAAGAAAGACTACGAAAAATTCAAAAATGGGTTTAGAATACATGTACGTAAACGCACAGTGTGGTGAATAAGGTTGGTGAGCTACAAGCACAATTAGACGCGTGGCAATATGATGTGGCAATCACGGAAACGTGGCTTAAAAGTGGCGAGGACTGGGCACTTAATATTCAAGGGTACAAGGTGTTCAGAAAAGATAGGAAAGGAAAAAAGGGAGGTGGGGTGGCAGTGCTGATTAAGGAAGACATTGTAGTGTTGGAAAGGGAGGATGTTCTTGAGGGGACAAAGACAGAATCCGTTTGGTTAGAGTTGAGCAAAAAGTGTATGATCACGCTATGGGGGTATTCTATAGGCCTCCAAATAGTGCGAGGGAGGTAGAGGAGCAAATCTGCAGGGAAATCGCAGAGATATGCAAGAGTTATAGAGTGGTGATATTGGGGGACTTTAATTACCCAAATATCAATTGGGATAATGCTAGGGTAAAGTGAAAGGAGGGGGAGGAATTTCTGAAATGTGTTCGAGAATTTCCTTGACCAGTATGTTCTTGGCCCAACTAGGAAGGAGTCATTGCTGGATCTGGTGCTGGGGAATGAGGTGGGCCAGGCCGACCAAGTGTCTGTGGGAGAACACTTGGGTACGAGTGATCATCGTATCATAAGATTTAGATTATCAATGGAGAGGAGCAAGGAACAATCTAGAGTGGAACTTCTAAACTGGAATAGGGCAAACTTCAATGGGCTGCGAAAGGATCTAGCCAGAGTAAAATGGAACCAAAGACTGACAGGAAAAACTAACGGAACAATGGGTGATCTTTAAGGAGGAGATGTTCCAAGTACAGGCTAGGTACATTCCAATAAGAGGGAAGGGTAAGGGAACCAAAGCAAGGGCTCCTTGGATGATGAGGGTGATAGAGAAGATGATGAAACAAAAAAAGAGGGTGTATGATGCATGTCAGGTGAATTCTTCAAGGGAGAACCAAACCAAATACAATAAGTTGAGAGGGGATGTGAAGATGAAAATAAGATTGCCAAAGAGAGAATATGAGAGTAGAATGGCAGTTAACATAAAAGGGAACCCAAAAATCTTCTACCGGCATGTAAACAGTAAGCGGGTAGTAAGAGGCGGGGTGGGGCCTATTAGGGACAAAGAAGGTGTTATATACTTAGAGGCGCAGGGCAAGGCTAGAATACTCAATGAGTACTTTGTATCGGTGTTTATTAAGAAGGTGGATGCTGACAAAATATCGGTAAAAGTGGACAAGATAGAAGCAATGGAAGGGGTGAAAATTGAGAGATGGGATGTACTAGAAAGGCTGGGTATGCTTGAGTGGATAAGTCGCCTGGACCAGCTGGCTTTTATCCCAGGTTGCTAAGGGAATTGGGGGAGGAGATAGCGGAAGCGCTTGCTATCATTTTCCAATCTTCACTAGATGCGGTGGAGGTGCCTGAGGATTGGAAAGTGGCAAATGTGACACCATTGTTCAAGAACGGGTGTAAGGATAATCCTAGTAACTACAGGCCGGTCAGTTTAACATCAGTACAAAAAGAAAATACTGCAGATGCTAGAAATCTGAAATAAAACCAGAAAATGCTGGAGATACTCAGCAGGACAGGCAGCATCTCTGAAGAGAGACAGAGTTAACTGGCCAGTTCTGACGAAAGGTCATCGACCTGAAACGTTAACTCTGTTTCTCTCTTCACAGATGCTGCCTGCCCTGCTGAGTATCTCCAGCATTTTCTGTTTTCATTTCAGTTTAACATCAGTGGTGGGTAAAGTTTTAGAAACAATAATCAAGAAAAAAATTAACGGGCACTTGGAGAGGTTTAAGCTAATTAAGGAGAGCCAACACGGATTTGTAAAAGGCAGATTGTGTTTGGCTAATGTAATTGAATTTTTTGACAAAGTAACAGGGAGGATTGATGAAGGGAATGTTGTCTACATCGATTTTAGGAAGGCGTTTGACAAAGTACCACATAGAAGGATGGTTAACAAAATTGAGGCTCATGGAATAGGTGGGTCAGTAGCAGCTTGGATAGGGAATTGGCTTAAGGATAGACAACAGCGAGTTGTGGTAAATGGCTGTTTTTCAGACTAGAGGATGGTAGACAGTGGTGTTCCACAAGGGTCAGTGCTGGGGCCACTGCTTTTTTTGATAAATGACCTGGATATGGAATACAAAGTAGAATTTCAAAATTTGCCGATGACGCCAAACTTGGGGTGGGGGTGTGGCAAACAGTGAGGATGATACCAATCAACTGCAACAGGACATAAAAAGGCTAGCAGAATGGGCAGACAAGTGGCAGATGGAATTTAATACAGAGAAGTGTGAGATGATGCATTTTGGCAGAAGGAACAGGGAGAGGTAATATATACTTAATGGCACAGTTTTAAAAGAGTGTGCAGGGACAGAGGGACCTGGGAGTTAATGTGCATAGGTCCCTGAAGGTGGTGGGACATATAGAGAGAGTGGTTAGCAAAGCGTATGGGATCTTGGGCTTCATAAATAGAAGCCATGATGTGGAGATGCCGGTGTTGGACTGGGGTGGACAAATGTGAGAAGTCGCACAACACTAGGTTATAGTCCAACAGCTTTATTTGAAATCACAAGCTTTCGGAGCACTGCTCCTTCGTCAGGTGAACGCTCCGAAAGCTTGTGATTTCAAATAAAGCTGTTGGACTATAACCTGGTGTTGTGCGACTTCTCACATTCATAAATAGAGGTATTGAGTACAAAAGTAGAGAAGTTATGCTGAACCTTTATAAAGCGCTGGTTAGGCCACAACTGGAGTATTGTGTCCAGTTCTGGTCACCACACTTTAGGAAGGATGTGAAGGCCCTTGAGAGGGTGCAGAGGAGATTTACCAGAATGGTTCCGAGGATGGGGGGATCTTAGCTACAAGGGCAAGTTGGCGAAGCTGGATTTGTTTTCATTAGAGCAAAGGAGGTTGAGGGGTGATTTGATAGAGGTGTACAAGATTATGACGGATTTGGATGGGCTAGACGGGGAAAGGCTGTTCCTACTAGTTGATGGTACAAGGACTAGGAGACACAGATTTAAGGTTTTGGGCAAGAGACACGGGGGATATGAGGGAAAACTTTTTTATGCAGCGAGTGTTGAGGACCTGGAACTTGCTGCCGACGGAAGTGGTGGAAACGGAGACTCTCAGGGCCGTATTTTCTGATTGGAGGCTTCCTGCGTGCGGAGTCCTCCGATCTGGAAAAATCTATGGACTTATCTGAGGGCTCCCGAGGTCCGCTCCTGGGCCTCTCCAACTCGAAATGTGCAGGGCCCACGTATCCCAGAAGCGCATGTGGTTCGCAAGCGTCCCTGGGATCACGTGGGCCATGGGGAGCCAATCAAGGAAGGGAATATCCCTTCATACACTTGACAGATAGACCTGTCAAATATATGAATGGAGATCACCCCAAAAACACTGTAAAACATTAAATAAATTAAAAAAAAATCACATTTTTAAAATTAGTTGAAATTACAATAAATTAAATATTTTAAACAAAAATTTAATTTTTTGAAAAAAAAAGATAGTTTTTCACGGGGTTAAAAATAAACGTACCTTTTTTTGAAGTTTTTTTAAATGATAAATGAGTGAATTTAAAAAAAAACCTTTTTTTTCAAATCTTATGCTGGTAAAAGCAGGCCTTACGCCTGCTTTTACCAGGTGTAAGATTTCTAAGGGTTTTCTGCGGGCGGAGGTTCTCCAGAAAGTGGAACTATCCGCCTGCAGAGGCCCTTCTCCAGGGCAGACGTCCGATCTGTCAAGAGCATTCTTGACAGATCGGAAATGCCGGTTTTCAGCGCATGCGCTTGGCATGCCTGAAACCGGCATTTCCGATGTCCCTACGGGTGTGTACACAGCTCGTACACACTCGAAGGGATCGGAATATACGGCCCTCAATGTTTTCAAGGGGAGACTGGATAGGCACTTGAGGGAAATAAACTTGCAGGGCTTATGGGGATAGAGCGGGGGAATGGGTCTGACTGGATTGCTCCACAGGGAGCCGGCACGGACTCGATGGGCCGAATGGCCTCCTTCTGTGCCGTTATGACTCTATGACATTAATAGATATTTGTCGCTGGGAAAGACAGGGGAGACTGGGGGGCCTTGGAGGCCCAAAATGGAGAAGTGGTGAGAGGCGGGAAAAAATATCAGAGTGAAGAGGGCAAAAGACAAGACGGATGGATTTTCAGGTGTGATATCAGAACTGTTGCAACGTGAGAATTGATGTTGGTGAGTGGCAAATTGGGCCTGGAGGCCTGAAGTAGGTTAACTTAAAAATTGAGGAGAAGGGGAAAAGAAGTAAAAATCTAGAGTAGGATTATGTGAGTGGGAGAAATTCCACAGTAGGGAGGATATGGTAAAAGGGGGCAATGGAGGGTTCTGGGGGTCCGATGTCTGGTTTTCTGAGGTGGGAGCTGTTGCTGGACTTGGAGGGCAGATGTTAGAAATTTTTATGACCTTGTCATTACAAATTTTTTTTTTTAGTTAATATATAATAATGATAAAACATACCTGTATATATTATGTAGACAGGAAGGCTATTGGTTCTGTCCTGGGGTGTAAAGCTATATAATGGTGGTTTAGCTTCTGAAGCTCTCTAGTGCTGGAGGTGTGCAGCTGCAGCTGTGATGGGACCCTGTGACACACAGTAGCTGCTCACTTAATAATGAGAACTCCTATCAAGGTGCCACCTAGAGCCCAAGACAGAAATGGTAATGCCCAAATAAGGAGTGTGTGATGTGTTTGCCAATTTTAATAAATGGGGAACAAGCGAGAAAGTTGGATTCGACTGGATGGCTCATGGAGAAAAACACTGCCATAGCCTTCATGGGACATATTGCCTGTTCCTGTGCTGTAGCGTTCTGATTCTAAAGCAAGACTTAGTAAATACTACTGTACTGTTGAGGTCAGGCTTACCAGAGTCTACAACATTCAGGGCTCTTACCCTTGCTTCAAAATGACAGATAGTTATCAGATTTGTCAGGAGGAATGTCTCTGGCTGGTGCAGGCTGCATGATCAGAACTTCTTTCAGTTTGAAGTTAATGCTTCAGTGCAATCTGTATTGGGTGAAATATGTCATGCACTTGGTTCAGAAATAAATAGAAGCTATAATTGGGTATTTTTAGTGTGGACTGATGGTCGTCAGTACAAAGATATGAAATTAGAAAGGGACAAAATAAGTGAGTACTTAAAGTCATGAGCTAATTAGGGACATTCAGCATGGATTTGTAAAAGGCGGGTCAGTTTATAGATGAATGTCATGACTTGTATATGGATTTTTAGAAGAGATTGATAAAGTATTACATAAGTGACTTACTTTGAAGGTTAAGGTACATGGTATTCAAGGGAATGTAGCTGCATGCATAGAGAGTTGGCCGGGGGGAAACGCAGAGTGTAGGGGTAAATGGATGTTTTTTAGATTGACAAGTTCTGCGTAGTTGGTGTGCTTCAGAGATTTGTGCTGGGTCCTGTTAAATAAATGATTTGGACATGAGAATTGATACTGAAGCTTGTGGTAGCAAATTGGGGGGGATGGCAAAATGTGAGGAAGAATACAGGAGGACATGGACAAGTTAGCGTCGTGGACAGATAAGTAGCAGACGCAATTCAATGCAGAGAAATTGAAGCAATACATTTTGAGAAAGAGAACAGTGAAAGTAAGTATACAGTAAGTGCTAAGATTGAGTATTGGAGGAACAATAATTTGCGGGTCCAGGTACATAGATCTTTAAAGATGAGTGTAGGTAGAAAAGGCCATTAAAAAGCAAATGGGATCGTGTGTGTATAATAGGACGTTGGTTAGGCCACAGCTGGAGTATTGGGTGTAGTTTTGGACACTCCATTATAGAAAGAATATTAGACCCGCAGAAAGGGTACAACAAAGATCTACTAGAATAAGCGGTTTTAATCATAAGAAAAAGTTTGAAAAGTTGTTTTTTCTCACTGGATTCGCGAAGGTGAAGGAGAAATCTAATGGTTTTTTCAAAATTTTGATGGGTTTTGAGAGGGTAAATAGTGAAAGCTTGTTTCCACTGTTTGGCAATTCAGGAACAAGGGGACATAGACAGGATTATAACTACAAGAAGAAAGGGAGAAGCTAGTTTTTTCCCCCACAGATGTTTGTTAGAACATGGAATGCTTTGTCATGTGTCTATTAACACATAGACAATAACATTAATTAAAAAGGAATTGGCAAGTATTTCAAACGGAAGGACCTCCTGTGCTGTAAGATGGGAGGGGTAAAACTTGGGTTGATGGCTGTATGATATTGGGGTGGTGGGGGGCTGGAGGTGGAAGTTTGAATAAAGGACATATCACATCTTGCCGGATGCATATTTTCTCGTTTATCCATAGGAATTTTAGTGGGAGTCAAGGTTAGTTTTGTACATGATGAAATCAGTAGCTTAAAGCTCATTCTGCCAGATGAAGTATGGGGAAGGGGAGATGCTCAAATATCTGGCAATTTCCATTATTCACTGAAGGGGAGGGCTGCACCTCTTTTCTGGTCACTAATCAAGGTACCACTGTGTACTTGTAATTCATCAGTTGCTGTGTATATATTCCATTAAAAGCTTATGGTTGTGTGAAGTTGCTTTTTTTCTCCTCCCTGTAGGAAATACTTTCCCTGGGCCAGTGCCACATTGACCCACTACTGTAACCTTCTGGCAGTTCCTTTCTAGTGGCAGTTTTACTGGTACCAGACAGCATGGACCACAACAGGCAGAGTGTATTGTGAAAGGAATGCCCTTGTTGGACATTTAAAGTGTTACTGAAGTTTTCCTCGTGTAGTACTGTATTGCTGCGTGAGGTTTTTAGGGTTGAGATGATTTTAATTGTGGGTCACTGAGATTATTGCAGTTTCATGAAAGAAAAAGCTGTAGAAAATGGTACAGCAGAACAGTAATGTATCTGAATTTGATGTATATTTGTGTCATTTTTTAATTTTTCTTGATTCTGATTTATCTCTGGTCATACACATATGTTGCAGGCTACACATTGAAATGGTGGATTTCTCCCAGAATGCGGCAGTATTTCCAAATATGTGCGGCCTTCCTAAAAATACAGCTATTGGAAAAAGTAGCAAGATCAGTTTTGAGTACTTCTGATTCTTGCACAATAGATTAGTTACGACTAGGCCAATTATGTGCCTCCTGTGATGTCTGAAGCATGTTTTTATTAGAAAATTCAGGCAAACTAGTATTAGAACTGCTTGCCTTCAGATGAGCTCAAATATTATCCTGTAAAGGGGAAATTGGCTAAAAATATTACTTATGCTTTAAAGAACTTTACATTAAGATGCTCATTAATCTAAAATGATTTCAGATAACCTGCATATGTCGGCCATCATAAAAATCCATAGAGAAACTTTGGTATTGGAATTTATTAGACTGTGGATAGTCACAGTATCCGGGAATGGTGATAAAATGGGACCCACCGAGTGGCTTCACCATGGACTGGCACTAGTTTAGCTTATTTATTGCACAAGTGATGGCTAACTGATGCTATTCTTTTTATACTACTGGCATGGTATCCATGGAAATACGTTTGCATGTGTTTCCTAAATTTCTCAAGTTTTTTTGGTTGTTAAAATATTTGGGTGGCTTAGCATTGATTCTCTAAATTCACTTTTGCCTGCATGTCTATAACATCTGTAGTCCAAATCTGTTTTCTGGCCCATTCAGGTCCACCAAACCATGCCACTCCTCCGTTCAGCGGCAGGGCAAATAGATGGCACCAGGGTTTCTGTTCGTTGCACTTGCTTTTGGTCAATGAGGCAAAATGTCTAATTGACAGTCTTTCTCTTCCCCTCCCCACCCCCCAGCAAATTTCTCTCTGGCTGGATAAATGCTTCACTGTTAAGATAGTGAATTTATTGTATGGGGAATTGCAGGTGTGAACTTGCATCTTGTCATTGCATGCTACAGTATGTTCAACCAATAATGCCACCTCTTAGAAAGTAGGTTTATAAGTCAACTCCACACTGTATTGGGGCTGTGTAATCTGACTTTTTTTCCCCTGGGTTATGTGATCTGATTTTTTTTTCCTGATTCTACAAAAGCAAATGATTTATTATCACTCAACTTCATTGCGTAGGAACATAGGAATTGCTAGATGGAAAAAAAAAACCATGGACCATCTAGTTTGCTTTCTATCATTCCATGATATAATAATGGGGCTGTTGACAAATTATAGCAATCACTCTCCTCAATTAGTCTACAACAGACCCAGACATGACGTGAGTAAAACCCCAGTGCTGGAGAGCTTTGGGAACCATGGGTCCAAAGTCACCTCCCAAGCATGTCATGTCTCTGATTACTCGTACTGTCTCCCAAAATGTTATTTTCTGAAAGAGAGCTATATAATTTGCATTTGAATGAATCAATAGTAATTGCTTCCATCTTCTCCCTAGGGAGCCTGTTCCATAGATTGACCACTCGCTCACTGAAACATTGTTTCCACAGATAAGTTTTGAATTTATGCTGTTCCCCCCACCCCCCTTTTTTTTTCAAGCACAGGCCATGTCGTCTGTTTCTACTGTTCTGGGTAAGATGCAATAGCCTATCATCGTCTACATTATCTAATCCCTTTAGAATCCTAAAAACAGCAATCGTATTGTTTCTCAATTCTTTTTTCCAGTGAGAACATGCCCAAATTACATAATTGTGTAAGTTATTACCATTTAGCATTACAATGACCTAATGTCAGCAAATTTTAAATCCCTGCTTTTTGAACAAAGTTACATATTTAATCTCAAAAACATAACAGTGATAGCCTCCTTTCTTTAGGTGTGTTTTCTAATATAAACTTTAACATATTGATTAAATTGAAAAATAATGGAATCCCTACTAAAGGAGAAAATAGAAAAACATCTAGAAACCAAAAATATAACTCTGAATAGTCAGCATTGATTTCAAAAAGGAAAGTCTTGCTTGACCAAGCTCATTGAATTCTTTTGAAGAGGTAACCGAGTGTAGACAAGGGTAATGTAGTAGATGTAATTTATCTAGATTTCCTGAAGGCCTTTGATAAGGTGCCACATAATAGACGAATGAAAAAGGTCCGAGCATGTGGAGTCGGGGCGGGGAAGTAGCAGAATGGATAACTAGCTGGCTGCAAGACAGAAAGCAGAGAGATGGGGCAAAAGGGTAGCTATTCAGAGTGACAGAAGGTGGGGTCCCACAAGGATGAGTGCTGGGATCACTTTTATTCACAATTTATATTAACGATTTACACTTTGGAATCAAAAACAATTTCTAAGCTTGCGGATGACAGCAAATTTGAGGGGTGGGGGGGGGGATATAGTCAATACCAGTGAGGACTGCAATGAATTACAAGAAGACATTAATAATCTTGCAGAATGGGCATACAATTGGCAAATGAATTTCAACACAAGTGTGAGGTATTACATTTTGGTAAGAAAAATAAGGCCATGTATTACTTGGAAAATAAGAATGTAAATGGGGTAAAGGAACAAAGCGATCTGAGTACAAATGCACAAATCACTAAAATAGCGATGAAGGTTAATGAGGCCATTTAAAAAAAAAGAAGAGCAAACCAAGCACTAGGGTTTATTTCTAGAGGGATAGAATTGAAAAGTAGTGAAGTTATGCTAAACTTGTATCAAACCTTGGTTGGACCAGACTTGGAGTACAATTCTGGTCGTCATATTATAAAAAGGATATAGAGGCACTGGAGAGGATGCAAAAAAGATTTACAAGGATGATGCCAGAAATGTGAGATTATACCTGTCAGGAAAGGATGAACAAGCTGGGGCTCTTTTCTCTTGAAAAGAGAAGGCTGAGGGGGTGACCTAATTTGAGGTATTTTAACATTATGAAAGGTTTTGATAGAGTAGGTACAGAGAGAGTGTTCCACTTGTGGGGAAGAGCAAAACTAGAAGCCATCAATATAAGATAGTCACCAAGAAGTCAAATCGGGAATTCAGAAGAAAGTTCTTTACCCAGAGAGTGGTGAGAATGTGAAACTTGCTACTACAGGGAGTGGTTGAGGCGAATAATATAGATACATTTAAAGGGAGGCTAGGTAAGCATATGAGGGAGAAGGGAATAGAGGGTTATGCCGATGGAGTTAGATGAGGAAGGATGGGAGGAGGCTCGAGTGGAGCATAAACGCCGGCATGGACTGGTTGGGCCAAATGGCCTGTTTCTGTGCTGTAATTCTATGTAAAATTCTGCAATTTGCAGGTGTGATGTTTATTGATGCTGGAACTTGGGTATCAAACACTTCTGGCAATTGAGTTAGTCAATAGCACATTTCAAAATGTATGTTTTTTTTTTAAAGTTCATATTTAAGCTTCAACTTAATGTACAGTTTAAATAGATTTTACTGCAATTAATTTTATTGGTGAAAAATAACCCTTTATCAAAATGCTTAATTTCCCCAGAAGTGTATTAAATGTATATTAAATAGTTGAAAAATCCATACGAGTGAGTGTGTAGTTATACAAAAACCAGGGAAGGTGTGGTCATTTAGCATACGGAATTTAAAGTAAGAATGGTGGGTTCTTCTAACTGAAACGAATCAGCTAAAGCTATGTTTTGGTACGTTTTCTTATTATGCACACATCTTTCAAAATGTGCTGTAATTAGAAAGTTATGGGTAGTAGTGCACAAAGACAAATATGTCCACTTTTGTGTCAATTGATCAGCCTCATTGTGGAGACTTGTACTGTTTGCTGTGACTTATCCTCTCATTTTTAGCAAATTTGTCTTGCTAAATTGGTAGCCCTCCAATACTCATTCTTTACCTGTAGATATATTCGATGAATGCCGCAAGCTCTTCACAATGTTGTTAGGTAGGGAATTCAGGATGTTGCTCTACTGATGATAGAGTAATCGCAATATATGTCCGTCAGTATGGTGTGTGACTTGGAGGTGATAGTGATTGATGATGACCCTCAGGATGTTGATGGCTGGGGACTCGGCTATGGTGGTGCTGTTGAAAGTCAGGGGATGTGGTTGGGCCTTTTTCTTGTTTGAGATGGTCATTATTTGGAACTTGTGTAGTGTGAATGTTACCTGCCACTTGTCAGCCCAAGTTTGGATGTTGTAGACTGGCATGGGCTACTTTGTTATCTGAAGAGTTGAAAATGGAGCTGAACACCCTAGAATCTTCAGCAAATAGCCCCATTCCTGACCTTGATGATTAAGGGAAAGTTATTACTGAAGCAGCTAAAGATGGGTTGGACCAATGACACTTCCCTCAAGAACGCCTGCAGCAATGTCCTCGGGCCGAGATGATTGGTCTCCAACAACTGCAACCATTTTCTTTTTGTGTCATGTATGACTCCAGTCACTAGAGGGTTTTGTCTAGGTTACTGGTGCCATACTTGGTCGAAAGCTGTTCATCAGGGGCACCTGATCTCGCTAATCCTCCAGTATTCAGTGCCCACATCCATGTCTGGCTCAAGGCTGCGACCAGTTGTGGAGCCACTTTCTGGTCTGCAGTTCTTCAGCACTACACCGGGATGTTGTAACAAGCCTCCTGTGAGGCACTTTATCGAGCACCTTATAAAATCCATATACACTAGATCTGCAACACTCCATTTATCAATACAGTCACTTGACTTGCCTTTAACAAATTTTTGCTGGCTGTCCTGGAAATGCTCACTAATTTGATCTTGATTATGGATTTGAAAAGTTTGCCCAATCTGGGCTGTAATCATGATCTGGAGTGTGTACCTTTTGACAAAGCCTCTGGCCTCTATCTTGTCTTCTAGGAGCAGCACAGTTGAGATTGTTAACTTGGTGAGTTGTGGATTGTGGGTTTGAGCCTGTGTCTTACTGTGCTGCAAGATGATGAATTTTTAAAATACTAACATTTGCCAGAACAACCCTAACTTTAATGGGGGGGCGCAGGAGAGAAATCAATCCTCCAAGTTCCTGTTTAATTACTGAAATGAGAAATCTGTGTGTTTACCTTTTTTGAAGCGATCAGTCAATCATGCAGACTGGGCAGAGAAGCAGCTTGTGGTGCTGGTCATGCTCAAATAGTTCATGACAATACTAAAGGTAAACAAATTCCACAAATGTGAGCATTAACACAATTAGTGAAGTAAACTAGATGCTGATTCAACAAATAAGGTTATTTTGCAAAATCTTAGAATTAAAAGCATTTTATTATGAAGAAATCTAGCATTAACATGTCACTTTTGAATTTGCACTTTTTTCTGAATATCTAGCCAACTGTAACGTGCCACATTTCAGAAAGATTTGTCAGCAGCAACATTCCATTGCATTTTAAAACCGCGATGAGCAGATTCTGGGGCTAGCCAACCAAAGGCACCACAAAGGATAAGAGGCAGCACTTGGAGGTTTTAAGCAAATTCTGTTTCTTTCTATTTGTATAAAAATGTACCTTTTTTTTTCTTGAAAGCCTTTCTAAACCTGTTCAGATAGGCTGCTGGAAACAACTGGCTAATTTATGCGACGTCATGAAGAATTATCTCCTGAAAACTTGCTCCGAAGCAATGTCGTAAGTACAGTGTAATGCCAATTTTTAGTGCAGGCGATGAGGAAATTCAGATGTGACTTGCGCCCGTTTTTACACGACGCCAACATTTCCTTGATCTTTTACACCGAAACCCTCTGTACATTAACAAAGCTCTGCCCCCGTGCAGAAGTGCAGCTCACGCGAATTTCCTGAATTCACGCCTGTTCTGAACAGGCTGTAAATTTATGCCCAAAATGTTAGGCTCAACAGACCCAAAGTCGCATTTCTCGTGTATTATTGCTTTTTTTCCCCTCTCCTCATTGAGACCGAATGTATTTTTTTAATACATCTTTATGGCATCAGAATAATTTGCATTAAAAATTGAAAACTTCCACAATTGCATTTTCTTAAACATGCTGTGCCTAATGTGAGTTTGATGGCTTCAAACTTTTATTTTCATGCATAAAACAGCCTTAACAAGGAATATGGCATAAATTCGTCACTTTCCTCGGCCCTCAATTGTTTACACTGATTTCATGTTCCATGTTGATGCAGTAGTGTAGTAACCAGAAATAAGTATTCTGAATTAACAGTTCAGAGACTGTGCCACTAATAATTAGGGAGATTCCCTCAGTATAAATAGATAGAATTAGTAGCATTGGAGATTTGGTACAGGTATTGGTATTTGGTGCAAGTGTCAGCTGTGGCTCAGTTGGTAGCACCCTCGCCTCTGAGTCAGAAGGTTGTGGGTTCAAGTCCCACTTCAGAGACTTGAGCACAAAAATCTAGGCTGACACTCCAGTGCAGTGCTGAGGGAGTGCTGCACTGTCGGAGGTGCTGACTTTCGGATGAGATGTTAAACGGAGCCGTCTGCTCTCAGGTGGACGTAAACGATTCCATGGCACTATTTTGAAGAAGAGGAGGGGAGTTCTCCCTGGTGTCTGGCCAATATTTATCCCTTAATCAACATCACCAAAAACAGATTATCTGGTCATTATCACATTGCTGTTTGTGGGATCTTGCTGTGTGCAAATTGGCTGCTGCGTTTCCGACATTCCAGCAGTGACTACACTTAAAGTACTTCATTGGCTGTAAAGCACTTTGGGAAGTCTGGTGGACATGAAAGGCGCTATATAAATGCAAGTCTTTTTTTATTGTTTGGAAGTGGTTGTTTACATACCAAGAGAATGTTATGATCCATAAAAGATTACCAGGAAATAAGTCAGCGTACATTGTATGTTGCCAGTAGCTGCTGAATTTATCACACTATAAACCTGCAGTGATTAAGGCACAGTTGTTAATCATTCATTGTGAATGCCATCACTCCAGCTTCATGGAGCTTACAGGTCACCAATGTTCATATATCTGCTGCTGAAAACAAGAAAGAAATCTAAATAGACCTATCCTTGTGAACTCTTTAGTAGATATGTATTTTATATAAAAATGATACTACGAGACTGTGATTTCCTCGAAGGGTTCAGGTGACCACTGTTGCAGCTCATGTTTTATAATGACTTCTAAAACTGGGAATTTTATAATTGTTTATAATATTTATACACAGCTACAATTAAATATTGTACAATATTGTCTAGGAACATCATTTTCTCTGTTTCCTTAAAATATCCCAGCCTTGGAGATCAGTTGGTGTAGTATGTTAGCTACTAGGGCCTCGATTTTAACAGTGGGGTGGGGGAAGGAGGAGGAGAGTGAGTGAGTGTGCAAGCCGGGTAGCGGGTGGCATACCCGGCTAGGTCAGAGACATGGAGGCCCTACTGGGCAGCAGACAACACCGGAATCTGCCTGCGTGGACATTTAAATTACGGTGTGGCGGCAATTTTTTTTTTAGCATTTTAACCCCTCGCCGATCCTTTTCTGCCCATTGGGGGCGGGTAGGTTTAATTCGAGGCCTAAGACTCAGGATTCGAATCCTGCTCGGTCTGATCGGATGAAAGTCTCCTCTGTCTGCAAGGGTCCTACAGGAAATGCATTTAGGCAGTCTCTGTTCAGTTCCATAGGGCCACTGTACAAAACTGCTAATCTGACAGTATCTCACTACTGGAGGCTACAGAATGGGTGGTGTGGAAATTGGAAGAATGGCACACTGCTATAGTAGGCGATGTTCTTCTGATTAACAGTGCTTGATGTTGACAGTGGGTGCCTGAAATGGAAATTGTTCCATTCCTCGGTTCAATGAGCATAAAATTCACATAAATGTGAAAATATTAATTCCTAAAATCTTGTGCCCATATTTAATTGTGCTCGCAAGTTCAAATATCTTGTTTCTGTTAACGATAAACACGTTGGCAAAATGCATTTTATAATTGTACTACCCTTAATTTATTTTGCAACCACATTTTTTCTTTCATTTGCTGATATTCTCTCCTTTCCTCCTGTTCTGAGGGTAGGGTTGCCAACTCTGGTTTGATGTATTCCTGGACATTTGATCATGTGACATTTGATCACATGACATTTGCCCACTGTTTGTAAATGTTATTGCATTTACCTTAGTTGAGTGTCTTACTATCACTAAACCCCGAATAAAATATTTGACTTTTTGTTTTATACTGAGATGAATAACATAATTTATAAATCAAAGAAAGAACACAGAAAGATTGGAAAGATTTAATTATAATTAATGTCTCAATAAAAACTACTACTGTGACATTTCTACAGTATCTACCGCAATGAGAAACATCAAGTAAATACCACTGATTCAACAAAAAATCATCAATATAAGTAACTTCTAACTAAAGGGGAGGGAAAGCATCACTAACTCCCGTAATAAAACACATTGGCTTGGAATTTGCAGTCAGCGATGTTGCTTGACGCTGACCTCGAAGAAAGCTGCCCACAGAGATCTAGCGATCTCTGTGGTGTGAATTTCACCCCTCATGATGTTAGTTTGAATTTGGTGCCAAATCAAGTGAATCTCCAGTGTCCAGCAGCAGTGATGTCATCAAGCAGTCGATCACATTGAAGAATTCTTACAGGCAGCAAACCAGGAAGTAAAATGCACAGATTACCTTCGAGGTACCCCATAATAGACTAATGAATAAGGTCAGAGAATGCGGAGTCAGGGGACAAGTAGCAGAATTGATTGCTAGCTGGCTTCAAGACAGAAAGCAGAGAGTGGGAGTAAGGGGTAGTTATTCACAGTGGCAGAAGGTGGGTAGTGGTGTTCCACAAGGATCAGTGCCGGGACCACTGCTGTTCACAATTTACATTAACGATTTAGACTTTGGAATCAAAAACACAATTTCTAAATTTGCGGATGATACCAAACTGGGGGGTGATAGTCAATACTGAGGAGGACTGCAACAAATTACAGGAGGACATTAATAAACTTGCAGAATGGGCAAATAATTGGCAAATGAAGTTCAACACAGATAAATGTGAGGTATTACATTTTGGTAGGAAGAATAGGGAGATCACTTCTGCTGAGTTTTTCCAGCGTTTTCTGTTATTTTAGGGAGATCACTTATCACTTGGAGAGTGCGAGTCTGGGTGGGGCAGAGGAACAAAGGGCTCTCTGAGTAGAAATACACAAATCACTAAAAGTTGCGCCACAGGTTAGCAAGGCCATAAAAGCAAACCAAGCACTAGGGTTTATTTCGAGAGGGATAGAATTGAAAAGTAGGGAAGTTATGCTAAATCTGTATCGAACCTTGGTTAGACCACACTTCGAGTACTGCGTGCAGTTCTGGTCACCGTATTATAAAAGATATAGAGGCACTGGAGAGGATGCAGAGAAGATTTGCGAGGGTATACATATCGGGAAAGGATGAACAGGCTGGATCTCTTCTCTTGAAAAAAGGCTGAGGGCTGACCTAATAGAGGTCTTTAAAATTTTGAATGGTTTTGATAGAGTGGATGCAGAGAGAATGTTTCCACTTGTGGGGAAGAGCATAAGTAGAGGCCATCAATATAAGATAGTCGGCAAGAAATCCAATAGGGAATTCAGAAGAAACTTCTTTACCCAGAGAGTGGTGAGAATGTGGAACTCGCTACCACAGGGAGTGGTTGAAGCAAATAGTATAGATGCATTTAAGGGGAGGCTGGACAAGCATATGAGGGAGAAGGGAATAGAGGGTTATGCTGATAGATTTTGATGAGGAAAGACTGTAAGAGGCTCGAGTGGAGCTTAAACGCCGGCATTGGGCCAAATGGCCTGTTTCTGTGCCGTATATCCTATGTATGTAATCCTATGTAGATTGTCAGAGAGTGAAATAAAGATTCGGCCATACACACAGGATTAAGGTAGAAGCTAAAATATCAAACTTAAAGAAAAAATTTAAATTTAAAGGAAAAAAAATTGACATTCCACAAATATAATGGTTTTTCAGGGACAGGACAGTTGTTCAGCAGTCAATGCACCATTTAAAAAAAACCCAGTTACACCTCTTTGAACGGGAGCAGGGTGGGGGGGGGGAGGGGGGTGTGTTATCAGCGATATTCCAGTGTAATAATATGGAACATTTTCGTCCTTCAGTGTGATTTAGAATTGATTGCTGGCTCAGGAGTTCCACAGCGCAATTTGTGGAGGAGCAGGGAATGACTGACGGCACCTTTTGGATTTCCGCGTTTATCTGCGCATGCGCTGATTCCAGAAGTTGCTGTCACTTTCAGAGGAGTGATGACGGCGAACGCTGACAGTTTCGCCGTCATCACCATCGTAAAATCAGCGCCTATTTATACAACCGTGCATATCACAGGCTGACATGAACTCTCCCTCCCTCCAGTTTCTCTCTCTC